>CM035165.1:74335041-74940273 GCA_020205615.1 Panax quinquefolius
GATGTTTTATAAAAGAGGTTTTTCAAACCGATGCTCAATAGAATTGAGACCTTTGACACCTCCATTTTATTAAGTGAGCTGCTGAATTGATTTTTATTCGACGCGAATCGAGGCATCCGTCACGAAAAATAATATATATAAAGAAAATAATTCCAACTTCCTCGTGGGTATGGAAACCATCTCGAGGAAATACGAGACATCGCAGAATAATTTACAAGTCGCCATACCTGAAAATGTCCATCACGGAACCGAATCTAGATCCAATGAAATGAATCAGTGATCACATGATTCTAAAGCATGTATTATTGCAATTTGTATAACAGCAATAAGCAGGTATATATATAAAAGCGGTAAATATATATATATACAGACAGGATCACCAACCACGAAGCACCTCCATGGGGGATCAAAAATATAAATAAAGTTGTAGATACGGTCAACCGCCACGAAGGAAACTCCAGGCGGGACAGAATGTAAATAAAGCTGTAAATGCGGTCAACTGCCACGAAGTAAACTCCAGGCAGGACTAAATGTAAAGAAAGTCAGAAGCGATCAACTTCCACGAAAGGGAACTCTGGCAGACAAAATATATATATATATATATATATATATATATATATATATATATATATAAAAGCGATAAACGCTTGATGGATGTAAAATCCAGTGCTCATCGAATATAGTTCACCACAATTATATATATATATATATATATATATATATATATATATATATATATATATATATATATATATAAAAGCGAAAAACGCACTGCACCTAAGTTCAGGCTCATCGAACAAAGTCCGACACACGGTTGATATATATATATATATATATATATATATATATATATATATATAAAGCGAAAATGCACTGCATCAAGTTCAGGCTCATCGAACAAAGTCCGACATGACATAGTTAATATATATAAGTATATATATATATTAAAGCAGTAAATGCTCCAGATCGAAGTCTAGGCTCAATCGAGGCATAACTCGATAATTTTAGTTAATATATATATAATATATATATATATATATATATATAATACATATATATGCATTAGAATGAAACCACGGACCGAAGTCCAAGCAAAAGCATGCAACACGACTCTCAACGTGTAGAAGGGTGTGTGCAAAGATGAAAAGAAAGACTCTAAAGTGTGTGAGAAGGCTTACAGCTGACTGATAAGAAGGGCTTCTATATCTTTATAGTGGGTAAACATTGGGCTTTTGTGGGTACAAAAGAGGCTATATATGAGCTCACAGGTGTTTGAAAGTGGGAAAATACACTGTATGGCGAGTGCAGAGCAAATTGTACAGGGTTTCCTCGTCTTTTTTTCTCTTAAAAATCAGCACCCCAAGCCTCTTATTTATAGGCAAAGGGTGTCAAGAAAATACCTGCGGCTCACCCGCAGTGTACTAGAGAGGCGGTCTGGGTCGGTCCAGCTCGTCGGCCGGTCGTCTCGAATTACGTGCACTCGAGCAATCGTAATGTCCACTCAAATTTTGAGAAGTGCAACCGAGCATCCGTTTGAGGTATTCGGACTTATTTCGGACCGCCGTTGTCGAGAGTTGTACGATGGCATGGGATTAGAGTTTGTACGAAGTCTTTGAAGATGGGACGATGCCCTCCGGTCTTCAAGCTTCAACTTTCATCCGTTACCCGCACAATAGTCACTCGGGATTGGTTAGCCTTGTGGTACATTGTTGCGTAGAGACGAGACGTGGCATCATTTTGGATGAGATAACGATGTTGCCCCTCACCGGTGTTACTGCCGGATTGGGCCGATAAGAAGACGTTGCTCAGACTTCACTGAGATTGGACTACTGCATTTGTTGAAGACCCTCATTGTCATCTTTGAGGTGTGCCTGTCTTCCCGATGTGATTGCCGTGTTGGCACAATGTATTTTATTGTGAGTGCCGAGATTTGAAGCTGATGGCATTTGAAACAAACATTTCCGGGGTTATCTCCGAAACTGCATTCCTTGGGGTTATCACCAAGGTTGGTGGTTATTCCCATGGTTGGGACTGAGACTGGATACCTCGGGGTTATCTCCGAGATTAATCGGTCTTCTCCGGTGTGTGTTCCGGTATTGTATCTGTAGGTCTCGGGGTTAAATCCGAGGTTGAAATCGTTACTCCCAGATTGCGATCCGGGGTTAATGCTGAACTTTCGGTAGTGTCTGGTATGGATTTAGATTGTCTTTCAGGGTTTTCTCTTAAAAGACGAATCTGTCCTCCTGTAATGTTAGTAACAATAGTACAGAAAATTTCGAGTGTCTACAATTTGTACATTTCACCCATAACCAAAGCATTATATCAAATTAACACCTTATTATTCACAATAATAAATAGAGGAAATTTGATTTTATTCATTAAAAAGTTGGGGTCTTACAACCTCCCCTCCTTATGAAATTTCATCTCCGAAATTTACGAACCTGGTATTTCAAAGGGTTGAGAATACCTTACTTTCGTTTCAGATTCTATCTCCCCGGTCATCATGATTTCTCCATTGCTCATCTTCTGTATTTCAGATATCATTCTAGAATACAGCTTCAAAACAAGGGTTAATTGAACAAATTAACATATCACATAATATCCCGATATTATGACTGACCAACAAATAAGCTTAGGTAGGACACACACTAGTGAAGGATATTACTCGTCTATCCCTTCCTAGTTCTAATCCCGGATCTCCGTCAGAGATCATATCCCTAAGCTCTGATACCAACTGTGACGACCCCAAAATAGGTATACAACACCCATTCTGAGTCGCCAAATACATGGTACAGAAAGCAAACTACAACTTCAATAATACAATTGTCGTGCAAAATACGACAACACATACTGTGAGTTTCAATACAAATATTATCTTCTAGATAATATCTACACTCAAATAAGACATCATTACAATTATTGATACACTATTTTACAAAATAGTGAGGACTACTAAAATAACTATCTTGAATCATCACTCCATACCCGGGCTAGTTCCTGTTAAATTCTCTCCTCCTGAGAAGAACAATGGAACAAAAAGGAAAAGGGTGAGCTCAACTAGCCCAGTAAAGAATATTATGACTAAGATAATATACAACAAATTATCATTAGTCTTCACCAGGGAAAAATCTGATAAAATATAATAGACAACAAGTTTTAGATCAACAACTGCAGCGGAAACAACAATCCATTAGAAGAGTCAAGTAGAGAATGAGTTCTACTATCTTCTAAGATTTAAAAGTCCATCATCAATATTTTATCCCTGTAACAACAATCAATATACATCTTGGATCAAATATTCATCTTTGCACTACAGGCCAAAGATATTCATTTGTATCACCAGTGGTCATGTTCATCTCAATACATGTTCATCTTTGCACAGTAGCACATGGTATTGCACATTATTTTTGAATTATTGATTCTTACGTAAGAAGACACTACTCAATAATTGTTACAATAATTATTGTTCAATATTTTATTGATTCAATAATTGCTACGTTGATAATTTATATTATTGTTGTTTCAATAATTGTCACTGCACAATATCTCTCATTATCAGATCAATAATTCAGATTATTTGAATAATATTATTATATATCATTATTGGCAATGTCTAAGGAAATTCTGTCTAAGGAAAGGGGTTTGGTCATCTAATTGCGCGCCAGTAAGGAGAAATCCTTATCGGAAAGCCCCCTCTTTCCTCTGGGAACGACTTGGTTGTCATTATTGTGATTCTATAATATTATTTATGAATAATTAATTATTGATTTATACTATAAGGAAATATTTATTTTATGTGTATATAAATGAAGGAATTTCGCATGAAATAATTGTTGAAAGTTTGGAAATTATTTTTCTCTGACAAAAAATATTCATTAATATATATTATTATAATATATCGCTTAATAATAATAATATTATATATATATATATATATATATATATATATATATATATATAGTGGTGGGTGTAGTTATCCTTTTTGGTAGGCTTTGAAGTTTCAACGAATGAATGTTGCAGAGAAGAAAAAAAAGCCTCCGTATTTAATTTGTTGAAATGAAAGTGTGGAAAAATCATCCGTATATGGATTTCGGTTATTTTCTGTTTGGAATTTGGAAAACATTTCTTCTACAAAGTTGTAGAGAATATATTTTCCTATGGAATGGACATAAAATTCATATTTTTTTGATAAAAGGAATATTTATCATGAATTATTAAAGTTTTGGAAATACATATTTTTTAATTAAAACATGGTTGGGCCCCACTTTTGTATTTTTTGGAAATTTGTTGAATTGGTGGGCCCCACTTATGGTGGCTGATTTTTTTTCAAACAAGTGTAGAAAAATATAATATTATTTAATTATTTTAGTCTGCTTTGGCGTTCTGACATTTTCCTATTAATAGGTGCTTAGGTTAGAAATTAAAATCACACTAGAAACATAAGTTTTCTCTCCCTATATTATCGAGCGTATTTAGATACTTTGAGAGTTGCTATTTAGTGCAAGTTTCCTTCGACATTACATCGGATATTCCAGTCAGAAGTACTGTTCTTTTGAGGTAAGGAATGTTATTTTCTTCGTAAATGATGTTATTCTTTCAATATCATTAATTATACTCAAATATTGGTATGAATTTTTTTGTGGAATTTCTACCTTTTTCATGTCGGGGTTACTATTCACGTATACGACACTATTCATAGAAAAAATAATTTTTTTTTCTTTGTCCAAGTTGTCTATTATGGTTACTATCTTTGATTGTATCCATGTTTTGATCTTTATTTTGTGAATTCTGCTCCATAATTGATTATTATGGAGTATTTTTGAACTTGGATAAACTGTAGTACGAATCCCTAATATTTGTTCTTTTGTCTCACTGAATTCGTTTTCTTTAAGATATTTTCATCATCCTCAGTCCTAAATGATGATATTACTGAATATCTTTGGACTGTAGTGCAAAGATGAATGATTAACTAATGAATATCTTTAAGCCGTAGTGCAAAGATGAACAGGTGTTGAGATGAACATGACCAACTGGTGATACAAATGAATATCTTTAGCCTGTAGTGCAAAGATGAATACTTGATTCAAGATGTATATTGATTGACGTTACATGGATAAAATATTGATGATGAGCTTTTAAATCTTAGAAGATAGTAGAATTCATTATCTATTTTACTCTTCTAATGGATTGTTGTTTCCGCTGTAGTTGTTGATCTAAAACTTGTTGTCTATTATATTCTATCAAATTTTTCCTTGTTTAAGACTAATGATAATTTGTTGTATATTATCTTAGTCATAATATTCTTTACTGGGCTAGTTGAGCTCACCCTTTTTCTTTTTGTTCCATTTTTCTTCTCAGGAGGCGAAAATATAGGGGGAACTAGTCGGGGTGAGGAGTGATGTTTCCAGTCAGTTGTGTTAAAAGTCCTCATTATTTTATAAAATAGTGTGATAATAATTGTAATGAGGACTCCTTTTGAGTTTGAATAATGTCTTTTAGACAATATTTGTATTTAAACTCACAGTATATGTGTTGTCGTATTTTGCACGACAATTGTATTAATGAAGTTGTATTTGTTTCTATACTATGTATTTGGCAACTCAGAATGGGTGATGTATACCTATTTTGGGGGCATCATAGTTGGTATCAGAGCATAGGGATATGGTCTCTGGCGGAGATCGGGGAATAGAACTAGGA
This sequence comes from Panax quinquefolius, assembly GCA_020205615.1. Lineage (NCBI taxonomy): Eukaryota > Viridiplantae > Streptophyta > Magnoliopsida > Apiales > Araliaceae > Panax > Panax quinquefolius. The sequence continues at coordinate 74,340,739 of CM035165.1, forward strand.
GGGGAGAGACGAGTAAATCATTCGCTAGTGTGTCCTACCTAAGCTTATTTATTTGGTCGGTCATAATATAGGGATATTATGTGGCATGTAAATTTCTTTAATTAACCCTTGTTTTATGGAAGTATTTTAAAATTGTAGTTGAAAATGTTAACAATGGAGAGAATGAGACCGTGGAGACACCTTTAATCACCAACCAGGGGAACGTGCAACAGGAAGGCAATATTCCTCTTGTAAACAACACTACCGAACAAACGATGAATGATGGAATGTTGAGAAACTTTTTGAAGTTCATGCAAAATCAAACAAGGGAGACTCATGTACAAAATACGGGTGGAAATGATAGCAATGCGAGGCTTGTCACATCCAAGCAGTTCAAAGAGTTGGGACCACCAGAATTTTTGGGAAAGCCGGATCTAATCATGGCGGAAACATGGGTTAAACAAATTACCAAGATATTTGATGTCTTGGGATGCATGGAGGAACAAAAGGTTCCATTCGCCACCTTTATGTTTCGTGGTGAGGCAGACTACTAGTGGGAGTCTGTGAAGCGTACCCAGCCAGTCGCACTCAATATGTCTTGGGAAACATTTCAAAAACTGTTCAATGACAAGTACTTTCCTGAAAGTATTGGTCATATGAAGGAGAAAGAGTTTATTAGACTAGAACAGAATAACATGACTGTGTCCCAGTACGAGGCTAAGTTCACAGAGTTATCCATGTTTGCACCTCATTTGGTAGAGAATGAAGAACATATGATGCGAATGTTTTTGAGAGGCCTGAAACCTGAAATTCGATAATATCTTATTTCTCATAAATTTTCTTTATATTCAGATGTTGTGAACAAGGCTCAATTATTAGAGCGAGATAATGAGTATGTTCAACTGAGGGACCACAACTAGGGTCATACCGGTGGCAGCAATCATCGGAGCAATAACAACCAGCAGGGAGGAAAACATTCGGACAAAAGAGGTAACCACTCTGGTGGTAATCGTGGCCATGATAGTAGAAGAAGCGAGTCGGGGGGAGATTTCAAAAAGAGAAGGTACAATAATGATAACGTGAAGACATCATTACTAACATCAACTATTTCTAGGGGAGGAGAACGATCACCAGTTGTTTGTTATAAATGCGGGAAAGAGGGACACATCAGCCCAAACTGCCCACAAAAATCCAAGGTGTGTTTTAACTGTGGAAAGGAAGGTCATATAGTTAGAGATAGTCTTATAGTGAAACCAAGTCCAACGGGGATGGTGACTCCAAAGGCTGTCCCGGACAAGTCAAAGTCGGTGGTTCCTGGAAGGGCGTTTGTCGTGACTGCCCAAAACGCGAGGAACCTGAACGAGGTGATCACAGGTAAGCCAATCATAAACTCTTGCGAAGTTTATACCTTATTAGATACCGGTTCTACCTTTTCTTTTATCTCTCCTACTTGTGCTCAAAGTTTGAACTTGACTCTGGAGAAATTAGACTTTGACTTATCTATTGAGACTCCGTTAGGAGAAACTTTCATTACATCTACTGTTTATAAATCTTACTTGATCTAAGTTGGTACCATCACATTACCCGTCGATCTTACTTCTTTGAAAATACTTGCATTTGATGTGATTTTAGGGATTGATTGGTTAACTCTTCATTATGCCAAAATTGATTATTTTCGTAAGGTTATTAGTTTTCATATTCCTAACCAACCTGTTATGCGGATTCAAGTAACCAAACCACTAAAGTCAATCACTATCATATCAAGCCATAAAGCTATTCATTTATTAAAAATGGATGTCAAGCTTTCTTAGCCCATGTCACGGACTTGAACAAAAACACGTTAGATTTGAATAATATTTCTGTTGTTAGTGAATTTCCTAATGTATTTGCTGAAGAACTTCCCGGTCTACCCCCAGAACATGAAGTTGAATTCTTTATTGACCTTGAACCCGGTACAAAGCCCATTTCTAAAACCCCATATCGAATGGCTCCTATTGAACTTCAGGAGTTAAAGGTCCAACTATAGGAGTTGTTAGACATCGGTTTCATTCATCCTAGTACATCTCCTTGGGGTGCTCCTGTTTTATTCGTAAAGAAGAAAGATGGAAGTATGCTACTTTGTATTGACTACTGGGAATTGAACCATGTCACCATCAAGAATAGGTATCCGCTACCTCGCATTGATGACTTGTTCGACTAGTTGCAAGGAGCACAATTCTTTTCAAAGATCTATCTTCGTTCTAGATATCATCAGCTGCAGATTAAAATTGAGCATATTCCAAAGACTGCCTTCAGAACTCGGTACGAGCATTATGAATTCTTAGTCATGTCTTTTGGATTGACTAATGCTCCTACCGCTTTCATGGATTTGATGAACCGTGTGCTCAAGGAATATTTGGACCAGTTCGTTGTTGTCTTTATTGATGACATCCTCATATATTCCAAATGCCGTGAAGATCATGTGCGCCATTTGAAGCTGGTACTTAAAAGACTTCGTTTTAACAAGCTATATGCCAAGCTCAAGAAATGCGAGTTCTGGCTTGAGGAAGTAGAATTTCTTGGGCATGTGGTGTCAAAACATTGAGTATCTGTTGACCCGATGAAGATTGAAGCACTACAAAGTTGGGAGCAACCGAAGTCGGTGACTGAAGTACGTATCTTTCTGGGCTTAGCTGGTTATTATCTTAGATTCGTGGAAGGATTTTCTCGAATTGCTACTCCGTTAACTCAGCTGACTCGAAAAGATACAAAATTCGTAGGGAGTGAGGAATGTGAGAAGAGTTTCCAAGAGCTCAAGAGGAGACTCATTTCGGCACCTGTTCTAACAATACCATCTGGTTCGGATGGATTTGTTATCTACAACGATGCTTCAGGCAAAGGGTTAGGGTATGTTCTCATGTAACATGGGAAAGTCATAGTCTATGCCTCGCGACAACTCAAAGAATATGAGAGGAATTATCCTACTCATGATCTGGAGTTGACAGCAGTCGTTTTGGCGTTGAAGATCTGGAGACACTACCTGTATGGGGAGAAAGTATAGATTTATACAGATCATAAAAGCCTCAAATATTACTTCACCCAAAAGGAACTTAACATGCGACAAAGATGTTGGCTCGAGCTGTTGAAAGATTACGATCATACCATCCAATACCATCCTGGAAAAGCGAACATAGTAGCTGACACAATGAGTAGAAGATCATATGCGGGTACGAGTGCGATATTATCAACGCAAAGGCCCATTTGGTATGACTTACAAAGGATGGAGATATAGTTAAAGACTCCAAGGACCCACGTGATGATGTAAAATATACGAGTAAACCCGACTTTAATCGATAAAGCTAAAACTGCTCAAACTACGTACTTGGAGCTGATGCGTGTGAAGAAGAAAGTGAAAGAAGGTGTTGTTCCAGAAGCAAGAATCAATGAAGAAGGAATACTTCGAGTCAACTCTAGACTTTGTGTTCCTAACGATTCTGACTTGAAGCATAGAATCATGATGGAGGCACAAATTACACCGCTTACAATCCATTTTGGGAGTACCAAAATGTATCATGATCTTCGACATACATTTTGGTCGAGCAATATGAAGAGAGATATTGCAGAGTTTATCTCGAGGTGTTTAACATTTCAACGTTTAAAGGCGGAGCATTAAGTGCTAAAGGGTCCATTGCAACAACTTGAGATTCCGAAATGAAAGTGGGAACACATTACTATGGATTTCGTTACGGGTCTTCCCAAGGTTTCTCAAGGCATAGATGCGATTTGGGTTATTGTTGATAGATTAACCAAGTTTGCTCATTTATTGCCTATAAGGGAGACTTATTCCCTTGAACGTCTTGCTCGTATGTACGTGAATGAGATTATGAGATTGAATGGCATGCCTCTATCCATAGTTTCAGATCGTGACCCAAGATTCACTTCACGATTTGGGGTTAGCTTACAGAAAGATATGGGCATGGATTTACGATTCAGTTTGGCATACCATCCTCAAACGGACGGGCAATCAAAAAGGACTATTCAAACTCTTGAAGATCTATTCAGACTTTGTGTCCTAGATTTCAAAGGAAGTTGGGATAAGTACTTATCATTGGTGGAATTCTCCTACAACAACAGTTATCAAGCAAGTATAGGCATGGCTCCATTCGAGGCGTTGTATGGAAGAAAATGTCATTCTCCAGTATACTGGGATGAGGTGGGTAAAACAACGTTGTTGGGACCAAAATTGGTACGAATAACTATAGAAAAGATTCAAACGATTCGACAACGTATACAAACGGCACAGGATCGATAAAAGAGTTATGCGGATCTTCAATGAAAGGATGTGGAATTTAATATTGGGGATCATGTATTGTTACGTATTGCTCCATGGAAGGGAGTTACAAGATTTGGGAAGAGAGGAAAGCTCAATCCAAGATTTATTGGTCCATTTGAGATTCTTGACCGAATAGGAAATGTGGCCTATAGACTCGCATTACATGTCTCGCGTTCATAATGTTTTTTATATATCTATGCTTCGTAAATATGTGAAAGACCCGAACCACAGTATTGAGTTAGAACCAGATGAGATAGCCGAAGATTTAACATACGAGGAGGTACCTGTTAAGATCTTGGATAGGAAAGAGCATGTCCTATGCACCAAGGTTATACCATAAGTTTAGGTTTTATGGAGGAACCATGCTATTGAAGAAATGACCTGGGAGTTGGAATCAGAAATGAAAGCGATGTATCCTCACCTTTTCGAAACACCAAGTATGTACGTCAATTTCGATGATGAAATTTTATAAGGAGGGGAGGTTGTAAGACCCCAACTTTTTAATAAATAAAATTGAATTTCCTCTATTCATTATCTTGAAACAATAAGGTGATAATTTGATATAATACTTTGGTTATGGGTTATATGTGCAAATTTTGCAAAATAAGTAAGTGGTTATAAAATATTAATTATTGTCGGGGAATATTCATTTGGTCGTGGAATATTATTGTTGTTGGGGAATATTCGTACAACGGCGCAACCATTTGTGGGCCCCATAACTAAAAACGGTCAGATAAAGAAAACGACAAGTTTGAGTTTTTATAAATAACAACAGAATTATTACCAATTAACACTTTGTTGGAATACCCGGTGGTTAAAATACGATGTCTGGCGTGGTTGCACAAGAGAGACAATTAGTATTGCACAATATTTTTGAATTATTGATTCTTACGTAAGAAGGCACTACTCAATAATTATTACAGTAATTACTGATCAATATTTTATTGATTCAATAATTGCTACATTGATATTTTATATTATTGTTGTTTTAATAATTGTCACTGCACTATATCTCTCATTATCAGATCAATAATTCATATTATTTCAATAATATTATTAGATAGCATTATTGGCAATGTCTAAGGAAGTTCTGTCTAAGAAAAGGGGTTTGGTCATCTAATTGCGCACTAGTAAGGATAAATCCTTATCGAAAATCCCCTCTTTCCTGGGAACGACCTGGTTGTCATTATTGTGATTCTGTAATATTATTTGTGAATAACTAATTATTGATTTATACAATAAGGAAATATTTATTTTATGTGGATATAATTAAAGGAATTTTGCATGAAATAATTGTTGAAAGTTTGGCAATTATTTTTCTTCTACAAAATATTCATTCGTATATATTATTATAATATATTGTTTAATAATATATATATATATATATATATATATATATATATATATATAAACATGTGGTGGGTGGAGTTGTCCTTTTTGGTAGGCTTTGAAGTTTCAAAGAAGGAATGCTGCAGAGAAGGAAAACAAAAGCCTCCGTATGTATTTTGTTGAAATGAAAGTGTTGAAAAATCATCCGTATGTGGATTACATTTATTTTATGTTTGGAATTTGGAAAAACTTTCATCTACAAAGTTGTAGAGAATTTAATTTCCTATGGAATGGACATAAAATTGGTATTTTTCCGATAAAAGGGCTATTTATTATGAATTATTGAAGTTTCAAAAATAAATATTTTTTTGAATTAAAACATGGGTGGGCCCCACTTTTGTATTTTTTGGAAAATTGCTGAATTAGTGGGCCCCACTTGTGTTGGCTGATTTTTTTTTAAAGAAGTGTGCGTAGAAAAATATAATATTATTTTATTATTTTAGTCTACTATGGCGTTCTGACATTTTCCTATAAATTGGTGCTTATGTTAGAATTGAAAATCACACCAGAAACATAATGTGACGCCCCCAAAATTAGGTATACCTCACCTATCTTGAATCGCCAGATACATGGTACAAAATTCAAATACAACTTAATAATACAACTGTCGTGTACAATACGACAAAACATAAACTGTGAGTTTGAATACAAATATTGTCTACTAGAGATTATACAAACTCAAAAGGAGTCCTCATTACAATTATTATTACACTATTTCACAGAATAGTGAGGACTACTAATGCACCATCAAGGACCATCACTCTGTTCCCCGACTAGTCCCGGTTATATTCTCATTTCCTGAAGAGAACAATGAAAGAAAGGGTGAGCTCAACTAGCCCAGTAAGAAATATTATGACTAAGATAATGCAGAATAATTTATCGTTAGCCTTCAACAAAGGTTAAACCGATAAAATATAATAACTATCAAGTTTAATCTGCAAATTGGAACAAGCAATCCATTAGAAGAGTCAAGTAGGGAATAAAATCTACTATCTTCTATGATTTAAAAGGTTTTTCATCACTTTTATCGCTGAGACTCAGCTTAATAAATAATTCACATCATCAAATCATCCCTGCACTACAGGCCAAGGATATTCTTTAGTATCACGACCACGAATTATCCATGCACTACGACTAAAGATAATCATGTTTTTATCAACGGTCCTGATCATGCCATAAAATAATTCATCTTTGCACCCTTGGCCGAAGAGAATCCATAGCCATAATCATACCAAAAACTGTCCATCAATGCACTACGGGCCAATGAGAACTTTTTTCACATCATTTGTAACATTACGGTCATGATTATACCGAATAATCCATGGTCATAATCATACCAAGTCCATCTATGCACTACAGGCCACAGATGACTTTCAACATAATATAAACATGAGGATGATGAGAATGACAAAATAATTCAATAAAACAAGTTCAAGAATTTATTTATCCAGCAACCAATAACGTCCAAATTGTGAACATGATAATGCTTTATGGAGTAAAATTCAAGAATACTCAGAAGAATATTTCCATGAAAAGATACTGGATGAAGCGTAAATATCAAGGATATTCCACTAATTTCATGGAGTATAGAAGTCAAAACTTTAACCAACTGAGTATAATAAAGAATGGAATAACAAAAGAAATCACCATGCATGCGGTACTTCGCATAGACAGGTTATTCCAACAGAATAATAATAACGGAATCAGGTCAGGCGAAATTCGCACCGATAGGATATTCCAACAGAATAATAAATAACGGAACCAGGTCCGGCGTAAAATGCACAGACATAATATTCTAACAAAATAATAAATAACGGAACCAAGTCCCAATGTAAAATGCATGCATGTGATATTCCAATGTAATAATAAAGAATGGAATATTAGAAGAATTTCACCATGTATGTAGTACTTTTTCATGTATGAGTTATTCCAACATAATAATAAAGAATGGAATAATGTAAGAATTTCACCAAGTATAGGGTAGCTCACGTATACGAGTTATTCCAATGTAATAATAAATAATGGAATAATGTAAGTTCTCTTCATGAATACAAAAAAAATAATACCCCTTACAGTAGTACAACAAATAATATCCCCACCTTAGAAAGAAGAGTCTTTGGATATAAAAGTAGTGAAGTAGCAAAACACTTTTCTTCTTTCTCTCTATAGTTTCTCTCTCTGTAGTTTCAAAGAATTCGTAAGAAATTATAAATGAATGAGCTTCTATTTATAGAAAAATGGACCCATATAGTAACTAACTCATGAATGTAGGTCCAAATTGATTTACTTTAATCTAATGGTCCATATTTAAAGTAAAATCTTTTAAATAAAATATAATATATTCTATTTATAATCTAATAAAACGAATAACTTTATAAAAGATTCTACTATGCAAACACTATGCAAAATAAAATATAATATATTCTAATTATTGTCTAATAAAATGTATAACTTTATAAAAGTATTCTGCTTTATATAAAAAAGATTTTATTTTGCAAAACACTATGCAGTACTATGCAACACTATGCATAATAAAATATAATATATTCTATTTATAGAATAACTTTATAAAAGTATTCTGCTTTTATATAAAAAGATTTTACTATGCAAAACACTATGTAGATACTATGCAACACTATGCATAATAGAATTTAATATATTCTCTTTATAGAATAACTTTATAAAAGTATTCTATTTTATTACATTAATAATATCAATAAAACAAAACTGAGTGACTTATCACGTAAGCATCAATAATCAATACCGTGTGCAACTATGCAACCATGCGTATTACTGTACTTTTAACATCGGGTGTTTCAACAGTTAACGGTAAAACTTTCGCCGTTATTTTTATAAAGTATTTTTGTCGTTTTCTCAATCCGACAATAATTACATTAGGGTCCACCAATGATTGTGTCGTTGTACGAATATTCCCTGTTAAAACAAATATTCCCCGACCAATCAAATATAATATGACAACTTGCATACTTTGTAAAATTTATAAATACTACCCACAACTATAATATTATCTCAAATCCACTCCATAATATTAAAAAAATATTTCGAGAAAATTAAATCTTTATTCATAAAATCTGGGGTCTCACAATCTCCCTTCCTTATGAAATTTCGCGCTCAAAATTTACGTACGTACCTGATATGCCGAAGAGGTGAAGATACCTTGACTTCATTTCAAATTATAATTCTTGAGGTATAACCTTTGAGTGTTGAATACGATCCTTCTTATCCAAGATTTTAACACGTATCTCCTAATACGTTAAATCTTCTGCTATATTGTTTAGTTCTAATTTAATAATGTGGTTCGGGTCGTCCACAGACTTACGTAACATCGATACAAAAAAAAATGTTCTGAACACAAAACATACTTGGCGGTAAAACGAGTCTATAGGCCATAGTTCCTACTTCATCGAGGATTTCAAATGGGCCAATTAAATCGAGGGTTGAGATTTCCTCTCTTTGTCGATTCTTGCTTCTAGAATAACGTCCTCTTGAACCTTCTTCTTCACATTTATCAACTCAGGGTATGTAGCTTGAGCGGCTTTAACTTTATTGATTAAAATCGATTCTACTCGTATATTCATTATCTTCACTTAGGTTCCTAAAGTCTTTAACTCTATCTTCATCATTTGTAAGTCGTACAAAATGGGCCTTTTTGTTAACACCATCGCACTCGTAAATGCATACGATCTTCTACTCAATGCGTCAGCTACCATGTTCACTTTCCCACGATGGTATTGAATGGTACGATCGTAATCTTCAATAGCTCGAGCCAACGTCTTTGGCGCATGTTACGTTCATTTTAGTTGAAGAAATATTTGAGGGTTTAAGAAATGGGTTTTTTACTGGGGTCAATACAAAATTTGATTTCACGCTCTGGGGTAGGCCAAGAAGTCTTCAAGAATACGTCAGGAAATTTATTAACGATAGAATTATCATTCAAAACTGTAACTCTCATCCAAGACTTGGATAGCACGTCACATTGATAACTATCAACTTGCCATCGTCATTCACGACATCGCCTACGTAAAAATCCGGCGGTTTGCATTCCACACAAGAAAGTCAACAACGAAAGGACCGGGGCTCTTTACTTATGGCTTGATATGACAATGATTGACTTTAGTGGTTTGGTTTCATGAATTCGCATAATAGGTTGGTTAGAAATATGAAAGCTAACAACCTTACGAAAAGCATGATGAGTAGTTAACCAATCAATTCCTAAAATCGCATCAAAGGTAAGTATTTTCAAAGAGATAAGATTGACAGGTAACGTGAAAGTGTCGATTTGAATCAACAAGATTTATAAAAAATGGATGTAACGAAGGTTCCTCCCGACTAAGTTTCAACAGATAAATCAAAATCTAACTTCTCCGGAGTTAAATTCAAACGTTGAGCGCAAGCAAGAGAGATAAAAGAATAGGTAGAACCGGTATCGAATAAGGTATAGACTTCACAAGAATTTATAATTAACTAACCCATGATAACTTTGTTTGATTCCTCTTCACGAAAAATGTTGTCCCTTAAACTATCGAATTTGACTTGTTCGGGACAGTCTTTGGTGTCGTCATTACCACTGGAATTAACTTTCGCTATAGGGCATATTCCACCCTCAACTGCTTCGTCGTACTCTTGCTCCATGATCTGAATCATTAGCCTTTGATCCATATCGAATTGGGGTTGACCGCAATGTATAGGGTAATTCAAAACTCGATGATGGGTTCTCCCAATTGCTGTCGAAAAAGAGAAATACATATCATTTATTTTAGCTTTCTTGGAACAGACTTCTCTTTCCACAATATCAACGCGTCGTGTGGGTTTTACCCATGCATCTTGTCGACGTCGGGATTTTTGGGTGTCCCTTTCCGTTACTTGTTCTTTGGTGTTCTCATTTTAGGTGAGATTTGTTTGAAAAAACAAGTGAAAAAGGTCCGACATGTATAATGTCGACGATGGACTGTTAAGAGTCGCTAGTTGGTTTTTTAAATGGTTGTACCAATACAACCGAGAAAAGGTTTGCACATTGACCCAGTGATGTGACACTGCTAAACGGGTCGGTGAAACCGAGATTCATTAGGGTCCGGGGACTTGGTTATGCGGGGGGAAGGTGTTAGGCACCCCAGACATCCGTGTTACCACTGACCGACTTTTTCAAGAAACTATTATCTGAATGTGTGTGTATGGGTCAATGTGCTGTTATATGGAAGTTGTGCAAGGCCTCGTTCGAACCTATATACACAGGGTTTGAATTTATGTAAAAATTCAGTTTTTAACAAGATATGCCAGTGATGTTTTATAAAAGAGGTTTTTTTAAACCCAGATGCTCAATAGGAATTGAGACCTTTTACAATCCTATTTTTATTAAGTGAGCGGCTGAATTGATTTTATTTGACGAATGCGAGGCATCCGTATGAAAATAATATACAAAAAAATAATGCCGACTTCCTCGTGGGTATGGAAACCATCTGAGGAAATTCATACACCATAGAATAATTTACAAGCTGCTTACAGCTGAAAATGTCCATCACAGGAACCGAATCTAGATTCAATGGGATGAATCTGTGATCACAAGATTCCTAGGCTCACAAAATACTGCAGTTTATATGAAAGCAGTAAACAGGTATATATATAAAAGTTGTAAATATATATACAGACAAGATCACCAACCACGAAGCACCTCCATGGGGGATCAAAAAATCTAAATAAAGCTGTTAAAAGCTATCAACCACCACGGAGGAAACTCCAGGCAGGACATAATGTAAATAAAGCTATAAATACGGTTAACTACCACAAAGTAAACTCCAGGCAAGACGAAATGTAAAGAAAGCTCTAAAAGCGATCAACCACCACGAAGTAAACTCCAGGTGGGACAAAATATGTATATATATATATATAAAAGCAATAAACGCACCGGATGTAAAATCCAGGCTCATCGAACCAAGTTCGACCACAGTTCATATATATATATATGTATATATATATATATATATATATATATATATATATAAGCGAGTAAACGCACTTTGATCAAGTTCAGGCTCATCGAACAAAGTTCGACACACATTTGATATATATAAGTATATATATATAAAATCAACTAAACGTACCAGACCGAAATCTAGGCTCATCAAACGAAGTCCGACACACAGTTGATATATATATATATATATATATATATATATATATATATATATATATATATATATATTATTAGCAATAAACGCCTGCATCAAATCTAGGCTCAATCGAGGCATAACTCGATAATATTAGTCAAATTATATATAAATATATATAATATATATATATATATACAGACTAAAATGAAACCATAGACCGAAGTCCGGGCAAAAGCAAGCAACACGACTCTCAACATGTAGAAGGGTATGTGCAAAGATGAAGAGAAAGACTCTAAAGTGTGTGAGAAGGCTTACAGCTGACTGCTAAAAAAGGATTCTATATCTTTAGAGTGGGTAAACACTGGGCTTTTCTGGGTACAAAAGAGGCTATATGTGAGCTCACAGGTGTTTAAAAGTAGGAAAATACACTGTATGGCGAGTGCAGAGAAAATTGTGCAGGGTTTCCCCGTCTTTTTCTCTTAGAAAATCAGCATCCCAAGCCCTCTATTTATCGGCAATATGAGCCCCAGGTGTACTAGAGGCGGGTCGGGTTGGCCCGGGTTTGTCGGGTCAGATCATCTCGAAGTACGTGCATTCAGGCACTGTAATGTCCACTCGATTTTTTAGAAGTGCAATCCGGGCATCCGTTTGAGGTATTCAGGACATATTTCGGACCGCCGTTGTCAAGAGTTATACGATGGCATGGGATTAGAGTTTGTACGAAGTCATTGAAGATAGGACGATGCCCTCCGGTCTTCAAGCATCAACTTTCATCCGTTACCATATACAATAGTCACTCGGGATTGGTTAGCCTTGTGGGACATCGTTGCATTGAGACGTGACATGGCATCGTGTTTGACGAGATGACGATGTTGCCCCTCACCGGTGTTATCGCCGGATTGGGCTGATAATGCAGACGTTGCTCAGACTTTGCTGAGATTGGACTGCTGCAATTGTTGAAGGTCCTCATTGTCATCTTTGAGGTGTACCTACCTTCCCGATGTTTATTGCCGGGTTGGTGCAGTGTATCTCGTTGTGAGCGCCGAGAGAGAAGCTGGTCGCATTTGAAACAAGCATTTTTGGAATTATCTCCGAAACTGCATTCCTTGGGGTTATCACCAAGGTTAGTGGCTATTCCCATGGTTGAGACTGAGACTGGATACCTTGGGGTTATCTCTGAGATTAATCGGTCTTCTCCGGTGGTGCCGGTATTGTATCTGCAGGCCTCAGGGTTACATTCGAGGTTGAAATCGTTACTCCAAGATTGCGATCCGGGGTTGATGCCGAACTTCCGGTAGTATCCGGTATGGATTCGGATCGTCTTTCAAGGTTCTCTCTTAAAAGATGAATCTTTCCTCCTGCAACGTTAGTAACAGTAGTACAGAAAATTTTGAGTGTCTACAGATGCCCCTCTTTATCATACTCATGCATGGCGATGCATGGGTGTGATAAAGAATCCTAGACACTTGAAATGGAATAAGACAAAAATGGTACTATGGATTGCAACATGATGCAAGTGTATAATGCGTGCGTATGGGGTTGTAGCCCAACACGCTGGGGATGATTGCTCGATCCCTGTTGCTTAAACTGGGGATTGGCAATATTGACCAAATCGGATGTGTAAGTTGAATCTGTTAGGATGTTGACATTGTAGTTATCACCAACTTCCTGTGTTCTTGATAACGACTTGATCCTGAAGAGGTACCTCTTATGTGTAAGAGATTTGTGGGGATAAAGCTTGATCTGTTTGAGGATGTGTATACCAAATTCCATCATCTATCCTATTTGATAACATTGTCCTTTTCTGGTTTGTATCGTCAGCACATGTCAAGATTCTGTTGGATTTACTGCCAACATCAAATGTTGTCAGGGGTGCCTGACCTTCGTTGACGTGTGAATCAACGGCTGAGACTCTGTGAGGAAATCGTCAAGGTTGATTGACCTTCACTGACGTGTGAATAAACAATATCAGTTGTGATGTGACTTCACCGGGATCCATTGGGGAATACGAGCAGTTGGGTATGAAAACCTCGAACAGCTCTATAGCTCTGATAGGTTTGAACGCTACCGACTGAAATGACGTCAAGGTTGCTTGACCTTCGCTGTCGTGTAGATCAACGGAGCATTGCGTTGTGACCCCAATCGTGGATCCGCTGGGGAATACGAGCAGTTGGGTATGAAAACCTCGAACAGCTCTATAGCTCTGATAGGTTTGAACGCTACCGGCTGAAATGACATCAAGGTTGCTTGACCTTTGTTGATAGGCATGTCAACAGATGAACGAAATAGAATTCCCCACCGGGATTTACGTTGTAACCTCCGTCGGGACCCATGTTGTAACCCCCATCGGGATCTACGTTGTAACCCCGTCGGAGACCCACGTTTAACTTCGTCGGGACCCACGTTAGAACCCCCATTGGGGAATTATTTAGGGTAACGACCCGGAGTTTGGCCGCATCAGGCCTGTACAAGGTATTGTCGGATGTGATTTGTGATAACTGGAGTCATTGGTAGGGTATACCTTGTACTCAGGCGACTACCAATGAGTGATGTACAGATTCAAAGTCTCATCTGAGAGGACCAAGATTGTATGCAGTTTTGCTCAATCGCGTGGCATTTTTCTTCTCGATTTGATCTTTCTAATCTGTAAGAACTCCATTTCAACTCAAATTGGACCGAGCCATAGGGGTGGGACCCACATAGGGGTGCTGTAGGTGCACCTGCTGCAGCTGTAGGTGGGCCTGCGGCCAGGCATGGATCATAAATTCCAGCAGGCTTTACTTCACAAGTCATTTTTAACTTATTTCACTTTAGAAAAATCATGAGCCATCTTCGATCTCATTGAGTTCTAAGCTACTTTCTCAGAAATTCACACCGTAAAAGTGCTCTACACTATCCTGGTAATGCATGCATATATTTTTTTCCAGTTTCTGTCCATTAGATTATGAGATATTGCACGAAATGCATCTAAACACATAGTAGTGATTATGTATGCACATATGACTTGATAAAAAATATTCAATATAGTAAATGTTAGTATTAAACCATGCTGAACATAATGTTGTGAAAAAAATTAACTTCTGAGACAGTCAAATTAACACCTTTTTCTGCTATTTTTTGTCCTATTTGAGGTCCAATGAGAAAAAGGTAGAAAGGCAAAGTACTCCTAGCATTGAGGTTGACCTTATGCATGATGATTTTGATTTTTAATGCATATATTATGTATATGACTTTGGGGCAGGTGTGCTACTAAATGGCCACCTAGACATGTCTGTGTGCATGTGGATAGTCCTATTTTCAAAGGGGACTATGGCAAAATTTTTCCAAATGTAGGCATTGGGTAGTCATGCATTCTAACTCTATTATATGTTAAAGTAAATGCATGCATGCATGTAGTCATATAATGCATTTTAGAAAGCTCCAGGTAAGGAAATACCACACCCTTTTTGAGGTGATTTGGAGACTTGTTGTCCAGATATTATGGTTTCAGATCAGCCGAGCAGTTCCTATAGGACCGCTTCTAGCGTACGGCGGAAGGCTTCTGAAGTGCCTCATCCCCGTTCTGTTAGACAACCTCATCGGTTGGTGGAGGTTGTGATACGTCCTATCCAGGTATACGTTCCAGACGTTGAGGACGAGGAGGCAGATATTCTGATTGAGGATCCCGCTCCTGCTGCACATGTCCCTCGCAGGGAGCTTCCGAGCATTCAGGTGGTGAACCCAGAGTTGCTGGGTGATTTGGGCAGACATCCATCGATGTATTTGCATGCTAACGAGGTATGGCGTTAGACTTTGATCTTCCTTCTTTCCTATTGATGAGGATTAAAGGGTTCTGATGTTGATCTGCATTTCATGCAGGTTCCAGAATTTACACAGCCTTGAGGGAACTGGTTTAGCATCCACTCCATGTACCAAGCGCTTTCATCCTGACTATAGAGCAGTAGTGCATGAGTGGGGATTTGGGGCATTTTTCTCCATCTTCCCGTCACGTCACTGGGGTTACCTCGTGGCATTGTCTCGAGCGATGGTTTCATCGACTCACCACCCACCTACTTGGATTGCGAGGTAATGATGACGCCTTTATGGATTGGCAATTTATCATAGGTATGGAGTTTGGAGGGGAGCCAAAGCCTTCGTATGGCGAATATCACCCCACATCGTTGTCCGATCCTTACTAGGAGTTCCGGTGGGGCGCTTAAGGCGTGGACTATCCGCTCAGTCCTTTGAGCATAGATGCTATGAGTGGGCTATCGAGTGAGCCCATGCCCGATGACGCATCAAGATCGTGGATCGCTTTTACTGCGATGATTATTCCCGATGATCATTCGAGGTCGCTTATAGCGTAGATAACTTTCACTGGATCTTTTGCTTTGGTCAGTGCCACACGCGATGTGGACCGTATTGGAGAGTACGATTGGGGCTCTTACACCTTTGCCTATTTTCTCCGGGGCATGTGCATACGCTCACAGGGTTTGACTGAGGCTTGGCTAGGATTTTACCCATTTCTTCTGATGAGTATTTCTCTTATATTTTCCCATTCATAGGTTAAGAGTGTTTACTGATAGCAGATGTTTTGCCATTGTGTTGGTAGTTTTGGGCCTATGAGAGGCTCCCATGTTTGCGTCCTATGAGCATGTTAGGTTTAGATACCTATCCACGAGGACGACGATGACACCATTCTATTCTGTCGGAGGTCCCTATATCTAGGGATTCACTCAGTGCCGTATGCAGCTGGAGTTGCTGACGGCAGGTACTATTACGTGGATTCCCTATTCAGGGGAGCATTTGACCATCGGCTTTGAGGATGGACATCCGACCGAAGTCGAGTATTTGATCTCTACCAGGAGAGTTCTTCTCTTCACTGATGGAGGCTGGGAGCTCTATTTGGGAGAGCATGCTATTAGGAGCATCACAGGGGAGATCCGTATACCGATCTTGCCTCCCCGCCAGTGTCATCAGTTCAGATCACGACCACCACAATCGATATCCCATTGTTGGGGGTTGACGACTTTGCATTATCAGAGGGCCCATGTACTCAGGAGACGTTCCAGCGTTGGTGGTTCCCTTACACTATTGGGGCCCAGTCCCGCACCACACAGTTTATGGGGGATATGGTTGCATGATCTTTGATGATGACGGATTGGGTAGCTTGTGTCCGAGCTCCGACTCATTAGACCCAGATTGATAGCTTGACCCGACAGTTGGATCAGGCACATGTATTTATTCGGCATTTGGGCAGAGATCCAGCAGAGGCGGAGTCATTTGTTCCTTCTATCTCAGGTGCTGGTCCCTCAGACGACCCATTTGGTTTTGCCAGTACAGATCCTCCTCTTTATAGGCCTGACATTCCTATTGATAGAGATCCAGTGACTCAGGAGGAGTTACATTAGGTGGACAGGATTGAGGATGTGGACATCGAGACCCTGGTCTTCTTCTGATGTGTATTCTCGTTATATCTTTTGATAGGCCTCTGTTTGCAGTAGGGTGGTTGTGCCATATTTCCCTGTATTTGTAGCTATACAGAGCTGATGTATTAGATGATGATATATTTAGGAATGTATGAACTATTTTTCATTCCCTATATCATATTGCCATCCATTATCTGTTATACATGTATCATGTTATGCATATGTATGTATGTCTAGAGATATTCGGCATTGACCCCTGAATGGTATTATGACACGGTTCGCACATATGTCCTCTTTGACAGTTAGTCGTATAGATCATACCCCACTGTCAATGGTGGTATTAGGTATGCGATCATGGTACGATAGCATGTCACCACCAGACAGGGTGACTGTAGATCTGTTTTTGCAGCATACCATAACCCTTTTGGCATTTTAGGTTCCTACCGGATTCGTAGATGAGATGCTAGAGCATTGGCTACCTGATAGCAGGTATTCCGTTTTGGCACCCATGAGTTGGCTCCTACTCTGGAGGAGTATGCACGTTTGACGATGTTGCCCCTAGACAGACCTTGCGTGCATTTAGCTTTGGGAGACATGAGTAGACAATTCATGACTCTCACAGGATTGAGGCGCAGATTAGTGCAGGATGAGTAGACATCTGGCCACGTGATCTCTCAACGTTTTCTGTATGACAGATTTGGCGCGGAGGATAGCTACTCACGACATTTTGGGGATTTCACCGTGTCAGAGGATCATTGGTGTTTGGCCAGAGTTGATGTAATGATGCTATGTGTACTGTCATATGTGTACATGCCGCGGTATATGGATGAGATAGATATTGGTGTCATTATGGCTGTGAGAGCTCTTAGAGAGGGTCGCACCATTGTACCTATGATTATAGCAGAGACCCTGCGGTCGGCATCCTATTGTTGCACGTATCCTACAGGAGTGTTTACAGGGAGTTCGGTCATGTTGTACGTGTGGTTTATGTCACACTTGAGACCGATTGGTACCCTTAGACGGCACGGGTATTGTTTCTCCCATGATGTGGCTATGTCATACTCCTTTCAGCTATCGGAGTGTACAGATGCTCAGTCCTGGTCCTCATTTTTGGCAGATATTAGAGATCCATTTAGCATATTGCTGTGCTCGGGGCTTTGCTCACCATACAGCTTCATTACTAACGCTTCGGGTATGGATTTTCTCCCTCTGGCTGGCTTGAGGGGCGTGACCACTTATCACCCATTGGCTGTGATGTCGCAGTCGACCGGGCCGAGATTTCCATCCTTTTGAGGGGGATAATAGTCAAGATTCACTTCTCGATATCTCTCAGGAGAGGATCGATCCCGTATGTATGCTTGTTGGATCTCCGTGAGATAGCTACTTTTTTTATCCGTCCATCCCGGGCCGCTTCAGAGTATTCCGCATGGATGGAGACAGAGATTTTATCGGCTGCAGTAGTATCTGCAGTACCGGACATTGAGTCAGATGATGCAGAGCCCATGGAGGACATTGATACCTATATCAGGGAGGAGCCCGCTGCTGGGTTGCCAGCATTTCTTCTAGATTCTCCTAGTACTAGTACTTTTTTCGATTCAAAGACTCTAAGACAAGAGATTTAGAGCGTAGTCTTCATTTGATGACCATTGAGAGAGACCAGATTCGATCTATGATGTCGACTGCTCTTGATGTGAGGGATACCACTCTATTGGAGAGAGACGAGGCATTGGCTCGTAGAGATGCCGCTGTTGCTGAGCGTGATGAAGCCAGGTTAGCATAGACGCAGTGATAATTGAGCAGGACACCGCCATATCTGCCCAGGATGTAGCCCTCATAGATAGTACTGTAGTGAGGTCCCTTACCACTAGTATGATCGTAGAGATGAACACTTATATTGATGAGCATATGGTCATCATGCAGATGGCTACAATCTGTTGGGTCGTGTGGATATTCTCGTACAGGAGACCACAGCTTCACCTCCATCTTCGTAGAGGGACGCCATGTTGGGCTTGTTAGCACGCATATACCCTGATTTGTAGATGAGCTTGTATTTACCTGCACAGACTAGCTTAGCCATTTTGTCATGTATACAGCTTTATATCAGATATATATCAAACAACATTATATATGCCAGGGAAATATATTTTTGGATCACTTCCCTTTTAGATATGCTTTGCTATTTGTTTGGTATTTTGCCTGCTGCTTCAGGGCTTGTGGTCTTGATGTATTCTGAATTCCTCCTAGGTGGATGGACATTGAGTTGTCTCTGGATAGTTCAGAATGGATCATTGATCTATGTATCCCTACCATCTTTGGTGTCTTGGGACTTGTTTCTGTTATGGAAATGTGGAGAGGAGTGTGGCTTTCCTCTCTGAGATTGACCGCACCACAGATGGTCGCCAGTACTTCTATTTAGGAGAAGCCTAGTTAATTCCATCTCTTATAGATTGGTATTGCTCTTCAAGGTATGACCGCAGCTTTAGATGGTCGCCGAATCTCCTATTTGGGAGAAGTTTAGGTAATTCCATCCCTTTGATCTGAAGCCGAATGTAGTGGATTGAAAGAGAATCCCAATACCAGTTGACAATGGTTTGTGTTTTGGTAGGGGGTGAGACCGCACCAGTTGACAATGGTTTGTGTTTTTGGTTATTTTTGTTTTTGTAAGGAGAAGAGTGTAGAAATGTTTTTGTTGTTTTTGTTTTATTGCAACCGGGCCATGTAACATGGTTTCCTACGTAATCCTATTGAAGAGGAGATCAAGTCGACGTAGTTCGCCCCTCAGGGCGAGAAGAAAAGCGCAATCCCATGTGTAAGTCAGAGTGCAGGGAGGAGAAAGTTTAATCTTAGGTTGAGGATAAACTGCAGGTATGAGAAGTTTGATCCCAGGTAAGGGTAGCCAAACTGCAAACGCAAGAGGTTCAATCTGTGGTGGGATGACCTAAGTTGTAGGAACGCATAGGATAAACCAGGCTGCTGGCTTGAAGAGTACGTTTCCCTGAGGGGCAAAGTCTAAATAAGCGGTATGTGGTAAAGGGTTAAAGAACTGGAATGACTGGTGACCTGATGATTATGCACCAGGGTGTTTGCTGGTTACTTCAGACATAATACCGTTTCACGGTGTCTGAGTTGATGAGTTGTGGAAATTCATCACCTTCCATTTCTTGCAATCTGAGAGCACCTCCTGTCAATACTTCCTTGACAACAAATGGGCCTTCCCAGTTAGGAGCGAATTTTCCTTTAGCCTTATATTGGTTGTCAAGAATCTTCTTCAAGACCAAGTCATGTTGTTTAAACTGACGTAGTCGGACTTTTTTGTTGTAGGAACTGGCGACCCTTTGATGATATAACTGACCATGGAAGATAGCCGCGGTTCGCCTTTCGTCTATTAGAGACAATTGGTGATACCTGTCTTGTACCCATTGGTCTTCATCCAGCTGAGCGTCGATCAACACTCTCTGAGAGATTCCATCTCAACTTCTATGGGGAGTACTGCTTCCATCCCATAGGTTAAAGCGTAGGGGGTTGCCCTAGTGGAAGTACGCATTGTGGTTCTGTAGGCTAACAGAGTTAGAGGCAATAGGTCAGGCCAATCTTTGTGGTTGGCGGACATCTTTTGCATAATCTTCTTGATGTTTTTGTTAGCCGCTTCAACAACATCGTTCATCTTCGGACGATAGATGACAGAGTTGAGGTGTTTGATGTGGAATTTACTGTATAATTCCTCCATCATTATGTTGTTGAGGTTTTTGGCATTGTCTGACACAATCACCTCTGGTTGTCTATATCGAAAAACGACATTATTTCTGATGAAAGCAATGATTACTTATTTAGTGACCCTGGGGAAGGAGGCTGCTTCTACCCACTTGGTGAAGTAGTCGATCATGGTGAAGATAAATCGATGACCATTACTGGCTTTAGGCTCAATGGGCCCGATGACGTACATTCCCCACATTGAGAAGAGCCAAGGGGAACTCATATTGTGGAGTTCCCGTGGAGGGGCGTGTATAACATTCCCATGAATCTGGCATTGATAACATCTTTTGACGTGGTCGTTGCAATCAGCTTTGAGAGATAGCCAATAATGTCCCATCCTGAGGACTTTCTTGACAAGGAGGGAGCTATTCATGTGGGGGCCACAGACTCCACCATGGATTTCATCTATAAGCCTTTGGGCTTGATCTCTGTCTAAACATCTGAGGAGACCTAATCCTACATCTCTTTTGTAGAACGCATCTTGACTCATATAGAATTTCATAGCAAGTCAATGGATTCGCCTTTTCTCGGTCGGGCTCGCCTCATCGGTTGTAGATCCATCTCGTAGATATTCCTTGATATGTTGATACCAAGGATGTTGGATGGGAGGTAGCTCATCCGATACTTTTCCAACGTAATTCCCATAGGATGGGGCCTTGTGCAGGGAAATGATGATGCTTGGCAAGTGTTCCTTATCTGATATGCGAATCAAGGAAGCCAAAGTTGCTAATGCGTCTGCAAAGTCTTTCCTATTACGAGGAATGTGTATAAAGGGGATTTCTTCAAACTCCAAAGCCATCTTCAACACCTGCCGATGGTAAGGTAGCAAATGTAGTTCCTTGGTTTGATAGATTCCGGTGGATTGTCTGATTACCAACTCCGAATCTCCAAGGACAGTTAACCGCCTGATGCCCATTGAACGGGCAAGTTTAAGCCCCATGAGACAGCCTTCATACTCAGCCGTATTGTTGGTGCTGAAAAACTATAATTTGACGGCGACAGGATACTGCTCCCTCGTATCAGATATTAAAATTGCTCCAGCTCTAAAACCTTCCATATTAACAGCTCCATCAAAATACATCTTCCATGATTGGTGCGTATCGTCATCGATGGTGTTGTTCAGACCACATTACTCCTTCATCGTGGAAATATGTTTCCAAGGGTTTGAAATCCCCTGAAGTTGCGGCGGCCAGTTGATCAGCGATTCCTTGACCTTTGATGGACTTTTGAGTCACATATACGATGTCAAACTGTTGTAGGATCAACTGCCATCTGGACAGCCGACAATTTAACATGGGTTTGCTAAACACGTACTTGAGAGGATCCACGCGGGATATGAGATGGGTTGTGTGACCATGGAGGTAATGCTGTAACCTCATGGAAGCCCATGATAAAGCACAACACGTCTTCTCGATCAGAGTGTACATGTGTTCGCTGCTACTTAACCTTTTGTTGAGGTAATAGATAGCTCATTCTTGGCCTCTATCGTCCTTCTGTCCCAGCATGCAGCCCATGGCATTGTCACTTACGGACAGATACATGAACATGGGAATATCGTCCTTGGGTGGTACCAAGACGAGAGCTTTGACTAGCTATTTCTTGATTGTAAGGAAGGCATTCTGGCACTCATCATTCCATTTCATGGAGGAGTTCTTCCTTAATAGCTTAAAGATTGGCTCACAGGTTGCTATGAGTTGGGAGATAAACCTGCCGATGAAGTTGATTCTTCCTCAAAATCCACGTATTTCCTTCCCTGTTTGAGGAATGGGCATTTCAGTGATGGCTTGAATTTTAGCAGGATCCAGCTCAATCCCTTTGTGGCTGACTAGAAATCCTAGCAACTTGCCTGATTTGACGCCAAAGGCGCACTTAGCTAGATTCAACTTCAAGTTTTACTTACGCAACCTGTTGAACAATTTTTTAAGATGGTCTATATGGTCATCCTCCTTCCGGGACTTGACAATGATGTCATCCACATAGATCTCAATCTCTTTATGCATTAAGTCGTGGAAAAGAGCCATCATAGCTCGTTGATAGGTAGCTCCGGCATTGATGAGGCCAAATGACAACCGTCTATAGCAAAAAGTTCCCCAAGGAGTGATGAAAGCAATTTTCTCACGATCTTCCTCGGCAACCATGATCTGATGGTACCCCGCAAAGCAATCAGCAAAGGAATACATGTTGTATTTCACAGTATTGTCAATGAGAATGTGGATAAATGGCACGGGAAAGATGTCTTTTAAGCAAGCCTTGTTCAAATCCCGGTAATCCACGCAAACTCTCACCTTCCCTCCAGGTTTAGGCACGGGTACAATGTTGGATATCCACTCAGGATATGTAGACACCATTATGATGCCAACTTGAAATTGTTTCACAATTTCTTCTTTCACCATCGACTTCTACTCGTGTTTCAATCACGCCGAGTTTCGCTGACCGGCTTAAATCCCTCTTTTATGGGAAGGCGATGAAGGACAATGTCAGTGGATAAACCCACCATGTCTTCATGAGACCATGCAAACACATCCTGGAATTGGGTTAATAGCGTAACCATGTCATTCCGTTGGTTTGGGGTAAGGTCTGAACCATTCTGGAATAACTTATGGCTTTCTAAGGTTCCAAGATGGAAAGAAGTGGTTTGATCAAGGTTGGGTTTGGGTTTGTCTTTGACCCATTCCTGAATTTCTGGAGGCACCTCAATGTCATCCTGTATATCCATCAAGTATGAATTCATCTCTACATCAAAGGTACAATCCTTGTGTAGGAGAGGCATCGTATCTGCAAGTACAGACACATCTAAATTCAGAGTCCTGAAACAAAATATGCTTTCACTTATTATATATGAAATGTGTTAATCATGCAGAGTGTTAGTATATACTGGCAAAATAAACTGCTAATACTGTACAGAAAAGTAAGTAGTTATCATATCTACAGGGCAGAAAGAGTTTCTGCCCGCTTTACCCTCGTCGACCAAAGCAAGGAATGTTGTTCCAATTCGCAAGGGCAAAATTTGGGTGGACCGCAGTGATGGAGGGATTGTCATCATCCTCCCTATCTCGAATGATGGCCATTACATCTGGGCAATCATCGTCTCGGTTGTATCTGTTGGTATGTTCATCATGGATGATGATGCGTATATCGGACATCATCCGTATGACGTCTTGCTTGATTCTTCGTTCCTCTTCTTCCACTACGGGATTTGGAACGAAGTTTTCTTTTCCTTTCACCGGTACTGGCTTGGGACATAACATAGCCATTACATTGGCTGGCACCTTTACGGGAGGTTGTGCGGACTCAGAGTTTGAAGGTGAAGCCAAACGCCACATGGTTGAAGTTGAGGGAATCTGTTGATGCTTATGAGGATTCCTGTGACTAGAGTTGGCAGAATAGCCTAGTCCAACTATTCCACTTTGCCTGGTTAAATGAATTGGGTACTTGATACCCTGGCAATCTTTACCCAACCCTTGTCCCGGCTTATGACCCAACGACATCATTTCTTGAGTGGTCGACATTACTTCGGCAGAAATCTTGGTTTCGGGCAGTGGTGCTCCAATAGCATGGTATTGGGTGTTGCTTATTTCCAAAGCATGAAAACTGACTGGTTCCACATTGGCATTGACAATGATGAATGTCATGTCTCCATGCTAAGGAATCTCCGATTCAGCGTTGACTGTGACCAGGCTATTGTTGATAATGTATTTCAACTGTTGGTGAAGAGTGGAGGGGACTGCCCCTGCCATGTGAACCCATGGTCATCCAAAGAGTAGGTTGTATCCCGAGTCTATCTTGAGTACATGGAAAGATACGCAGAATGTGTGAGGACCAATTTCGATTGGCAGCTCAATTACTCCGACCGAGTTACGGCGGGCTCCATCAAAAGCTTTGATGATTGTATGGCTACTCCGAATTCGGTTGAGATTGATGTTCATCTTCACCAAGGTAGCATATGGGCAGATATTCAGAGATGAACCTCCATCTATTAAGACTCCTGCTACCATATATCCGGAGGACAAGACCGCAATGTGCAATGGTTTTCAATGACCGGTCCCTTCGGGCGGTATGTCATCATCAGTGAAGGATATCACATTGTTGTTGAAAATGTGATCAACCATATGTTGATTCTTTTCTGTGTCCACTGATGTTGGTAAATAGGCTTCTTCTAGAACCTTCAGCAAGACCTTCCGATGATTCTCGGAGGTTAGGACCAAGTCCAAAATTGATATTTGTTGTGGAGCTTCTTTCAAGCTTAAAACCACCGCAGCTTCATTATGTCCCATAGTGCGAAGGAATTTTTCAATCTTTTCCATGGGTATTTTCCCCTTAGATTTGGTGGTAGACTTCATCACCCGTTGGGGAAGATACAATGGATTCCCCTTTGACACTGCAGCAGTTGTATGTGAGGTGGATCCTTCACTTTCTCCATAATTCCACGGAACCTTGCGCAAGCTAACAATATGATATTGTGCCCTTCATGGTAAGTTGATTGGATCGGGAGCGGCCACTTTCAAAGGATTGTTGCCTCCCTTGATTTGAATTGTTGGTGATGTGAGTAAGGTATCAATCCCCTCAGCTTTAGTGGATATGACTGCTACCACACTTTTCCACTTAGTAGGGCCTGCATTCCCACTTGCACGTAACACAGTATCGTCGTCTGCTAAGCGCATGACACCACTGTCAATCAGATTTTGAATAAGGCGGCGGAGTGCCCAGCATTCTTCTGTGCTGTGACTGCGAGACTGGGAGTGATATTGACATACTCTATCAGAGTTGTACCGTACCGAATGGGCGTTGATTGGCGGTAGAAGGGAACTGATCCTTCCTTCATTGATTAACATATGGAGGATTTCCTCCATAGGTTGGCCCAGATAGGTGAATTCCCATTTGTTGGTGAAATCCCGATGGGCTTTGGCATTTGCTCTCTTCGTCACTTTGTCTTCCAGCATTTCATTTTCTGAAAGTGACGAGGGAATATTCATGACAAGAGGTAGGAGACTGGCATGCTCTTGGCTGATTAACTGACGAGTCACTTGATGCTGATAAGTCACCAATTCTGCCAATTATTCAATTTGTTTGCAGAGAGCTTTCACCTTTCGTTCCATTGTGAACTGGAACTTAGCATAATCCCATTTGTCATCACCGTCTTTGATGGTCTGGGAGGAATCACAACTGAAATTAGAACTCTGTCCACTGCTCCAATTAATCATATTGACCTCTTCTTCTTTGTGTTGAGGAAGAGGGTTGTCCTGTACGTGAGGTTGATCTGGTTTGGTGACCACGATATCTCCGTTTTCTATCGTGTCCCGGATCTTGTGTTTCAAGGCCCAATAATCGAAAGTATCATGTCCAGTGCCCAAAGATGATAAGCACATTTCCTAGCAAAGATTAAAACCCCGGCCCATTAGGGTCATTTGGTGGAAGAAGATGTATAATTTTCTTCTGTGTTGTCAAAAATTTAAGATGTTCTCGAGGGTATCCCCCAAGGGGGTAAACACTCGAAGGCGTTTGATTTCTCCACCTTTTGGTACCGGAGGGTTTGCAGACTGTGCTGAAAAGGGAGTGTAGTTTCTCCTTTGAATAGGCATGTTTTGATTGCCTTTTTGCCCCTCGCAGATCGTGGAAACATCTTCCTTTTCTTTTATGGATTCCTCAGGTTGTTCCGTAATTTCCTGATTGGATGTGATCCGCAACAGTTTTGAGTGCAGCTAGGTCTTGAATTTTCCTTGACTTCAATCCCATCTCAGCCATCTCCCCATGTTTGACCATTTCAGAAAATGGTTTGCCGATGCCGGCTTCATTAAAACTCTCTCATAGAAGGGAGCTTCAGTATGTCTATGAATGTCATGACCATTTACGATTCTGACCACACGGCAGACTAACTTGGGCGACCAGCATCTCCACCTCTGAGCATACTCTCTGAAAGACTCGTTAGACTGTTTCTTGATCTTGGTAATCTAATACTGATCAGGAGCCATATGAGTTTGGAAACTGTATTGAGTGAGGAAGGCATGTGCTAGCTCTTCCCAGGTATGGATTTTGGAGTTGTCTAATCTTGTGTACCACGAACGGGCTTCCCTAATTAGACTCTTTTGGAACAATTGCATTCTGAGTTTTTCATCCTCTACATAGGATCCAAGTTCTCAAATAAATACTTTTAAATGTGTGTAAGGATCTCCTAACCCGTCATATTTTTCAAAGTCAGGAATTTTAAATTTTTTTGGGTAATGAACACCAGGAAATATACACAGATCAACATATGAAACACCCCCGTGTGTTCCAATTCCTTTGATAGCGCGAAGGGTCTCTTCCATTTGGAGGACTTTCTTTTTGATGTCACCATTGTCTGGATCTCCAGTGGGATGGGCGGCATCATGAATTTTGTTGGTTGTATCCACCTGTGGTTCAGGTATGGTAATGACCTGGGTTCCCCCTTGTGTGGAGGATTCAGCATGTACAGGTATTTTCTGACCCTGTGTAGACTGATGTAATTCTTTGAGTAGAACAGCCAAATCTGTGATTTTTTTGCTTAATCTGTCAATTCTTTCATGAGAAACCGGATTAAGTTCACCGCAGTCGGATGATGACATGATCGATCGTAGGCTCGTTGCCTTTTTTGGACTTTGAACGGGTAGTAGGTCCGATTAATTCTTTGCGAAAAGACCGGCATAGTTTAGTCTTTAGGGATGTATATAATAACATGCTATGTGATGTGTCCATTTTAAGAATTTTATCCTCATATAACGGATGTCACCGGTTTGTAGCATGTATGTGTACATATTTCTTCATATTACTCATTACATGGAGATAAATATGGAATGAAATTACAAGTAATTATGTTTACAAGTAATTGAAATGAGAGCATGAAGAGACTTTCCTCCGCTTTGGGTTTATCAGAGGCTGACCTATCTTAGGTTACTCTCGCAGCTTTTTGGCATGAAGGTTCCCAAATCATCGCAATCTACTTGACGGGAAGTTAATTCGGTCTTTCAACTGGAACGAATTTGGGTGGTGCCTTTCCTGAGCCTCGGAGAATCAGGCTTCTCACGAGTCCAGTAATCAAACATCGACTGGATAGCCTCCTGGTGGAGGGACCACACAACATACATTCACATACATCGCGTCTCACCGTATGAAATGATGACATGTGCGAAGCACTAATATCACAAGCAATTATGGTGCGAAGCAATAGCATCACACGCAGATAAGATGCGAAGCACTAAATCAAAACATGCATTCGTACACATTCATCCAATTAAAATGCAACATCCACACACAAGCAGATAACAGTTTTAAAAAGATTGTAATAGCGGCTTAAGTCCTCTTACTGGAGTCCCCAGCAGAGTTGACACCTGTCGACGTCGGGATTTTTGGGTGTCCCTTTTCGTTACTTGTTCTTTGGTGTTCTCATTTTAGGTGAGATTTGTTAGAAAAAACAAGTGAAAAAGGTCCGACATGTATAATGTCGATTTATGGACCGTTAAGAGTCGCCATTGGTTTTTAAATGGTTGTACCAACACAACCGAGAAAAAGGTTTGCACATTGACCCAAAGGATGTGACATCGCTAAACGAATTCTGGTGAAACCGAGATTCATTAGGTCCGGACTTGGTTATGCTTGGGCGAAGGTGTTAGGTACCCCCCGACATCCGTGTTACCACGGTGACCGCCTCTTTTCAAGAAACTATTATCTGAATGTGTGTGTGTGTGGGTTAATGTGCTGTTATATTGAAGTTGTGCGAGGCCTCGTTCAAACCTATATACACAGGGTTTGAATTTATGTAAAAATTCAGTTTTTAACAAGATATGGTAGTGATATTTTATAAAAGAGGTTTTTTTAAACCCTGATGCTCAATAGGAATTGAGACCTTTTACACTCCCATTTTTATTAAGTGAGAGGCTAAATTGATTTTATTTGACGAATGCGAGGCATCCGTACGAAAATAATATACAAAAAAATAATGTCGATTTCCTCGTGGGTATGGAAACCATCTTAGGAAATTCAGACACCACAGAATAATTTACAAGCTGTTTACAGCTGAAAATGTCCATCACATGATTCCTAGGCTCACAAAATACTGCAGTTTATATGAAAGCGATAGCGTATATATATAAAAGTCAGAATATATATATATACGCACAAGATCACCAACCACGAAGCACCTCCATGAGGGATCAAAAATGTAAATAAAGTCATTAAAGTTATCAACCACCACGAGGAAACTCCAAAGTGACAGAATGTAAATAAAGCTATAATACGGCCAATCGCCACAAAGTAAACTCCAGCAGACGAAAATGTAAGGAAAGTCAGAAGCGATCAACCACCACGTAAGTAAACTCTGTGTGGGACAAAATATGTATATATATATATAAAAGCAATAAACGCATTCGGATGTAAAATCCAGTGCTCATCAAACCGAAGTTCGACCACGTCAGATATATATATATATATATATATATATATATATATATATATATATATATATATATATATATATAAGCGAAAACGCATTTGGATATAAAATCCAGTGCTCATCGAATGTAGTCCGACAACAGTTCATATATATATATATATATATATATATATATATATATAAGCAAGTAAACTCACCGCATCAAGTTCAGGCTCATCGAACAAAGTCCGACACACAGTTGATATATATAAGTATATATATAAAAGCAAGTAAATGCACCTGCATCAAGTCTAGGCTCATTGAACGAAGTCCCACACACGCTTGATATATATATATATATATATATATATATATATATATATATATATATAATATTAAAGCAATAAATGCACTGCATCAAATCTAGGCTCAATCGAGGCATAACTCAATAATGTTAGTCAATATATATATATATATAATATATATATATATATATATATACAGATCGAATGAAACCACTGGATCAAGTTCGGAAAAAGCAAGCAACACGACTCTCAACGTGTAGAAGGGTGTGTGCAAAGATGAAGAAAAGACTCTAAAGTGTGTGAGAAGGCTTACACCGATCGCTAAAAAGGCTTCTATATCTTTAAAGTGGGTAAACACTGGGCTTTTCTGGGTACAAAAGAGGCTATATGTGAGCTCACAGGTGTTTAAAAGTGGGAAAATACACTGTATGGCTAGTGCAGAGCAAATTGTGCAGGGTTTCCCGTGTTTTTATCTTAGAAAATCAGCACCCCAAGCCCTCTATTTATAGGCAATATGAGTCAGCAGGAGTACTGCGCGATCCGAGCCGCAGTGTACCAGTAGGTGGGCCTGGTCGGCCGGGTTTGTCAAGTTAGATCGATCTCTCAAGACGCGCACTCGTGCAATCGTAATGTCCACTCGCTTTTCGTAAGCAATCCGCATCCGTTTGAGGTATTCAGGACATATTTTGGACCGTCGTTGTCGAGAGTTGTACGATGGCATGGGATTAGAGTTTGTACGAAGTCATTGAAGATGGGACGATGCCCTCCGGTCTTCAAGCTTCAACTTTCATCCGTTACCCCCCACAATAGTCACTCGGGATTGGTTAGCCTTGTGGGACATCGTTGCATTGAGACGTGACATGGCATCGTGTTTGACGAGATGACGATGTTGTTCCTCATCTGTGTTATCGCCGGATTGGGCTGATAAAGCAGACGTTGCTCAGACTTCGCTGAGATTGGACTGCTGCAATTGTTGAAGGTCCTCATTGTCATCTTTGAGGTGTGACTGCCTTCCCGATGTTTATTACCGGGTTAGTGCAGTGTATCTCGTTGTGATCGCCGAGATTAAAGCTGGTCGCATTTGAAACAAGCATTTCCGGGGTTATCTCCGAAACTGCATTCCTTGGGGTTATCACCAAGGTTAGTGGCTATTCCCATGGTTGGGACTGAGACTGGATACCTTGGGGTTATCTCTGAGATTAATCGGTCTTCTCCGGTGGCGGCGGTATTGTATCTGTAGGCCTTGGGGTTACATTCGAGGTTGAAATCGTTACTCCCAGATTGCGATCCGGGGTTGATGCCGAACTTCCGGTAGTATCCGTTATTGATTTGGATCGTCTTTCAGGGTTCTCTCTTAAAAGACGAATCTATCCTCCTGCAATGTTAGTAACAGTAGTACAGAAAATTTCGAGTGTCTACACATCTTTCATTCTCACTGCTCATTGTTTCTTCTTTCAAATTTGCTCCTTGACATTTGAATTCTCGATTCCAAATTTTAATATCGTATACTCGCCAAAGAGCGCCCTGTTCAAATATCGACATCTCGGTAATACAATTTTGAATTATTACATTCCTTTGCTCCACGACCACCTTCCGTTATTCAGCCTACTCTTCTAACTCATGAATACGATTTTGTAATTCTACATTTTGATCAATAAGTTCTTCTAATAAATCCTCCTCAGGTTCCTCTTCTTCCTCACTCTCAGTTGCTACCTTTGCGACTAGCTTGAGTGCAACTTTTAATTCCTCAAACACCACATGGATATCTCTAATCACATTATCTTGGTTGGTGATTATAGGTGTCTCCACGGTCTTATGTGCTCCATTTTTATTCTCAACATTCTCGGATGTTATTTTCCAATACTGCCACAAAACAATGGTTAATTGATATGTCACATATTATCCCTATACTCTGACCGACCAATTAAATACCAAATAAACTTAGGTAGGTCATACTAGCGAAGGAATTACTCGTCTCTCCCCTCCTAGTTCTTGTCTCACATCTTAGCCAGGGATCATATCCCTAAGCTTTGATACCAACTGTGACGCCCCCAAAATTAGGTATACATCACCCAGCTTGAGTCGCCAGATACATGGTACAAAATTTAAAATACAACTTAATAATACAACTATTGTGTACAATACGACAAAACATAAACTATGAGTTTGAATACAAATATTGTCTACTAGAGATTATACAAACTCAAAAGGAGTCCTCATTATAATTATTATCACACTATTTCACAGAATAGTGAGGACTACTAATGCACCATCTAGGACCATCACTCTGTTCCCCAACTAGTCCCAGCTATATTCTCATTTCCTGAAGAGAACAGTGAAAGAAATGGTGAGCTCAACTAGCCCAAAGAAGAAATATTATGACTAAGATAATGCGAATAATTTATCGTTAGCCTTCAACAGTGTTAAACTGATAAAATATAATAACTATCAAGTTTAACTGTAGCGGAACAAGCAATCCATTAGAAGAGTCAAGTAGGGAATAAAATCTACTATCTTCTATGATTTAAAAGATTTTTCAACACTTTTATCGCTGAGACTTAGCTTTATAAATAATCTACATCATCAAATCATCCCTGCACTACAGGCCAAGGATATTCTTTAGTATCACGATAATGAATTATCCATTCACAACGGCTAAAGATAATCATATTTTCAACAACGGTCCTGATCATGCCATAAAACAATTCATCTTTGCACCCTTGACTGAAGAGAATCCATAGCCATAATCATACCAAAAACTGTCCATCAATGCACTATGGGCCAATGAGGACTTTTTCCACATCATTTGTAACATTACGGTCATGATTATACCAAATAATCCCTGGTCATAATCATACCAAGTCCATCTATGCACTACAGGCCACAGATGACTTTCAACATAATATAAACACGAGGATGATGACAATGACATAATAATTCAATAAAACAAGTTCAAGAATTAATTAATCCAGAAACCAATAACGTCCAAATTGTCAACATGATATCGCTTTGTGAGTAAAAAATTCAAGAATGCTCGTAAGAATATTTCCATGAAAAGATACCGGATGAAGCGCAAATATAAAGGATATTCCACTAATTTCATGGAGTATAAAGTCAAAACTTTAACCAACCGAGTATAATAAAGAATGGAATAACAAAAGAAATCACTATGCATGCGGTATTGCGCATAGACAAAGTTATTCCAACAGAATAATAATAACGGAATCATGTCGTAAAATTACCGATACGATATTCCAATGTAATAATAAATAACGGAACCAGTCCCACAGAAATGCACCATGTGATATTATTCCAATGTAATAATAAATAATCGGAACCGTGTCCCGCAGAAAACGCATGCATGTGATATTCCAAATGTAATAATAAAGAATGGAATATTAGAAGAATTTCACCAGTGTATGCAAAGATTTTGCATAGATGTGTTATTCCAACATAATAATAAAGAATGGAATAATAGAAGAATTTCCCCAGTATAGGAAAGCTCACAGATATCAAAGTTATTCCAACAGTAATAATAAATAATGGAATAATGTAAGTTCTCTTCATGAATACAAAAGAAATAATACCCCTTACGAGTACAACAAATAATATCCCCTACCTTAGAAAGAAGAGTACTGGATATAAAGGTAGTGAAGTAGCAGAATACTTTTCTTCTTTCTCTCTATAGTTTCTCTCTCTAGAGTTTCAATGAATTGGTAAGAAATAATGAATGAATGAGCATCTATTTATAGAAAAATGGACTGCATAGTAACTAACTCTTGAACAGTCCAGATTGATTTACTTTAATCTGACGGTCCATATTTAAAGCAAAATCTTTTAAATAAAATATAATATATTCTATTTATAATCTAATAAAACGAATAACTTTATAAAATATTTTACTATGCAAACACTATGCAGTACACTATGCAAACACTATACATAATAAAATATAATATATTCTAATTATTGTCTAATAAAATGTATAACTTTATAAAAGTATTCATTTTTTTATATAAAAAGATTTTACTATGAAAAACATTATACGCAGTACTATATGCAACACTATGCATAATAAAATATAATATATTCTATTTATAGAATAACTTTATAAAAGTATTCTTTTTATATATAAAAAGATTTTACTATGCAAAACACTATGTAGACACTATATGCATAATAGAATATAATATATTCTATTTATAGAATAACTTTATAAAAGTATTCTGTTTTATTACATTAATAATACCAATAAAACAAAACTGAGTGACTTATCACGTAAGCATCAATAATCAATACCGTGTACTACTATGCAACCACGCCAGATTCTCGCATTTTTAACACCGGTGTTTCAATAGTTAACAGTAAAACTTCCGACGTTATTTTCATAAAGAATTTTTGTCGTTTTCTCAATCCGACAATAATTTCGTTGTGGGGTCCACCAATGATTGTGTCGTTGTACGAATATTCCCTGTTAAAACAAATATTCCCCGACCAATCGAATATAACATGACAACTTTCATAATTTGCAAAATTTATAAATACTACCCACAACTATAACATTATCTCAAATCAACACCATAATATTAATAAAATATTTCGAGAAAATTAAATCTTTATTCATAAAATCTGGGGTCTCACACATAAGTTTTCTCTCTCTATACTATCGAGCGTATTTTTGTGAGTATTTAGATACTTTGAGAGTTGTTATTCAGTGCAAGTTTCTTTCGGCATTACATCCGATATTCTAGTCAGAAGTACTGTTCTTTTGAGGTAAGGGATACTATTTTCTTTGTAAATGATGTTATTGTTTCAATATCATTAATTATACCAAAATATTGGTATGAATTTTATTATGGAATTTCTACCTTTTACATGTCAGGGTTACTATTCACATATACGACACTATTCATGAATACGACACTATTCATAGAAAAAATAAAATTTTCTTTCTTTGTCTAAGTTGTCTATTATGGTTACTATCTTTGATTGTATCCATGTTTTGATCTTTATTTTCTAAATTCTGCTCCACAATTGAGTATTATGGAGTATTTTTGAACTTGGATAAACTGTAGTACGAATCCAAAATATTTGTCCTTTTGTCTCACTGGATTCCTTTTCTTTAAGATATTTTTCATCATCCTCAGTCCTAAATGATGATATTACAAAATATCTTTGGCCTGTACTGCAAACATAACTGATTAACTGATGAATATCTTTGGCCCGTAGTGCAAAGATAAACAGGTGTTGAGATGAACACGACTAACTGGTGATACAAATGAATATCTTTGGCCTGTAGTGCAAAGATGAATACTTGATTCAAGATATATATTGATTTATGTTACAAGAATAAAATATTGATGATGGACTTTTAAATCTTAGAAGATAGTAGAATTCATTCTCTACTTGACTCTTCTAATGGATTGCTATTTCCGCTGCAGTTGTTGATCTAAAACTTGTTGTCTATTATATTCTATCAGATTTTTCCTTATTGAAGACTAATGATAATTTGTTGTATATTATCTTAGTCATAATATTCTTTACTGGGATAGTTGAGCTCACCCTTTTTCTTTTTGTTCCATTTTTCTTCTCAAGAGGAGAGAATATAGCGGGAACTAGTCGGGGTATGGAGTGATGTTTTCAGTCAGTTATGTTAGCAGTCCTCACTATTTTATAAAATAGTGTGATAATAATTGTAATGAGGACTCCTTTTGTGGTTGAATAATGTCTTTTAGACAATATTTGTATTTAAACTCACAGTATATGTGTTGCCGTATTTTGCACGATAATTGTATTAATGAAGTTGTATTTGTTTCTGTGCCATGTATTTGGTGACTCAGAATGGGTGATGTATACCTATTTTGGGTGCGTCACAGCGTTTGCCATAACGGAAATATTATTACATATTTCATCCTCTCTTATTATTCTATCGTTACTTATTTCTCGGAAGTTAAAAAATAATTCTCGAGCAGAAATACGTGAATAGTGTTTTTTAGAAAATTTCTCGGAAAGCTTTTGTAAGACCCCAACTTTTATGAATAAAGATGAATTTTCTATAAATATCATTTTTGAATATTATGGAATGAATTTGATATAATGTTATAGTTGTGGGTAATATTTATAAATTTTGCAAAGTACGCAAGTTTTTATATTATATTCGATTGGTCGGGGAATATTCGTTCTAACAGGGAATATTTATACAACGACGCAATCATTGGTGGACCCCACAACAGAATTATTGTCGGAGTTAGAAAATGGCAGAAATATCTTTTTATAAAAATATCGGCGGAAGTTTTACCGTTAAACTATTTAAATATCCGGTGGTAAAAGAACAGTAATACGCGTGGTTGCATAGTAGCACACAGTATTGATTATTAATGCTTACGTGAGAAGTCACTCAGTTTTGTTCAATTATTGCTATAGTAATTGCTGTATAGTATCTCACGTTATTCGATTCAATTATTATCAATATTTTATATATTATTAAATCAATAATTGAGATGACAAGTTATTCTAATTATTATATGCATAATTAACAATGTCTAGAAAGTTCTGTCGAGGAAAGGGGTTTAGTCACCTAATTGCGCGCCAATAGGGAGAAATCCTTATCGAAAAGCCCTCTCTTTCTCGGGAACGATCTAGTTGTTAATATTGTGAGTTATAATAATATGAATAAACGTTGTTAAAAATATTGAGGAAATTTTTATGAAGTATTTGTTGTAAATTTTGCTAATTATGGATCCCCATTTACTCATTTTGCAAAATAATCGGTAGAAAGTTATTCAGTATATATATAATTTGGTAGGACCCACCTGTGATGGAGACATGTTGGTGGGAGGGGAACACGTGGGGCCCACTAGGAAGAAAGAAAAATGGGGGGGGGGGGAATCTTGAAAATTTTTCACGGGAGGAGTTGTTTTTTTCAATCTGTTAGAGTTTATGCTCTAGAGGCCAATTATTTGATATAATTGCTTAACGTTTTGATATTATATTTGATTGAATAAATGAATGATTTTATTATGGTTTTATTTACTGCGTTATATAAATGTTAACATAATAAAAATTCTTAGAATAGTGATACAAATTATATAGTTTCAAGTATGTGACTTGAACATGAGATTATATAATTACAATTAGTATCATTATTCTTAAATGTCGCTAGTCGAGTATCATTGTTGATGGGACAACAATGATGCATTAAGACTAGTATGTGGATTGACTGATGACCAAATCTCATTGGTCATAAATATATGACATATTAAGTCAATGCATAGGCACATGTTAGAGAACGATGTACTGGACAGACCCACCATGAGAATTCTATGTGGAGCATTATGCGAAGTGTCATTAGCAATTCTCATAGTGACAATGATGTAATAGTCCTCCGACCTAAAATCACTATATTTCTTCACGGGAATTTATGTACTTTGATATCATCAAATGTCACTTTTAATAGGGTGGACTATAAAGGTGATTATTGGGTACATCATGAATCGTGTGAGGAATATGAGTGATCTAGATGGAATTTAACCCTCCTATGTATTAGGGGTGATATCCATAGGCCTCTTGATTGAGTAGGACTATGAAATGCATGGCCATGCTCGAATAGTGATTTTTTTCATATAGTCTACTCATTGATCAAGAAAAACTCAAATTAAATTATGAAGAGTATGACACATTCCATGACTCGAGTTTAATCTAGGATATTAAGGTTAAAAGTATTAAATTACATTGAAATATTGGTCACGAAAAGGTTGCATCTAATCATCGATCTTATTATTACTTGGGTAGCAGTGATGTATTACTAGATGCCGCTCACTTTTTATAATTTTATAATATGATTTTAAAATTATTGCTAATGTAATAATAATCTATAGGGTCAAACACATAGAACATAATTTAAAAAGGAAATTAATTTAAATTGTAAGGATTTAAATATATCATTATGATTGATAGTATTTTAAATCACGAATTTAAATTAAAGGATAATTTGTATATATGTATATTAATTAAGTAAGACTTAATTAAGATATATATATATATATATATATATATATATATATTCAGATTTTAATAATATTAGGTTTTGATTAATTCCTCCTAACTACTATATATATGATATATATCAGTCATTTTAGGGATTACGTCAAATACAAAACCCTAGTCGCTCTTAGAGAGAGACTAGAGAAAATAGTTTCGAAAATCCTCATCCTTGGTGGCTAGTACCGCGGTTCCTTCTTCTGTAGATCGTAGGACGATTCGCGGAGCGTTCGTGTGGATACCGTAGAGACACAGTTCGTTTGGATTGCATTGGAGATTCGACCGCATCAATTCCTACTTCATAATCGGTATAATCTTTTACACACTGAATTAATTTCTGTTTCGTAGGGATCCTGTTTGGGTTTCGGATTGTTTTGTTCAATTTATTTTCCGCTGTGCATTGCTTTGATGTGCCGAAAACACTACATGTGGTATCAAAGCTACTTGCGAAATGATTAATTAAAATTACGTGTTTTATTATTTTTCATATATATGATATGTGATCATACAATTTTACCGATCTGAAATTAATTATTATGCTTTCGATATATATTATATATGATGATACAATTTTACCGATTTGAAATTGAGTATATGATATTCTGTATGTAGACATATTCTGGTATTATGAATATCAGTAATAGATATACATGTATATTATGTTCTGTTAATTGTATCTTAAATGGTGTAAAAATAGTATACAACTTATGTTCTAATTGGATTAGAAGCATGAAGATTCAGTTTAATATGATTAATTGAAACTGGACATATATGATATGTACTTGGTGTATAGTTATTATTGGTGTTTTGGTGGATTAAAATATATGATTATGAAACTGTTTCAGAGATTTGTATGGAAAAATTCTACAATACAGATTGTAGTTCGAAAATCAGCCGGACCACCGCTAGGGGGGGAGACCCCCCTTGGATCCCCCGTCGTAGCGCACGATGGTCGTAACCCCAATATATTATATATAGTTTTCATTAATTATATATAAAATGTTATGTGTTTATTGTGATATGCATGGTGCACAGTTATGGCTTTTTGACCCATAGGTTAGTGGGTTTTGGTTTTGAAATACGGCTTGCATGTTGTGCCTTTCTATAAATTCTGATGTAATATTCTCTTCTCATCTAAATCCCCTCGAATGTAACTCAAGGTTTCTTTATGTCATGTAATAATCTATTATTATGAAGATGACAAGATGAAGGACACGATGGAAATATGATAATGGAGAGGAGGCACTTGCATGAGGAAGATCCAAGGAAGCTAGTATTTTGAGATCTTTTACCACCTTAGATTGACCTTCAATCTTTCATTAGCTTGAAAACATTGACAGTGGATTGGGCCATAACTGTGACACATTTAATTTTGCACTTTATTTATGCTTGTATGCGATATGATATGATAAATAATGTGAGACCCCAGATTTTATGAACAAAGATTTAATTTTCTCGAAATATTTTTTTAATATTATGGTGTGGATTTGAGATAATGTTATAGTTGTGGGTAGTATTTATAAATTTTACAAAGTATGAAGTTGTCATATTATATTCGATTGGTCGGGGAATATTTGTTTTATCAAGGAATATTTGTGCAATGACACAATCATTGATGGACCCTGCAACGGAATTATTGTCGGATTGAGAAAACGACAAAAATATTTTATGAAAATAACGGCGGAAGTTTTACCGTTAATACTGTTGAACTACTCGGTAGTAAAAGTACAGTAATACGCATGGTTACATAGTAGCACACGGTATTAATTATTGATGCTTACGTGATAAGTCACTCAGTTTTGTTGGTAATATTAATGTAATAATACAGAAAATCTTTATATATATAATAGAATACTTCTATAAAGTTATTCTATAAATAGAATATATTATATTCTATAATGCATAGTGTTGCATAGTATCTGCAAAGTATTTTGCATAGTAAAATCTTTTTATATAAAATAGAATTCTTTTATAAAGTTATCTATTTTATTAGACAATAACTAGAATATATTATATTTTATTATGTATAGTGTTTGCATAGTGCCTGCATAGTAAAATCTTTTATAAAGTTATTCATTTTATTAGATTATAAATAGAATATATTATATTTTATTTAAAAGATTTTACTTTAAATATGGACCATCGGATTAAAGTAAATCAATCTGGACCGTTCATGAGTTAGTTACTATGCAGTTCATTTTTCTATAAATAGAAGCTCATTCATTCATTATTTCTTACGAATTCACTGAAACTCTAGAGAGAGAAACTATAGAGAGAAAGAAGAAAAGTGTTCTGCTACTTCACTTCTTATATATCCAGTACTCTTCTTTCTAAGGTAGGGGATATTATTTGTTGTACTAGTAAGGAATATTATTTGTTGTACTAGTAGGGAATATTATTTGTTCTTATTCATGAAGAGAACTTCTGTTATTCCATTCTTTATTATTCTGTTGGAATAACTTGTATACGCGGGATACCCTATACTTGGTGAAATTCTTCTGTTATTCCATTCTTTTATTATTATGTTGGAATAACCTGTCTATGTAAAGTACTACATATATGGTGAAATTCTTCTAATATTCCGTTCTTTATTATTCTGTTAGAATATCCTGTCTGTACGTTTACGTCGGACCTGTTGCATTATTTATTATTCTATCTAATATCCTCATGCATGCGTTTATGCTTTTACTGGGTCCATTATTTATTATTCTCGCCGAATATCTTGTGCAATGCGCTATACTGGCGACCGGTTCCATTATTTATTATTCATTGGGAATAACTCGTCTGCATGCCTATCGCGCGCATGGTGAATCCTTCTATTATTCCATTCTTTTTTATTCTTTTGTAATAACCTGTCTATGTGGATTACCACATGCATGGTGAATGATCCTTTGTATTCATTCCTAATTAAATTATGGAAATGATCTGTATACGTGGAATTACCGCATGGAGGGTGAAGATCCATTTGCAGTTTCATATATTCTATTATACTTAGTTGGTTAAAGTTTTAACTTCTATACTCCATGAAATTAGTGGAATATCCTTGATATTTGCGCTTCATCCAGTATCTTTTC
The DNA here is from genome assembly GCA_020205615.1 of Panax quinquefolius. Taxonomy (NCBI): domain Eukaryota; kingdom Viridiplantae; phylum Streptophyta; class Magnoliopsida; order Apiales; family Araliaceae; genus Panax; species Panax quinquefolius. The sequence goes on from CM035165.1 coordinate 74,381,510, forward strand.
ATGGAAATATTCTTCTAAGCATTCTTGAATTTTTCTCTACAAAGAAGTATCATGTAGACAATTTTGACGTTATTGGTTTCTAGATAAATTAATTCTTGAACTTGTTTTATTGAATTCTTATATCATTGTCATCATCCTCATGTTTATATTTTTGAAAGTCATCTGTGGCCTGTAGTGCATAGATGGACTTGGTATGATTATGACCAGGGATTATTCGGTATAATCATGACCGTAATGTTACAAATAATGTGGAAAAAGTCCTCATTTGCCCGTAGTGCATTGACGGACAGTTTTTGGTATGATTTATGGCTATGGATTCTCTTCGACTAAGGGTGCAAAGATGAAAAACGGATTATCTTTGGCCGTAGTGCATTAATAATTTGTGGTCATGATACTAAATAATATCCTTGGCCGTAGTGCAGGGGTGATTCAATGATGTGGATTATTTATGAAGCTGAGTCTCAGCGATAAAAGTGATGAAAAACCTTTTAAATCATAGAAGATAGTAGATTTTATTCAGTACTTGACTCTTCTAATGGATTGCTTGTTCCACTGCAGTTAAACTTGATAGTTATTATATTTTATCTGTTTAACAAGGTTGAAGGCTAATGATAGTTTATTCTGCATTATCTTAGTCATAATATTTCTTACTGGGCTAGTTGAGCTCAACTTTTCTTTCATTGTTCTCTTCAGGAAATGAGAACGTAGCTAGGACTAGTCGGGGAACAGAGTGATGGTCCTAGATGGTGCATTAGTAGTCCTCACTATTCTATGAAATAGTGTGATATTAATAGTAATGAGGACTCCTTTTGAGTTTGTATACTCTCTAGTAGACAATATTTGTATTCAGACTCATAGTTTATGTTTTGTCGTATTGTACACGACAGTTGTATTATTAAGTTGTATTTGAATTCTGTACCATGTATCTGGCGACTCAGGATGGGTGATGTATACCTAATTTTGGGGGCGTCACAGTTGGTATCAAAGCTTAGGGATATGATCCCTGGCTGAGATGTGAGACAAGAACTAGGAGGGGAGAGATGGGGAATTTCTTCGCTAGTATGACCTACCTAAGTTTATTTGCTATTTAATTGGTCGATCATAGTATAGGGATAATATGTGATATGTTAATTAACCCTTATTTTGTGACAGTGTTTGAAAATGGCATATAAAAATGCTGAGATAAGCAATGAAGCACATGAGACCGTTGAGTCAGCTCAACCAAAAGGCAACGACCAACAATACGATAATAATCATACCGGTGGCAACGGCCATCTGAACAATGATAACCATCGTGGGGGAAATTATCATGCCAAGAATGGTAACCACTTCGGTGGTAATCATGGCCAAGATAATAGTAGTGAAAATTTCAAGAAGAGAATGTCATTTAGCTCGATTTTGTCGTATAAAGAAGTCAAGTCCAGCTGGAACGGTGGCACCAAAGGCGGATACGGACAAAAAAAAGTCGGTGGTTTCAAGAAGAGCATTTTTCGTGACTTCTCAAAAAGCAAGTAACCCAAACGAAGTTAGCACGAGTTAGTTAATTATAAATTCTTGCGAAGTTTATACCTTACTACATTCGTCCCACAATAAGTGTTTTTTTAGGCTTAATATTTTTTCCCAAAATAAGTGATGTATTAGAACTCCAATACAATTTTTGGAATATTTTCTCATATATGCCCTTATGCATTCAATGGTATTTATTGCATCTTACCATCACTACAATTAAATGACACTCATTAACTCTTCAACTTCAAAGAAAATATATTAAGGGTATTTTTGCCATTTTAGCTTGTGTATTTGTATGCGTGATTTAAGCTAAAAAAACACTTATTATGGGACATAGGTAGTATTAGATACCGGTTCCACCCATTATTTTATCTCTCTTGCTTGCGCTCAACGTTTAAATTTGACTTTAGAGAAATTAGACTTTGACTTATTAGTTAAAACTTCGATAGTAGAAACCTTCGTTACCTCCAATGTTTATAAATCTTGTTGATTCAAATCGACACTTTCACGTTACCTATCGATCTTATCTCTTTGAAAATACTTGCCTTTGATGTGATTTTAGGAATCGATTGGTTAACTACTCATCATGCTTTTCGTAAGGTTGTTAGCTTTCATATTCCTAACCAACCTGTTATGCGAATTCAAGCAACCAAACCACTAAATTCAATCACTGTTATATCAAGCCATAAGTAAAGAGCCCCGGTCCTTTCGTTGTTGACTTTCTTGTGTGGAATGCACCGAAGCCAGACTTTCTGTAGGCGACGTTGTGAATGACGATGGCAAGTTGATAGGTATCAATGTGACGTACTATCCAAGTCTTGGATGAGGATCACAATTTTGAATGATATTTCTATTGTTAATAAATTTCCTGACGTATTCTTGAAGACTTCTTAGCTTACCCCTAGAGCGTGAAATCGAATTTGGTATTGACCCCAGTACAAAACCCATTTCTATAACCCTCAAATATTTCTTTAACTAAAACGAACGTATAACGTGCCAAAGACGTTGGCTCGAGCTGTTGAAGATTACGATCGTATCATGTAATATCATCGTAAGAAAAGCGAACGTGATAGCTGACGCGTTGAGTAGAAGATTGTATGCGGTTACAAGTGCGGATATACGAACCCACGTGAAGATAACGAATATACGAGTAGAATCGACTTTAATTGATAAAGTTAAAGCCGATCAAGCTACATACTCAGAGCTGATGAATGTGAAGAAGAAGGTTCAAGAGGGCGTTATTCTAGAAGCAAGAATCGACGAAGAGAGGAAATCTCAACCCTCGATTTAATTGGCCCATTTAAAATCCTCGATCGAGTAGGAACTTTGGCTTATAGACTCGTTTTACCGCCAAGTATGTCGCGTGTTCATAACGTTTTTAACGTATCGACGTTACGTAAATATGGGGCGACCCGAACCACATTATTAATTTAGAACCGGACGAGATAGCAGATGATTTAACGTATTAGGAGATACGTGTTAAAATTTTGGATAAGAAGGATCGTATTCAACACTCAAAGGTTATACCTCAAGAATTAGAATCTGAAATGAAGTCAAGGTATCTTAACCTCTTCAACATACCAGGTACGTACATAAATTTCGAGGGTGAAATTTCATAAAGAGGGGAGATTGTGAGACCCCATATTTTATGAATAAAGATTTAATTTTCTCGAAATATTTTTTTTAATATTATGGTGTGGATTTGAGATAATGTTATAGTTGTGGGTTGTATTTATAAATTTTGCAAAGTATCCAAGTTGTCATATTATATTCGATTGTTCGGAGAATATTTGTTTTATCAGGGAATATTCATGCAATGGCACAATCATTGGTGGACCCCGCAACGGAATTATGGTCGAATTGAGAAAACGACAAAAACATTTTATGAAAATAACGGCGGAAGTTTTACCGTTAATACTGTTGAACTACTCTTAGTAGTAAAGTATGCGATGTCTAATGCGTGGTTGCATAGTAGCACACGGTATTAATTATTGACGCTTACGTGATAAGTCACTCAATTTTGTTGGTATTATTAATGTAATAATACAAAAAATCTGTTTATATAAAATAGAATACTTTTATAAAGTTATTCTATAAATAGAATATATTATATTCTATTATGCATAGTGTTGCATATAATGTCCGCATAGTATTTTGCATAGTAAAATCTTTTTATATAAAATGTAATACTTTTATAAAGTTATCTGCTTTTATTAGACAATAATTAAAATATATTATATTTTATTATGCATAGTGTTTGCATAATGCCCGCATAGTATTTGTATAGTAAAATCTTTTATAAAGTTATTCATTTTATTAGATTATAAATAGATTATATTATATTTTATTTAAAAGATTTTGCTTTAAATATGGACCGTCAGATTAAAGTAAATCAATCTGGACCATTCATGAGTTAGTTACTATGCAGTCCATTTTTCTATAAATAGAAGCTCATTCATTCATTATTTCTTACGAATTCACTGAAACTCTAGAGAGAGAAACTATAGAGAGAAAGAAGAAAAGTGTTCTGCTACTTCACTAATTTTATATCAAGTACTCTTCTTTTTAAGGTAGGGGATATTATTTGTTGTACTCGTAGAGAATATTATTTTTTGTACTCATAAGAGGTATTCTTTCTTTCTTATTCATGAAGAGAATTTCTGTTATTCCATTCTTTATTATTCTGTTAGAATAACCTGTATACGCGGGATACCCTATACTTGGTGAAATTCTTCTGTTATTCCATTATTTATTATTTTGTTGGAATAACCTGTCTATGCAAAGTACTGCATACATGATGAAATTCTTCTAATATTTTGTTCTTTATTATTCGTTTAATATCCTCGCATGTGCGTTCTGGCCTTTTTACCTAGTTCCATTATTTATTATTCGCCGAATATCATGTTTGTGCGTTTATGCCTTTGGGACTCGGTTCCATTATTTATTATTCAGCCGGATTATCTTGTCTATGCGTTTTTACGCCTAACTCAGTTCTATTATTTATTATTACATTGGAATAACCTATTTATGCGATATCGCATCATGACGGGTGAATCCTTACATTATTCCAATCTTTATTCTTCTCGTTGGAATAACTTTTTACATGTGGATTACCACATGCATGGTGAATGATCCTTTGTATTCATTCCTTATTAAATTGTGGAAATGATCTATATACGTGGAATTACCGTATGGCGGGTGAAGATCCATTTGTAGTTTCATATATTCTATTATACTCAGTTGGTTAAAGTTTTGACTTTTATACTCCATGAAATTAGTGGAATATCCTTGATATTTGCGCTTCATCCAGTATCTTTTCATGGAAATATTCTTCTGAGCATTCTTTAATTTTACTCTACAAAGAAGTATCATGTTGACAATTTGGAAGTTATTGGTTCTTGGATAAATTAAATCTTGAACTTGTTTTATTGAATTCTTATATCATTGTCATCATCCTCATGTTTATATTTTTGAAAGTCATCTGTGGCCTGTAGTGCATAGATGGACTTGGTATGATTATGACCAAGGATTATTCGGTATAATCATGACCGTAATGTTACAAATAATGTGGAAAAAGTCCTCATTGGCCCGTAGTGCATTGTCGATTTTACGCTTTTTGGTATGATTATGGCTATGGATTCTCTTGACCAACGATGCAAAGATTAATTGTTTTATGGCATGATCGGACCGTTGATGAAAACATGATTATCTTTGCCGTAGTGTGCATGAATAATTCGTGGTCGTGATACTAAAAGAATATCCTCGGTAGAAGTGCGTGGGGTGATTCAATGATGTGGATTATATATGAAGCTGAGTCTCAGCGATAAAAGTGATGAAAAACCTTTTAAATCATAGAAGATAGTAGATTTTATTCACTACTTGACTCTTCTAATGGATTGCTTGTTCCGCTGCAGTTAAACTTGATAGTTATTATATTTTATCAGTTTAACACTGTTGAAGGCTAATGATAGTTTATTCTGCATTATCTTAGTCATAATATTTTTTATCTTTGGGCTAGTTGAGCTCACCTTTCTTTCACCGTTCTCTTCGTTGAAATGAGAACGTATTCGGGACTAGTCGGGAACAGTGAGTGATGGTCCTTGATGGTGCATTAGTAGTCCTCACTATTCTGTGAAATAGTGTGATAATAATAGTAATGAGGACTCCTTTCGAGTTTGTATACTCTCTAGTAGACAATATTTGTATTCAAACTCACAGCTTATGTTTTGTCGTATTGTACACTGACAGCAACAGTATTTGAATTATTACGTACCATGTATCTGGCGACTCAAGATGGGTGATGTATACCTAATTTTGGGGGAGTCAGAAATAATGTGCATGCTTAATAAGATTAAAATTGGTGAGATCTAAATTAATTTATAAAATCCCTCAATAAATTATTAAGTCTAAATCAGATGCCTTCCAATGAATAACACTCATCAAGACCTTGATCAATGGATGTAGGTTTGCCAAAGCAAAGTACCCTATTTATCTAGGTAAGATGCGATAGGATAATTATAATATCCAAACTGTTAAAAGCATTAGGCCCGACTTAACTAAGTTATCTCAATTTGATTGTGGACTTAGAGGCATGGAGTTTGGTAGGTACCATTTGATGGACTAGAAACAAATGTTGTTTAGCAAACTATCCAGAAGTTATATATGATATAATTGACAAAGGGTTGTCTACCTAAATAATTGTGTTTTAAGAGATTAGCCAAAGCTAACTTAAGGCATAATAAAATATGGATCTTGGTTCACTAGAAAGATTTAATAGAAAATGCTTTTCGAATTAATGGCGAGGGCTGTTAATTTGAATAAAATAGTGGGAAGTAAATTTTGAATGTACTGTTATCAATTACATAATATCAACTCTGCAATTTGACTTATTATTTTGGCACTTATAAATTGTAGATATCAATGGCAAACAACAACAACACAATTAGTCTTTCACTACGATCAGTCCTTGAGAAGGACAAGCTGAGTGGAATTAATTTCCTTGACTGGCATAGGAACTTGAGGATTGTCCTCAAACAAGAGCGCAAGCTATATGTCCTGATGAGCCCATTCTGCGGAGACCAAATATGTCATCGCACCACGTCATGAGCATAATGCTTACAAGAAGCATCAAGATGATGCTCTGGACGTGAGTTGTCTCATGCTAGCAATCATGAACGCTGAGCTTTAGAAGCAACATGAGTTGATGGATGCTTGTGAGATGATCGAGCATCTCAAGAAATTGTTCGAAGGGCATGCTCGACAGGAGAGGTATGATACAAGCAAGGCATTGTATCACTGCAAGATGGGTGAACGTGATCCAGTTGGTCCACATGTCTTTGAAAATGATTGGGTATATTGAGTACCTTGATAGGTTGGGTTTTCCAATCACTCCGAAGCCCAAACAGATCTTGTTTTGCAATCCTTGAACATCAGCTACTCTCAATTTGTTATGAATTATCTTATGAATGAAATTGAGAAACCCTCATCGAAAGTTGTTGAGCATGTTAAGAACTCACGAGAACAACATGAAAAAGGCAGGACCCACTCCCATAATAATGGTGCAAAAGGGGAATGCTAAGGGAAATTGGAAATGCAAGAAGAAGATAGGATCTAAATCTTTTGCAAAACCCAATTCCAAAACCAAACAGGCTTTAAAACCTAAAGGTGGGGTGGCTAAAGAAGGTGAGTGTCACTTTTGTGGAAAACCTGGACACTAAAAGATAAACTGTCATGCTTATTTGGAAGATGTGAAGAAAAGGAAAGGAAGTACGACTTCTGATTCAGGTATATATGTTATAGAATTCAACTTGTCTATTTCTACATCATGGGTATTGGATACTAGATGTGGTTCTCACATTTGTGCTAATGTGCAGGAACTTCGAAGGTGTATGACTTTGGCAAAAGGAGAGGTTGACTTACGAGTTGGGAATGGAGCAAAAGTTGTTGCACTGGTCGTAGGAACTTATCATTTATCTTTGCCCTCTAGGCTAATATTAGAATTAGAGGATTGTTATTATGTGCCTGCTATAAGCAAAAACATTATTTTTGTTTCTTGTTTGGACAAGAAAGGTTTTTCATTTATAATAAAGAATAATCGTTGTTTGTTTTACTTAAATGATATTTGTTATGGTGTTGCACAATTGTTTAACGATCTCTATATTCTTGATTTAGAAATGCCTATCTATAACATAAATACAAAACGATTTAAATCAAATGATTCAAATTGACATATCTCTCGCATTTCGTCGTTTAGGCCATATAAATGAGAAACGCATATCCAAACTCCATAAAGATGGGTACTTGGATTCATTTGATTTTGAATCATATGAGAAATGCGAGTCTTGTTTATTAGGCAAGATGACTAAAGCCATTTTCACTGGACACAGTGAACGGGCTAGCGATGTATTGGGACTTATACATAGTGATGTATATGGACCCATGAGTTCGTTAGCAAGAGGTAGGTTTTATTACTTCATTACATTTACTGACGACTTTAGTAGATATGGATATGTGTATCTTATGAGACACAAATCCGAATCCTTTGAAAAGTTCAATGAATTCAAGAATGAAGTTCAAAACCAATTTGGCAAAAGCATAAAAGCCCTTTGATCCGATCGAGGAGGTGAATACTTAAGCCAAGACTTTGATGACCTTCTAAAGGAGTGTGGTATTATATCACAGTTTACTCCACCTGTAACACGACAATGGAATGGTGTATCTGAGAGGAGAAATCGCACCTTGTTGGAAATGGTACGATCAATGATGAGTTATGTAGATCTTCCAATAAACTTCTGGGGTCATGCCCTAGAGATAGTTGCATTCACACTTAACCGTGTTCTTACAAAGACGGTTCAGAAGACACCATATGAGATGTGGACTAGGAAACATCCTAGTATGTCGTTCATGAAGATTTGGGGTTACGAGGCGTTTGTTAAACGTCTGGATTCTGACAAGCTCGGACCCAAATCTGACAAATGTAATTTTGTGGGATACCCAAAGGAAACAAAAGGGTATTATTTCTACAAACCTTCTGAGAACAAAGTGTTTGTTGCTCGAGCTAGTATTTTTCTAGAAAGAGAATTTGTCTATAAAGGAAATAGTGGGAGGAAAGTAGAACTCGAAGAAATTCGAGAACCACAAAATATCATTGAACCTGAGTTGGAACGTGTGCAGGAACAACAAGATATTGTGTAAAGTGAACCTGCTCAAATTACACAAGGAATTTGTAGATCTGGTAGGACACGCCAAGATCCCGAGAGATATTATGGATATCTGGTGACTCAAAACGGCAATGTGATGCTCATAGATCAGGATGAGCCTGCTTCCTACCAAGAAGCTATGAATGGACCAGATTCTGAGAGATAGCTTGAAGCCATGAGATCTGAAATGGACTCCCTGTATACTATCCAAGTATGGACTTTGGTTGATCCACCCGAAGGGATAAAACCTGTGACACCCCCAAATCTTAGTACTTCATTTCCTCAAGATTTGGTGTTCACTTAATAAAAACATTCATTTCTAACTACCCAATCATAATAAAATTAAATAATGAAAACCTGCCAATACAAGATTAAACTTAAAGAAAAAAAGATCTCCCAGGTTATCTAACCTTTAATTACAATCATTCAAATGCGGAAATTAAATTATTACATCATTCAAAAGTCTATAACGATAAAATAAAATTACAAGTCTTCATCACTTGTACATTTTTCCCTTTCCTTTGCTAGTGGTAGGTTCATTGACCTTTTCACCCTTAGCTACAATGAGTATATAATATGCAAGACTGAGCAAACAAGGCTCACTTGAAATAAGAATGAATAACTTTACAACATTACAATATTTGCCAGAAATAGGCTCAATAGAACTGAATGATAGGTTCTATTAAAATTTTTAAACATACTACTGAGGGTCTAATGACCACGAATCATGTCCACAGTTATAAGTAATCTTTCAACTTTAACTTTAACAGTCATAATACTATAAGGACTCCACGTACTTAGGGGGATCAACCCTTCGTACAATGTATTGTGCACAACCATTTCAACGCTAAGCGTAAACCTCTAATAAAAGAGTTGTTCATCCCAGTATTTAGAATACAAGTTCGCACCAAAGTAAGTTTGGTTTGGATATATTACAGGGTAATTTAGAATTCAATGGTCATCAACTAAGGATTAGTTGAATATAAAAGAACTAACTTTATGCTATGGAATAATCATAATTGAATTGATATTTATAAATTAATATCATGCTTTAGGAATAATCAAATAGCATAAACATTGAATAATCATAACATAATTTGATTTGAACAATATTAAGTCAAAGTTATTGATAATTGGATACCAAGCATGCATAATGAATAGTAATTTGAACGATAAAGTTATTCAACACTAGAATATTAAAATATAGCGATTGCATGCTAAATAACAAGTTACATATAAAAGAAACTTGCTCAATACTAAATATACGATTTAGAATACTTGCATCCCTATGAACAACTAGATACAAGAGCTTTCTCAATAATAAACCATCTAGCTCTACGAAAGTGTAGAGTTAGCCACTTGTATAATTGAATTTGAATTAAAAACAATAATGTACTCAACGAAATTGAACTTGCACAATGAAGTTTTAGAGTTAGAAAACTTGCATAAACAACTAACTCAATGAAAGTATGGAGTTAGAAAACTTGCTCAAAAGAGTTTAAATATTCGCATAATTATAAAAGTAGAGTTAGAGAACGTGCCTTTAGCACAAGCTAACCCTTACCACTTGAATCTCAATACCCTATAAATATATGTCATCATGACATAATTAGTCATTACCAACATTTTATATCTATATAAATAAATATATACATCATGTAGGTTAAATTACCAATTCACATAATCAAACTATGTTAATACTAGTTAACCCTTGATAACATGCTCATTCATAGTTTAATACTACTGAAATCATCATTTAACATTCCTATTATTAACACAAAACATTTATTTTCAAACTTTGTGTAATAAACTAAAACTGTCAGACCATTCTGCTGGGCCGCGCTGCGGCGTAAAAGTCCAGAACTCGGCGACCAAGCTTGGCAACAACATGAACAAAAAGCCAAATTGGCCTACAAGCTCCAATCTAATAAGCTAATTAACATGTAATTCATATAGAGACTTCATGTAAACATATTGTAAAGACTCCTAACATGATTCTACCCATAAAAAAACATAAACATCAAATTTACAACACCCAATTTTAATGTTTTTGGCAAAAACTCCATTTTTGACATTTTTAATGAAAATCAACACTGTGATTTTGTTTTTCAATCAAAATAGTAAATTCAAAATACCATAGTTATGTTTATACATACTCTATCAAATTCAATAGTCAATTTCTCAATTTAACAACTAATTAAACCTTAATGTTTTACTTTAAACTAAACCATATTCATATATATTTTCATATGAACTCACTTGTGATATATTTTTCTTCACAATTTACATACATACATAAAGTAATTGATTATAATCATACATAACCTATGAAAAATAGTTTTAGAACAACAATCATCATCTAAAGCTATATACACAAGAAATTCATCATCCATAACTATTTTAGAGAACTTTTTGGAGAAGAAAACTATACTTTAAAAATAAAATACAAGGATTAATATCCTACCTTTGATCAAGAAGATGATGGCTATCCTTTTGATTATTAAGCTTCTTTTCCCCAATTCCTTTCTCAAATTCTGTAGCCTTCCTTCCTCTCTTCTTTTCTCTCTGTAAACTCTCTTCTTCTCTTCCACTGAGTTCTTTCTTCCTAACTCTAACTACGTACTAACAATATAACGTATAATAATAATATAGGTATTAAATATATAATATAATTCTAACTTTAACTGACATCAGTTATATTTTATTTAAAAATCAAAAGCCATAAGGCTTGTTTGGTTGACATAATAAAAATAACCCATTAACTTATATACCTTGTTAGGTAAAGCTAATTAAAATAAATCAATTAATCCATATACCTTGTTTGATAAAACAATATTAGATTAAAGACTTAATATGCATTAAAACTTGTTTGGCCAAAACTAAATTAAACTCCTTTAATTTATTTTAATAACTCCTTTATAGCAAGGTTATTCGTCACACTTCCAATAAATTAAATAATCAATCAATTCAAATATTAATCTATTAAATTACTTTAACACATAATTCAATATCACAAAACTATAATTTTTATAATTATAATTTTATTTAATCCACTAACACCTTATTTTAATTACAAATTCCAATTAAAATATTATAATTCATTTAATCATTATTAGCTTTCTAACTAAATTATTAAATTAAATTAGTATATAATCTCATAACAATTAGTTTTCTTAGCTCCTTAATTATTTATTCAACAAATAATTAACTAAACCACATCAACTCAAATTAAACAATTATTTATTAAACAATAAACATATCCATTAAATACTTATATAAATTAATAAATATTTAATATTATAATTTAAAATTCTGGAATGTTACATCATTCCCTCCTTACAAGGATTCTGTCCTCAGAATCACAACTTAAACAAATCATTCGTTACATTCTTCCGTACTTAGAAAGATTCTGTCCCCAGAATCGAAGACACAGATTAAACAAATAACTCAGGGTACTTCTTTCAACATTTTCTCTTCAAGTTCCCACGTAGCTTCTTCAGCGTTGTGGTTCCTCCATATCACCTTCACAGAAGGTATAACTTTATTCCTGAGCACCTGTTCTTTCCTGTCAACTATCTGAATAGGAATCTCTTCATAAGATAAATCTTTCTCTAACTGCAACGATTCGTACTCGATCACGTGTTTGTAGTCGGGTTTATACGGTCGTAACACTGAAATGTGAAAAACATTATGAATATTTTCCAACTATGGAGGTAGAGCTACCTCGTAAGCCACTTATCCCACTCTCCGTAGCACTTCAAAGGGTCCAATAAACCTCGGGCTTAGCTTTCCTTTTTTACCAAAACGAATTTTCCCCTTCCAAGGAGAAACTTTTAGGAATACAAAAGTTCTACGCCGAATGCACGATCTTATCTCGTGTTGATCAACATACTTTTTCATGTTCTGCTTGAGTGCTACCAATCTTGTCTCCGATGAGTTTGACAACGCTGCCAGTTTGTTGTACCGCTTCTGGTCCTAATAGTTGGCGTTCACCGACTTCATCCTAAAGACAAAGGAGTTCTCGCAATTTCTACCGTCTAATGCCTCGTAAGGTGGCATGCCGATGTCAAGCGTGGTAATCGCTGTTGTAAGAAAATTCCATCAACGGTAAATGATCTTCCCAGCTTCCTTTAAAGTCCATGACGCATGCTCTTAGCATATCTTCCAATGTCTGAATTGTTCGTTCGCTTTGCTCATCTATTTGTGGATGATAAATCGTACTCATTCGCAACTGTGTCCCCATGCATTCTTGTAGTCTCTTCCAGAAATTAGACGTGAATCACAGATCTCTATCGGACACAATTGATACAGGCACTCCATGCCTCGAAACGATCTCTTTAATTTACAATCTTGCCAACTGATCAAGATTGAATCTAATCTTTATTGATAAAAAGTGCGCTAATTTCGTTAGTCTGTCCTCTATCACCCAAATCGCATCGCATCCTTTCTGAGTAGTTGGAAGACCCACCACAAAATCCATCGTGATGTGTTCCCACTTCCATTCTTGTATTTCCAACGGTTGAAGTAATCCGCTGGGTCTTTGATGTTCGACTTTTACTCTTTGACATGTCAAGCATTTCGCTACACATTCTGCAACGTCCCTTTTCATATTCGGCCACCAAAAATATCGGCGCAAGTCTTGATACATTTTTTTGCTTCCTGGATGAATTAAATATCTTGAGCTACGACCTTCGGTCAAAATTTCTTCTTTCAGCTCTGGTGTTGCTGGAACCCAGATTCTTCCCTCAAACCGTAGTAGTCCTTTGGTATCGATCTTGTATTTTACATCACTACCCTCAATCAGATTCTCTTTGATTTTCTCACACTCTTCATTTTGTAGTTGAGCATCCTTCACTTTGTCCACTAAAGTAGGACCGGCTTCTATCTGGAATAGTTGTTCGTCAGATTCTTTTAGAAATTTGATTTCCAACTCCAATTTTGTCATTGCTGAAATGAGCTCCTCCTGAGTTGTTATCAGCATCAACTTTTCCGGACCTTTCATGCTTAAAGCATCTGCAACCACATTCACTTTGCCCCGATGATAAAAGATCTCACAATCGTAATCTTTTATCAATTCCATCCACCTTCTTTGACGCATGTTCAAATCCTTCTGAGTGAAAATATACTTTAGACTTTTGTGGTCTGTGTAGATCTCACATTTCTCTCCATAAAGATAGTGTCTCCATATCTTCAGAGCAAATACAACTGCAGCCAATTCCAAATCATGAGTCGGATACCCTTTCTCATAATCCTTTAGTTGTCTTGATGCATACGCAATAACTTTGCCGTTCTGCATAAGAACACAACCCAACCCTTTGTGTGAGGCATCATTATACACCACAAAATTTCATGTATTATCTGGTAATGTCAACACAGGTGCCACACTTAGCTTCCTCTTCAAATATTTGAAACTATCTTCACATTTCTCCGTCCAAACAAATTTTACAGCCTTCCTTGTCAAATTTATTAGCGGAGTAGCTATCTTAGGAAAATCTTGAATAAATCTTCTATAATAACCGGCCAGTCCTAAGAAACTTCTCACTTCTGACGGTGTTCTTGGTTGTTCCCAATTGATTACAGCTTCCACTTTTGATGGATCCACTAAAATCTCGTCATTGTCAATAACATGACCCAAAAATTGTACACTATCGAGCCAAAATTCACACTTAGAGAATTTTGCGTACAACTTTTCCTTTCTTAGTGTCTCCAATGTCAAACGTAAATGTTCCACGTGTTCTTCTTGAGTTTTGGAATACACTAGAATGTCGTCGATGAATACCACTACAAACTTGTCTAAGAATTGTTTAAACACCCTGTTCATCAAATCCATGAATGCAGCAGGGGCATTAGTTAAACCAAAAGACATCACCAGAAACTCGTAATGTCCATACCGAGTTCTGAATGTCATTCGTGGTATATCCTCCTTCCACACTTTCAATTGGTGATACCCACTTCTCAAATCTATTTTTGAAAATTATTTAGCACCCTTCAACTGGTCAAATAAGTCATCTATTCTAGGTAACGGATACCTATTCTTAATAATGACCTTGTTTAACTCCTTATAATCAATGCAAAGACGTATTGATCCGTCTTTTTTCTTCACGAATAAAAACGGCGCTCCCCACGACGATACGCTTGGTTGAATATACTTATTGTCTAGTAATTCTTGCAACTGTACCATCAGTTCCTTCATTTGTACCGGAGCCATTCTGTACGAGGCCTTCGATATTGGTGCTGTTCCCGGCGCCAAGTCGATCATGAACTTTATTTCTCTGTCAGGCAAAAGTCCTGGCAAATCCTCTGGAAACACATCTTCAAATTCCCTCACCACTGGTATTTCTTCTAGTTTCACATTCTTCTTCTGAGTATCGACTATGTAAGCTAAATAGCCCACACAGTCTTGACTCAAAAATTTCTTGGCCTGCATAGTCGTCAGACATTTTATTTGTCTAGGTGACTTGCTACCATAAAATACTACCTTTGACGGAGTCATAAGGTTTACACACATCTTGTGACAATTAATTACCGCTCCATATTTGAACAGCCAATCCATTCCTAAAATAACATCAAACTCTCCAAGTCTAATCGAAATCAAATCTACTAACAAGTTATTCTCTTTAATATTCACCCTACAGTTCTTGTATACGAATCTAACAGAGATTACTTCTTTATTCGTAATTTCTATGTTCAAAGGAAGATTTAGTTCTTCTCTAGGCAATTCTAACCTCTTAGCAAATTCATCAGATATAAACGAACAAGTAGCACCCGAATCGAATAATATATAAGCATTTATATCATTGATTGGGATAATACCTGACACTACATATTTTAATTGCACAGCATCTTGCACAGTCATGTTGAAGGTTCTAGATGTGGGTTTGTTTGATGCTGCAGGTCCTACAATGGCCCATGTACCTCCATTGTTACATCCATTGCTTCTGGTAGTCACTCCATCCTTCTTCTTAGGGCATTCACGAGCAAGGTGATCCTTGGATCCATATGTGAAGCACTCATTCTTCTTTGGTTGAGTGCAATTTGGGGCGATATGACCCTCCTGGCCACAATTGAAGCAAACTCATTTCCCGATCAAGCACGCACCCTTGTGAAATTTCCCACATGTCGCACATGCTTCAAACTTTTTGTTTTGCTGGTTACCCTGCTGGTTTCCAGCACCCATGTTTCCATTCCACTTCCTCTTCAAACTGTTGTTGTTGTTGTTGTTGTTTCCACCACCACCACCTCCATTCTTAATCTCGTTCTCATTCTTCTTCTTTTGTTCCTGATTGAACTTTGTCACTGCCTCGCCTCCACCTTCAGTGAGTACTGCCTTCTCCATCACTGCTGCAAATGTCTTCAATTGGAACAGGGAAACCCTACAGTACAGCCAGGGCTTCAGTCCCTGTTCAAATCTCTTAGCCTTACGCTCGTCATTGTTCCCTGCTTTAATTCCAGAAACTGCACTTCTAACTGACTCTTCGAACTCTCCAGAAAATAGGTGTCGAAGAACAACTCCTTGAACCTATCCCAGGTCATCACTCCTGGCCCTTCACTAGTTTTATTGGCCTGCCACCAATAACTAGCTTCTGCTTTCAAAATGAATGTTGTGAAAGCAGTCTTCTGGTCATCCCCTACCTTAGCGACATCGAATAACCTTTCTATCTCCATAATCCAGGTTTGTGCTTCGACTGGATTCATGGACCCACGGAATTTAGGTGGTCCAACCGCCTTGAAATCCTTAAATGTTGTACCATGGTTTTGTGGTTGATTCTGCAACGCTCCTGTCAGTAGCGTCACTAGTTGTTGAATGGGGTTACCATCAACATTGTCGTTATTGGTTCCTTCAGTGGTTCTCTGTCGTGGTGGTTGACGTCTGGGAGGCATTTTCTGTTAAAATACATTCATTAGATTATTATTCAACTCTGTTAAGGAATTTCTACTTAACTTACCTCTAAAAGAAATAACCACATAACACATAACACTTTGAATAAAGTAACAACTTTATTTATTCATAACCTTTTTGAAAACATAAAACAATAGCATCACTATTATTTACATTACTTTCCTAAACTACAAATGTTTCAGGACAACATCATAGTCATATCCCATAGGTTGCATAACACTTGGGATTTATAATTTATTTAACCTCTCACTCATCGTACAACAACTACGATGTTCTATTAAGATACTTCTTAGCTCTATCACGTTCTTCCTCCATGACCCGGAACATTGTTCTGCGATCTAATACATATGATGATAGCGTCTCGAACTGAATAGAATATCCCATGACCCGATCTTGAGCTCGATTAATTGCGGTGTTAAATACTTTATCCATCTCTTCCATCTTCATCCTCTTTGCTTATGTGTCTCTTGCTGCTAATCTGGTTCGTTGAAAAGCTTCCTCGTAGGCATCTTCAGCTCTTTCCCTCTTAGCAGCTTCTTCTCTCAGCTTGTTCTTAAGTTCAGTGACCACTTCGATCAGTTGTTCTTTCTCTCCTTCAGTCTGTACTAGTCTCTCCTCGACATTTATCAGTCGTTCTTCACGATCCTGGATCTCGCCGTCTTTTTGTGTCATTGCAGTTTGTTGTTCAGCTACTATCTCCTGCAACTCCTCAACTGTATCCTGAAGTTCCACGTTATGGTCGTAGAATTCATCGTACATACGAGCAGCCATCGAGGTTAGTGGAGTCTCGTCCTCCTCGTCCTCGTCATCCTCATCCTCATCCTCCTGGGGTAACTCAATGGGGATCCTCCTCATCTGTTTCCACGTCATCATCCTCATCTTCAACTACTGTAACCAATGGGCCTGACTCCCGTGGCAGTAATTGTTCCCAAACTACCTGAATGTCGCGAGGCTCCGCCTCTATAGGCATTTGAGGTCCCTCCTCCCTAGCCTGACTGGATTCTCCGACATTAGTCATCCTGACAACAAAGTTTTAAAGTTTTAATTATTAACGATTACTACTCGACCCTCACGAGCACATAGTTTATAAACACATAAGCATATAAGTGTTTTATTACTTTTTCCTTAAAACTAGTTAAGAGTTATCTCCACTATCTTTTCAAAGGTTACTTCCTAAGGCTTTTCCCTCCACCTAAGGTTCATACCCTAAAGCTTTGATACCAACCTGTGACACCCCCAAATCCTGGTACTTTATTTCCTCAAGATTTGGTGTTCACTTAATCAGAACATTCATTTCTAACTACCCAATCATAATAAAATTGAATAATGAAAACCTGCCCATACAGGATTAAACTTAAATAAAAAAAAATCTTCCAGGTTAATTAACCTTTAATTACAATCATTCAAATGCGAAATTAAATTATTACATCATTCAAAAGTCTATAACGATAAAATAAAATTACAAGTCTTCATCACTTGTATATTTTTCCCTTTCCTTTGCTAGTGGTAGGTTCATTGACATTTTCACCCTTAGCTGCAATGAGTATATTATATGCAAGACTGAGCAAACAAGGCTCACTTGAAATAAGAATGAATAACTTTACAACATTACAACATTTGCCAGAAATAGGCTCAATAGAACAGAATGATAGGTTCTATTAACATTTTTAAACATACTACTGAGGGTCTAATGACCACGAATCATGTCCACAGTTATAAGTAATCTTTCAACTTTAACTTTAACAGTCATAAGACTATAAGGACTCCACGTGCACTTGGGGGATCAACCCTTCAGATAACGTGTATTGTGCACAACCATTTCAACGCTAAGTGTAATCCTCTAATAAAAGAGTTGTTCATCTCAGTATTTAGAATACAAGTCCGCACCAAAGTAAGTTTGGTTTGGATACATTACATGGTAATTTAGAATTTAACAGTCATCAACTAAAGATTAGTTGAATATAAAAGAACTAACTGTATGCTATGGAATAATCATAATTGAATCGATATTTGTAAATTAATATCATGCTTTAGGAATAATCTAATAGCATAAACATTGAATAATCATAACATAATTTTATTTGAGCAATATTAAGTTAAAGATATTGATAATTGGATACCAAGCATGCATAATGAATGGTAATTTGAACGATAAAGTTGTTCAACACTAGAATATTAAAATATAGCGATTACATACTAAATAACAAGTTACATATAAAAGAAACTTGCTCAATACTAAATATACGATTTAGAATACTTGCATCCCTATGAATAATTAGATACAAGAGCTTTCTCAATAATAAACCATCTAGCTCTACGAAAGTGTAGAGTTAGCCACTTGTGTAATTGAATTTGAATTAAAAACAATAATGTACGCAATGAAATTGAACTTGCACAATGAAGTTTTAGAGTTAGAAAACTTGCATAAACAACTAACTCAATGAAAGTATGGAGTTAGAAAACTTGCTCAAAAGAGTTTAAATATTCCCACAATTATAAAAGTAGAGTTAGAGAACTTACCTTTAGCACAAGCTAACCCTTACCACTTGAATCTCAATACCCTATATATATGTCATCATGACATAATTAGTCATTACCAACATTTTATATCTATATAAATAAATATATACATCATGTAGGTTAAATTACCAATTCACATAATCAAACTATGTTAATACTAGTTAACCCTTGATAACATGCTCATTCATAGTTTAATACTACTGAAATCATCATTTAACATTCCTATTATTAACATATAACATTTATTTCCAAACTTTGTGTAATAAACTAAAATTGTCGGAACCATTCTCTTAACTCAGCACAATTTCTTGCTTATTTCCAGCTTACACTTTGGTTGTGTTGCACACGGCCATGAAATCACGCAGAACGAACGATTGGCTGGTGGGCATGGCTTCAAGGTAACTGCGACATGAAACTTATCTTCTTTGGTAATGACAAGCGCTGAAAGTCGAGAACTTCGGCGACCAAGCTCGGCAATAGCATGAACAAAAAGCTAAATTGGCCTACAAGCTCCAATCTAATAAGCTAATTAACATGTAATTCATACATAGACTTCATGTAAACATATTGTAAAGACTCCTAACATGATTCTACCCATAAAATAACATAAACATCAAATTTACAACACCCAATTTCAATATTTTTGGCAAAAACTCCATTTTTGACATTTTTAATGAAAATCAACACTGTGATTTTGTTTTTAAATCAAAACAGTAAATTCAAAATACCATAGTTATGATTATACATACTCTATCAAATTCAATAGTCAATTTCTCAATTTAACAACTAAGTAAACCTTAATTTTTACTTTAAACTAAGCCATATTCATATATATATTTTTATATGAACTCACTATGATATATTTTTCTTCACAATTTACATACATACATAAAGTAATTTATTATAATTATACATAACCTATGAAAAATAGTTTTAGAACAACAATCATCATCTAAAGCTATATACACAAGAAATTTATCATCCATAACTATTTACAAAGAACTTTTTGGAGAAGAAAACTATACTTTAAAAATAAAATACAAGGATTGATATCCTACCTTTGATTAAGAAGATGATGGCTATCCTTTTGATTATCAAGCTTCTTTTCCCAATTCCTTTCTCAAATTCTCTAGCCTTCCTTCCTCTCTTCTTTTCTCTCTATAAACTCTCTTCTTCTCTTCCATTGAGTTCTTTCTCCCTAACTCTAACTACGTACTAACAATATAACGTATAATAATAATATAGGTATTAAATATATAATATAATTCTAACTTTAAATGACAATAGTTATAATTTATTTGAAAATCAAAAGCAATTAAGCTTGTTTGGCTAACATAATAAAAATAACCCATTAACTTATATACCTTGTTTGGTAAAGCTAATTAAAATAAATCAATTAATCCCTATACCTTGTTTGATAAAACACTATTAGATTAAAGACTTAATATGCATTAAAACTTGTTTGGCAAAAGCTAAATTAAACTCCTTTAATTTATTTTAATAACTCCTTTATAGCAAGGTTATTCGTCACACTTCCAATAAATTAAATAATCAATCAATTCAAATATTAATCTATTAAATTACTTTTAACACATAATTCAATATCACAAAACTATAATTTCTTTATAATTATAATTTTATTTAATCCACTAACACCTTATTTTAATTACAAATTCCAATTAAAATATTATAATTCATTTAATCATTATTAGCTTTCTAACTTAATTATTAAATTAAATTAGTATATAATGTGATTTAACGAGATTTTTGTAAATTAATTTTTAATATTTATTGAATTAAATAAATATTTTCGAGGATTTAATTATTAGATTTAGTAATTAATTGATGCGATTGTGATAGATTAATTTAATGATATGTGTTATATTTATTAAATTAATGTAGAGAATATTTATTATTCAAGTATGTATTTATGTGAGCTTATTGAATTAAATAAAATATTTAAGTAAGCATGATGTTATTTTAATTAATTTAATTATTAATTAGAGAGTTAATAATTTGACATTAATTATTAATGAGAAATTTAATTATGTGACTGTCAACGTCAGGATTTTTGGATGTCCCTTTCCGTTACTTGTTCTTTGGTGTTCTCAGTTTATGTGAGATTTGTTTGAAAAAATAAGTGAAAAAGGTCCGACATGTATAATGTCGACGATGGACTGTTAAGAGTCGCCAATTGGTTTTTTAAATGGTTGTACCAACACAATCGAGAAAAGGTTTGCACGTTGACCCAGCGATGTGACACTGTTCTACGAGTCGGTGAAACCGAGATTCGTTTAGGGTTCGGGGACTTGGTTATGCGGGGGGAAGGTGTTAGGCAGCCCCCGACATCCGTGTTACCACGGTGACCGCCTCTTTTCAAGAAACTATTATCTGAGTATGTGTGTGTGTGTGGGTCAATGTGCTGTTATATAGAAGTTGTGTGAGGCCTCGTTTGAACCTATATACACAGGGTTTGAATTTATGTAAAAAATCAGTTTTTAGCAAGATATGGCAGTGATGTTTTATAAAAGAGGTTTTTTTAAACCCTGATGCTCAATAGGAATTGAGACCTTTTACACTGCCATTTTTTTTAAGTGATCGGCTGGATTGATTTTATTTTGACGAATGCGAGGCATCCGTACGAAAATAATATACAAAAATAATGCCGACTTCCTCGTGGGTATGGAAACCATCTGAGGAAATTTATACATCGCAGAATAATTTACAAAACATTTCACGTGACAAATGTCCATCACGGAACCGAATCTAGATCCAATGGGATGAATCAGACCCACATGATTCCTAAAGCATGTAATGTTGCAATTTTTATAAAAGCAATAAGCAGGTATATATAAAAGCGGTAAATATATATATACGAACATGATTACCAACCACGAAGCACCTCCATGGGGGATCAGAAATGTAAATAAAGCTGTTAAAAGCTATCAACCGCCACGGAGGAAACTCCAGACGGGACAAAACGTAAATAAAGCTGTAAAGTGATCAACTGCCACGAAGAGAACTCTAGGCAAGACGAAAAATATATATATATATGTATATATATATAAAAGCAGTAAATGCACCGGATGTAAAATCCAAGCTCATCGAACAGAGTTCGACCACGATTCATATATATATATATATATATATATATATATATATATATATATATATATATATATATATATATATAAAAATAAGTAAACACAGGATATAAACCGGGCTCATCGAATGAGTTGAAACACGCTTAATATATATAAATGTACATATATATATATATATTAAAGCAATAAACACTCGAGGCATCAAGTCTGCAGGCTCATCGAACAAAGTTCACACACACAATTATATATATATATATATATATATATATATATATATATATATATATATATATATATATATATATATATAAGCAAAAGCGCTTAATCGACGTTTGTGCTCAATCGAGGCATAACTCGATAATGTTAGTCAATATATATATATATATATATATATATATATATATATATATATATATATATATATATATACCGATCGAATGAAACCACGAACCGAAGTCCGGGCAAAAGCAAGCAACACCACTCTCAATGTGTAGAAGGGTGTGTGCACAGATGAAGAGAAAGACTCTAAAGTGTGTGTGAGAAGGCTTACAACTGACTGATAAAAAAGGCTTCTTTATCATTAGAGTGGGTGAACACTGGCTTTTGTGGGTACAAAAGAGGCTATATATGAGCTCACATGTGTTTAAAAGTGGGAAAATACACTATACAAGCGAGTGCAGAGCAAATTGTGCAGGTTTCCCCATCTTTTTCTCTTAGAAAATTAGCACCCCAAGCCCCATATTTATAAAGGTGGGAGCCATAGGTCTACCTGTGGTACCTAGTAGCAGGTGTACCTGCGGCTGCCCGGGGTGCCCCGGGCAGTGTGGGTCCCGCCGTGTCGAAGTACGTACGCGCTGTTCGCTCGGTCGCTCATAACTTTCAATCCGGGAGTCCGATGGAAGTGTGGCATACCATTCTAGAAAGCTATTTCCGAGAGCTATACAATGATATATGATTTGACCTTTTTTTATTCCAGGAAGATGGGTCCATGACCGAAATGGCATTCCCGGGTTTCTGTCAGGCAATCTGGTGAGCCGTTTTATGTAGTTTGCGCTCCGAGTTAAGATATCGCTCTTGTGGGACTTCCTTTGAAGTATGTCGAGTGTATTTGATTTGAAGTGAAGTTGAGTTGGTAAAATAACCATTTTGCCCCTCCTAGGGTTATCTCCGATTTTTGCACAGTTGTAGCAGTCGTTTCTCAGGGTTATCTCTGAGGTTGGCTTATTGTTGACTTTGACTATCCTCAGGGTCATCTCTGAGGTTGGGTTGACCTATTCCCATGGTTGGGACTGAGACTGGATACCTCGGGGTCATCTCCAAGATTAATCGGTCTTCTCCGGTGTGTGGTCCGGTATTGTATCTACAGGCCTCGGGGTTATCTTCGAGGTTGAATTTGGTTACTCCCAGATTGCGATCCGGGGTTTGATGATGAACTTCCGGTAGTATCCGGTATGGATTTGGATTGTCTTTCAGGGTTCCCTCTTAAAAGACGAATCTATCCTTGTGCAATTTTAGTAATAGAAGAAGATAATTTTGAGTGTCTATAGATGCCCCTCTTTATCATGTTCATGCAATGCAATGGAATGGACATGATAAAGATTAGTAGACACTTGAAACATGACAAGGTATTTTCAATGATGTAAATCACAATGTAGTGAATGTTTATGATGAATATGAAAATGTTTTCGCAAATCGCAGTTCGTAAATCGCACATCGCATTTCGGACATCGCACATCGCTTTTCACTTTTCGCATTTGGCCAAATCGCACTTCGCAACTCGCACATCGCATTTTGCATATCGTAGTTTTCATATCGCATCGCAAATTGCATATCGCAAATCGCATATCGCATATCGCAAATCGCAATGTAATGAATGTTAAAATGTATTTGCAAATCACTTTACCTTTTACCAATCATTGCTGCTGCAGATGCTGGTGTTGACTCCAATGGTTTGGCATTTAATCGCTGATGCTTGTTTGATGAAGATAAGTTGAGATTTTTTCCACATCTCTGATGGGGATGACGTTCTGAAATTACCAGACCCTCCCGATGTATTCGCTGGTAGTTGCAACAGTGACTATCCTGCTGATCGCCAAACTTTTCCAGTTCCCACTCGAACGGTGGTATACGAAGCTTTCATCGCTGAACTGTGTTGATGTCGCATTGTATTGATGGCAATGGTTTAGAATACCAGATCTTCCGATATCTTCGCTGAAGTAATATTCCACGGATTACTTCACTAGACTTCGCCGGATGTTACGTTAGATTGATGACAACCACCAGATGTCTCATCCTTTTTGAGGTGATTTGGAGTCTCATTTCGCTGTTGGGTACTTGTGCCCCATTTCCTTAAGCTTTTGATTCGCAACTCGGCTGAAATGATGACTTAAATGTCTCTTAAATACCTTGAGGGTGTAATTCATTCTTTCACTGGCCAGATTTGAACATCGATGTAGAGGCCTCAGCTTGTGAGGACTTAACGCATGTTGATGGTGTAGATTACATTCGCTAGGCCATTTGTTGTTGACCTTCTGCTTCTAAGTTAAGAACTTCTTTTTTTTTTTAGAAGTTTCCCCTTCTTTCGTAGGGGCATACTTATGTCGCCGTGATTTCTTTCATTCCTTGGAATCGTAAAATTCCCCAGTCCTTTCGTAAGTTGTTGATGGGGATTCATATGAGAAACTCTCTTTGTTGATGAAGTCGCGAGTGAGGAATATCTGAATCGCCATTGAGATGATGATGGACCATGCTGATGGCGGTGACTGGTGTATCTTCCACTTTAGGATGGTTGATAAATGCCCCAGTGTTGAGTTGTCGCTGCTTCTGAGATTGCCCCAATCTTGTTGTAAGGGACCCAATATCTAGTTGTCGCCAATTTTGAAATTGCCCCAGCCTCGCTTGTTGTCTGGGATAGTTGCTTTGATAGATGAGCTGATAAGATGCTGAGATCGCAAGAGGCTTTTACTTCTGGACCATCTGGTGAACAGGTAGTGGATATGGGCTTTGATGTTGACAGCTCTGTCTGGTAGAGATGTCGCTTTGTTAGAGAGATGATACTCTAACTCATAGGGATATTGTTGTTGCTGAGCGGGATGACGTTATATCCACCCGAGATATCGCATGTAGTTGGCAGTGGATCTATTGGCTCATGTAGAAATCCTTGGGTAGGAGATAACGGTGTTACCTCCTTCTTCTGAGAGGGAATTCATGTTGGACTTGATAGCCCGCATATACACTGATTTGTAGATGGGCTTATATTTCCCTGCACAGACTAGCTTAGCCATTTTGTCATGTACAGTACACATTGTATATATCAAACAACATTATATATGGCAAGGAAATATATGTTGATTCACTTCCCTTTTAGTTGTGCCTTGCTACTTGTTTGATATTCGCTTATTTCTCCAGGATTTTGTGATCTGGATGTATTCTGAACTCCTCCTTGATGGATGGACAGTGAGATGTCTAGGAATTTTCAGAATGGATCATCGATCTGTGTGTATTCCCTACAATCTTTGGTGTCTTGGGACTTGTTTCTGTATGTGGCTATGAATAGGAGTGAGTTCGCTTTTTCTATGGTGAGACCGGACCATATAACATGGTTGCCTACGTACTCACGTGTATTAGGGAGATCAGGTCGACGTAGTTCACCCCTGGTATAGGGCGGACTGCAGGTGAAAAGTTTAATCCCATGTACAAGATAAATTGAAGGTGTAAAAGGTTTAATCCCTGGTGGGATAACCGAAGTTGTAGGAAATGAAGTGAAACTAGGCTGCTGGTTTGAAAAGTGTGTTTTTCCTTGAGGGGCAGATGAGTAAAAAGGAAAGGTTGTATGTAGTGAGGGTTAAAGAACCTAAAATGACTGGTGATCTGATGATCCAAAACCAGGATGTTTGCTTGATGGTAACCTCAGACATAGTACCGTTTCACGGTGTCTGAAATGATTAGTTGTAGAAATTCACCGTTCATTTCCTATAATCTGAAAGCACCACCTGTCAATACCTCCTTGACAATAAACGGGCCTTCCTAGTTTGGAACGAATTTTCCTTTAGACTAAGCTCGGTTGTCAATGATCTTCTTCAAAACCAAGTCGTGTCATTTTGAACTGCCGTAGTTGGACTTCTTTGTTGTAGGATCTTCTTTACAAGTAGAGGACCGCTCATGTCTGGGCCACATACTACACCATGGATCTCATCCATGAGTTGATGAGCTTGGTCTTGGTCCAGTATCTGAGGAGACCTAGTCCTACATCTTTTTTGTAGAATGCATCTCCGCTCAGGTAGAATTTCATAGCGAGTCAATGGATCTGCCTTTTCTCAGTCAGGCTTGCCTCAACGGGTGTAGATCTATCTTGTGAATGCTCATTGATATATTGATATCAACGGTGTTAGATGGGTGGTAGCTCATTCAATACTTCTCCAATGTAATTCCCATAGGCTAGAGCCTTTTGTTGGGCAAATGTGAGGGTTGGCATGTCTTCGTTGTCATGTATATTGACCAAGGAGGCCCAGGTTGCTAGAGCATCAAAATCATTCCTATTCCGAGGAATGTGGAGGAAGGATTTCTCTTCAAACTCTGAAGCCATCTATAGAACCTGACGATGGTAAGGCAGCAACTGTAGAACCTGTTGAAGAGATTTTTCTTTTTTCTTTTTAATCTTTTTATTTTCTTTTTTCTTTTTATTTTCTTTTTTCTTTTTCTTTTCTTTTTTCATTTTTTTCTATTAGATCGTGGAAAAGAGCCATATGGCTCACTGATAGGTAGCTCCGGCATTGATGAGGCCGAATGATAATCGTCTGTAGCAAAGGGCTCCCCAAGGCGTGATGAATGAAGTTTTCTCATGATCATCTTCAGCAACCATGATTTGATGGTACCCCACGGAGAAATCAGCAAAGGAGTACATGTCGTATCGAGCTGTATTGTCAATGAGTATGTGGATGAACGGCACGTGAAAGCTATCTTTGAGGCAAGCTTTATTCAAATCTCTACAATCCACATAAACTCGTACCTCCCTTCCCAGTTTCGGCACGGAGACTATGTTGGATAGCCATTCAGGGTATGTTGACACCATGATGATGTCGGCTTGAAATTGTTTGACAATTTCTTCTTTAACTTTTAACCTACACTCACGTTTTAATCGCCTGAGCTTCTGCTTGACTGACTTGAATTCCCTATGATGGGAAGGCGATGAATGACAATGTCAGTGGATAAACAGACCATATCTTCGTGAGACCATGCAAACACATTCTAGAATAGGGTCAATAGAGTAACCATGTCATTCCTTTGGTTTGGTGTGAGGTCCGTACCAATCTGGACTTGTTTGGGGTTTTCTAAGGTTCCGAGGTTTAAAAGAGGTGGTTTGATCAAGATTTGGCTTGGGTTTGTCTTCGACCCATTCTTTGATCTCCTGAGGTATCTCATAGTCATCTTGTATTTCCATCAAGTCTGAGTCCAACTTTACATCAAAGTTACAGTCCTTGTGGAGAATAGGCACCTCATCAGCAAGTACACGCATATCTAAATTCAGAGTCCTGAAACAAAATATGCTTTCACTTAGTATATAACACTATTCAATCACACAAAGTGTTAGTCTGTAATGACAAAAGTAATCGCTAATCTTTCAGAGAAAAAAAGTAAGCGATTATTGCTATCTACAAGGTAGAGAGAGTTTCTTCCCTTTTTACCCTCGCCGACTAATGCAAGGAGTCTTTGCTTGATTATCGAGGGCAAAGTCTTGGTGGACTGCAGTGATGGAGGGGCTATCATCAACCTCCTTCTCCCGAATGATGACCATTACGTGTGGGCAATCATCGTCTGGGGTGTATCTATTTGAGAAGGGTTTGTATGGGTTTTTGTTTGGTTTGACTGCACCATTGATTATTGCCTACGTACTCCTATTGAAGAGGAGATCAGGTCTTTCGTAGTTCAGGCTTTGGTTTGAAAAGGTTCAAAGGGGTAAGTGGTGAGAAGAGTGTAGAGATGTTTTTTTTCTTTTTTATTTATTTACATGCATGGAAAATAAAAGGCATACTACGAAGAAAGTGAAACCGTTCCAACATTTTCTTGAACTCGTAACTTCATCCCCTGGATTTACATCTTCTCGGCTAGTTGAGGCCTGATAGTCCAGTTGTCAGTGGTTATGCTGCCTTCCTGGCTCGTGATAGAGGTTACCCCTTGATTTTGAATGTCTTTGCTTGTGGCCATAACTTGATCGCTTCCTGATTGAGTACATTCCTCAGGGACGCTTGAAATGGACGCATTGAAAAAAGGGATGAACTCTGGATTCTTTAATGGGTTGGATTCCCCGACAATCTCACCACCTTTTTCTTCATCTATTCCTTCGCCTTTTTCATGGGTTTCAAAGGATTCAACCATGAAATCTTCCTCGAACTGTTGTTGCACTTCTTGCAAAGAAGTTTCCTTTTTGGTTTTTTCTTCCTTGGAAAGGATTAGTATTTCCTCTGCATCATCCATGGTGATAAGATCAGGAACGTGGTTGATATCTTGGAACCACAGGATGTTTGATGTTGGCGGGGGAATCTCCTTTGGGGATGCCTTTGTCTCTTCTGTCATTTCTTGCATAAGGATCAGTCCACCTTATATTCTGGCAGAATTGTCGCTCATAGCCTTCACCTCATTTGTACTGCCTGTCTCGAATGGACATCTTAAGCTTTTTATTTCCTTTTCGCCTTTTTTGGTCATGGGAAATTCTATCTCCAGCTCTCCATTTTCAATGAGATCCTGGATTTTATGTCGCAAAGACCAGCATTCATCAGTCGTATGTCCGAGTGAGTTAGAATGGTAGAGACATATCTTGGTGGAATCATAACTCTTCATCTTGGGATTTTTAGGAGGTAGCAACTCAGTAATCCTTCCTTCCCTTATCATAAAATGTAGCATTTCTTCATTTGATTTGCTCAGAGGGGTGAATTTTTGGACTCTTTTAGAGGTTTTCTGATCTTTCATCTTTGAGAATTCGCATTCCCTCGATCGATTCTTCCGCTGGTGAGATCTTCTAGCAATTTTATCATCCCCATTTTCTTATATTTTCAGCCTGCTTTGATCTTCTTCATTTAGTTGGCTCATCGTGGAGTCCTTTTTCTCTTGGCTTTCTGATAGTTGAGTGAAAAATTGCCTTATTTCCTGATGTTGGCGCACTATCAGCTTAGCTAGCAGGTTCACTTGATTCTGGATCGCATCCAATTTTTGCATTACTGGCATACCCTCCTCCGAGTTTTCCCACTCTAGGACATTTGTTATGTGCTTTTGGGGGTATTCCTACATCCTTCGTATGTACTTACGAATTGGATACATTTCAGCACTTCTTGACCCGATCATGTTTACTTCTTCCGTATCGTATCATGAATCGGAAGGTTGGTGTTGACATTTTGTTGGTCGGGTTGTTCGACCACAATCATCGCCACTTTTCGATCGATTTTGAATCTTATGTTTCTGGGACCAACAATCCACATGTATCGTGTCCCGGAGACCCCGAGTGGTAAGCACATCTCCGCTTGGATTGTATCTTTTGCTCCCCGGTTCCGGAGGTGGAGCTAGTTTGGTAATTTTCTTATGATCCATTAATATCGCCAATACATGTTCAAGGGAATCGCCCAGTGGAGTGAATACCCGATTTTCTGTTCTTTCGAATTTTCTTTTCCTGTCTGGGTATTGGTTGAATGCAATATATTGTTGAGATGGCAGATTGTCTTGCATTTTCCAAATGGGGGCACTGTAGTTTGGCCTCGTAGCTTGCCCTTGTACAACAAGGGATACATCTTCATTGCCTTTATCAGGTACCCCCTTGGGATCGCTCGAATACTTGTCAGTCTATAAATGTTTGGCGACTGCTTCCAAGGAAGTGAAGTCTTTAATCTTGCCTGCCTTCAGGCCCATCTCTGCCATTTCGTCGTGTTTGATCATTTCCGCAAATGGCTTTCCTATGCCTGCTAGGATCCTCTCATAATAAGGAGCCTCTTGGATATCAATAAATGTCATTACCATCTCGGTTTACATCATTGATGGAATGACTTATGACCGCTAGATGTCTCCACCTTTGGGCATATTCTCGAAAAGATTTAGTACTTTGCTTTTCACTTTAGTCACTTGATATCGATCTGGTGCCATTTGGATTGAAAACTCATCTTGATTTAGAAAGGCGTGGGCAATTCTTCCCAGTTGTGGATTTTGGCATTGTCAAGTCGGGCATACCAGGCTTTGGCTTCTCCAGTGAGACTCTTTTGAAAAAGTTGCATTCTGAGGCTTTCATTTTTAGCATAAGACCCTAGTTCGCCAATGTACACTTTTAGGTGCGTATAGGGATCGCCTGCCCCATTGTACTTTTCAAACTCTGGGACTTTGAATTTGGTAGGATATTGAGCCCCTGAGAATATACAGAGATCTGAATAGGTGACACTCCCATAATTTCCAGTCCCTTTAATTGACCGGATGGTATCCTCCATTTGTTGGACTTTCTTTCTTATATCCCCAGTTTCTCGATCATCCTTGAGATTTGTGATTTCTTTATTGGAATGAGGTTTAGGTATCTGGGTTTCCATCTTTTTACCAATGCCTTGACTTCCCCCTAATGTGAAGGACTCTAGTTGAGTAGGCATTGTCTGGCCCTGCGTATTTTTACTTTGTTTTTAGAAAGACAACCAATTCTCGCTTATCTCGATTCCTTAATCCTTCAAACTCCTCTCGAAACAGAGTAGGATAAGGTCGGGCTCTTGTAGCCATGCCTAACCTGTGGGATCAGATGCCTTATTGGACTTTAAACGGGTAACGGGACCGATTGCTTCCCTGCGAAAGACTTGCATAGTTTAGTCTTTAGGGAATGTGTATAATAACATGTTATGTGATGTGTCCATTTTAGGATTTTTATCCTGCAAAATGGATGTCAGCTGTTTGTAGCATGCTAAATATGTATGTGTACACATTTCTTCATATTTCTCATTACATGGAGATATATATGGAATGTAATTACAAGTAATTGTGTTTACAAGTAATTGAAATGAGAGCATGAAGAGACTTTCCTCCATCTTGGGATTATCAGAGGCTGACCTATCTTAGGTTACTCTCGTGGCTTTTTGGCATGAAGGTTCCCAAATCATTGCAATCTACTTGACGGGAAGTTAATCCGGTCTTTCAACTGGAGCAAATTTGGGTGGTGCCTTTCCTGAGACTTGGAGAATCAGGCTTCTCATGAGTCCACTAATCAAACACCGACGGGATAGCCTCCTGGTGGAGGGACCACACAACATACATTCACATACATCGCGTCTCACCGTATGAAATGATGACATGTGCGAAGCACTAATATCACAAGCAGTTATAGTACGAAGCACTAGCATCACAAGCAGTTATGGTACGAAGCACTAAGTGCAATAAGGAAATGCATTCGTACACATTCATCAAATATAAATGCAACATCCACACACAAGAAGATAACAATTTTGAAAAGATTGTAATAACGGCTTAAGTCCTCTTCATTTGAAGTCCCAATGAGTCGCCACCACGATCGACGTCGGGATTTTTGGATGTCCTTTCAGATTACTTGTTCTTTGGTGTTCTCGGTTTATTTGAGATTTATTTTAAAAACAAGTAAAAAAGGTCCAAACATGTATAATGTCGACGATGGATCATTAAGAGTCGCCATTGGTTTTTAAATGGTTGTACCAACACAACCGAGAAAAGGTTTGCACATTGACCCAAATGATGTGACAACATTATACTGGTTGGTGAAACCGAGATTCGCTTTAGGGTCCGGGGACTTGTTTATGCGGGGGGAAGGTGTTAGGCACCCCCCGACATCCGTGTTACCACGGTGACCGCCTCTTTTCAAGAAACTATTATCTGAATATTTGTGTGTGTGTGTGGGTCAATGTGCTGTTATATGGAAGTTGTGCGAGGCCTCGTTCGAACCTATATACACAGGGTTTGAATTTATGTAAACATTTAGTTTTTAGCATGATATGATAGTGATGTTTTATAAAAGAGGTTTTTTCAAACCCTAATGCTCAATAGGAATTGAGACCTTTTACACTCCCATTTTTTATTAAATGATCGGCTGGATTGATTTTATTTTGACGAATGCGAGGCATCCGTACGAAAATAATATAGAAAAATAATGTCGACTTCCTCGTGGGTATGGAAACCATCTGAGGAAATTCAGACATCGTAGAATAATTTACAAGATGCTTACAGCTGAAAAATGTCCATCACGGGAACCAAATCTAGATCCAATGGGATGAATCTGTGATCACATGATTCCTAGGCGCACATAATGTTGCAATTTGTAAAAAAGAAATAACCAGGTATATATATAAAAGTGGTAAATATATATATACGAACATGATCACCAACCACGAAGCACCTCCACGGGGGATCAGAAATGCAAATAAAGCTGTTAAAAGCTATCAACCGCTACAGAGGAAACTCGAAGCTGGACAAAACGTAAATAAAGCTGTAAAGCGATCAACTGCCACGAAGAGAACTCTAGGCGGATTTAAATATATATATATATATATATATATATATAAGCAAAGAAAATGCACCGGATGTAAAATCAGGGCTCATCGAATGAGTTCGACCCACGCTTTATATATATAAGTATATATATATAAAAAGAGAGTAAACGCATATAGGATATAAAATTCACTCATCGCCTCACACAGAGTTATATATATAAATATATATATATATATATATATTAAAGCGATAAACGCCTGCATAAAATCTGGCTCATCGAACAAAGTTCGACACACAATTCATATATATATAATATATATATATATATATATATATATATATATATATATATATATATATATATAAAAAGCAAGTAAACGCTCCGGGCGGAAGTTCAGGCTCAATCGAGGCATAACTCGATAATGTTAGTCAATATATATATATATATATATATATATATATATATATATATATATATATATACATGATCTAGAATGAAACAACTGAATCAAGTCCTGCAAAATCAAGCAACACGACTCTCAACGTGTAGAAGGGTGTGTGCACAGATGAAGAGAAAGACTCTAAAGTGTGTGTGAGAAGGCTTACAGTTGACTGATAAAAGAATCGAAGCATGCCCGACTTGCGAGAAAGCCCATCTGGGAGTTTGTATGAAAGGAAAAAGAGTGTGCTACAATTGTGGTCAGGAAGGCCACATAGCACCAAATTGTCCAAACCCAAAGAAGGGTGCTTGTTTTACTTGTGGTTCGAAGGACCATCTGGCAAGAGATTGTCCCAAGAAGGGATCGGGAGGGTTAGGATCAAGAGGAAACCGGGGAAAAACCAGTGGAAATGCCTTAACCATCACCGGACCAACCATAATAAACCGAATCAATCGCCTTGCTTGGGACTTTCAACACGATGGTGCAAGATGCGATTCAATCCCGTGACGTGGTGTCAGGTATCATTCCGATCAATAAAATTAATGCTTATGTTTTATTTGATTCGGGTGCTACTTGTTCTTTTATATCCGATGACTTTGCCAAGAATTTAGATTTGCCTAAGGATGAATTGGATTACCCCATGAACATAGAAATTGCGAATAAAGAAATAATCCTCATTAAAATGCGTATAAGAAGCTGTAGAGTGGATATTAAGGGTAATATCATGAATGTAGATCTTATCCTATTCGACTTGGGGAATTTGACGTTATTTTGGGAATGGATTGGTTATTCAATTACGGGTCAGTAATTGATTGCCAAAAGAAGCGTATTAACCTTATGACTCAAATCCAAAGGTTGTATTTTATGGTAAAGAAGTCGCCTGAACAAGCGAGTTGTCTAACGATGATGCGAGCCGTGAAGTTATTAAGACAAGGCCGTGTAGGATACTTAGCTTACATAGTCGACGATCGAAAAGAGAATCAAAGGTAAAAGAAATACCGATTGTGAGGGACTTTGTCGACGTATTTCCAGACGATTTTCCAGGACTTCCACCAGATAGAGAGGTAGATTTCGTGATCGATTTGGCTCCAGGAATTGCTCCAATATCGAAGGCACCATACCGAATGGCACCATTAGAGATGAAGGAATTAATGGTACAACTACAAGAATTGTTGGACAAGAAGTACATTCAACCGAGCGTATCGCCGTGGAGAGCGCCGGTGTTATTCGTGAAAATGAAGGACGGATCGATGCAGCTCTATATTGACTACAGAGAACTGAATAAGGTCACGATTAAGAACAGATATCCATTACCAAGGATCGACGACTTGTTTGATCAATTGAAAGGAGCAAGATAATTTTCCAAGATAGACTTGAGAAGCGGTTATCATCAACTAAAGGTGAGGCCAGAGGATGTACCGAAGACAGCGTTCAGAACGTGATATGGTGTCTACGTATTTTTAGTAATGTCGTTTGGTCTTACGAATGCTCCTGCAACATTTATGGGACTAATGAATGGTGTGTTCAAGCCGTTTTTGGACAAGTTCGTAGTGGTATTTATAGATGACATTTTGGTCTATTCGAAAACCAAAGAAGAACACAAAGAGCATTTGAGATTAACGTTGGAAGTATTGAGAAGGGAAAAGTTGTATGCCAAGTTTTCGAAATGCAAATTTTGGATTGAACAACTGCAATTTCTTGGGCACGTGATCGATAAAAATGGAATTTCGGCAGATCCATCCAAAGTCGAAGCCGTGATTAACTAGGATCAGCCGTGGACGCCGTCGAATGTACGACGTTTTCTTGGATTGGCAGGATATTATAGAAGGTTCATACAAGACTTTTCCAAGATCGCAACTCCGTTAACGAATTTAACTCGAAAAGCTGTGAAATTTATTTGGACGAATAAGTGTGAGGAAAGTTTTCAAGAATTGAATAAGAGGATGAGTACGGCCCTTGTGTTATCTCTTCCGAATGATACAGCAAATTTTGTTATTTATAGTGATGCATCGCATAAAGGACTTGGTAATATCTTGATGCAAAACAATGAAGTCATTATGTATATCATCACGATAATTGAAGGATTACGAGAAGGGATATCCGACCCATGACTTGGAGTTAGCTGCAGTTGTTTTTTCTTTGAAAATTTGGAGGCACTATCTCTACGGGGAGAAGTGTGAAATATATACGGACCATAAGAGTCTGAAATATATTTTCACACAGAAGGACTTAAATATGCGTCAAATAAGATGGTTGGAATTAATTAAGGATTACTACTGCGAGATTTTATACCATCCGGGTAAAGCAAATGTGGTTCTTGAAGCGCTCAAGTAGAAAGGGTCGGGAGAAATTGACGATGTTGACCTTCGGGAGGAGCTAATTGCGAAATGGAGAAACCGGAGTTGGAAGTGAAGTATCCTATGGAGATCGATGAAAAGTTATTCCAGATGCAATCTGGTACAACTCTACTAGATAAAGTTAAAGAGGCTCAACTTCAGGATGATGAATGAAAAAAGGTGACAAAGAAGACATCTGAAGGAACCGAATCGAGATTTAAGATGGATAAGGAAGGAATCTGAGAGATTTGAGAGTAGAATTTGGGTACCGCTTGATCTGAGATTAAGGAAGATATTTTTAGCGAGACTCATAGTTCACGATATTCGATTCACCCTGGTAGTACCAAGATGTACCAAGATCTAAGATACCATTTCTGGTGGCCGAATTTGAAACGTGATGTTGCAGAATGTGTTGCCAAGTGTCTGACCTGTCAGAAAGTGAAAGCGGAACATCAGAGACCGAGTGGATTGCTACTAACGTTAGAGATCCCAGAATGGAAATGGGAACATATTACAATGGACTTCATGGTTGGCCTTCCAACGACTCAGAAAGGCTACGACGCGGTATGGGTTATCGTTGACCGACTGACGAAATCCGCACACTTCCTTTCGATCAAAATCAGATTCAACTTAGATCAGTTGGCGAGGTTATATGTAAAAGAAATCTTTTCGAGACACGGAGTGCCGGTGTCAATTTTTCTGATAGAGATCCGCGTTTTACATCGAACTTCTGGAAATGTCTACAGGAATGCATGGGTACGCAATTGCGAATGAGTACAGCTTACCACCCTTAAACAGATGCGCAGAGTGAGAGAACGATTCAAACATTAGAAGATATGCTAAGAGCCTGTGTGATGGATTTTAAAGGAAATTGGGATGATCACCTACCGTTAGTAGAGTTCGGCTACAACAACAGTTACCGCGCTAGTATTGGTATATCACCTTACGAAGCGTTATACGGCAGAAAGTGCAGAACTCCGCTTTACTAGGATGAAGTTGTGAGAGACAATTGCTAGGGCCAGAATTGGTACATCAGACAGTAGAAATAGTCAAAATGATCCGAGCAGGACTGGTAGCGGTTCAAGATCAATAGAAGAAATACGCTGACCCACATCGTAAGAATATCGAGTTTGAATCAGGTAGTTACGTTTTCTTGAAGGTCTGTCCTTGGAAGGGAAAGATCAGGTTCGGAAAGAAAAGGAAATTGAGCCCAAGATTCATTGGACCCTTTGAAGTACTGAGAAGAATTGGTGAAGTCGCGTACGAGGTAGCCTTACCTCCAGCACTCGAGAATGTTCACAACGTCTTCCATGTTTCTATGTTACGACCCTAGAAGGCCGATTACAAGCATGTAATTAAATATGAACCCCTACACTTTGAGAAAGACTTATCTTATGAAGAAATTCCTGTCCAAATTGTCGACCAAAAAGAACAAGTTCTCAGAAATAAAGTTATACCTTCTGTTAAGGTAATTTGGAGGAACCACAATGCTGAAGAAGCTACGTGGGAACTCGAAGAAAATATGATGAAGAATTACCCTCATTTATTTACTTAATTATTTATAAGCGATTCTAGGGACAGAATCTTTGTAAGGGGGGGGGGGGGAGAATGTAACGTCAAATTTATTGAGTCGTGATTCTGGGGACAGAATCCTTTCAAGGGCGGGAAAGATGTGACGAACGAGATTTTTGTAAATTAATTTTTAATATTTATTGAATTAAATAAATATTTTCGAGGATTTAATTATTAGATTTAGTAATTAATTGATGCAGTTGTGATAGATTAATTTAATGATATGTGTTATATTTATTAAATTAATGTAGAGAATATTTATTATTCAAGTATATATTTATGTGAACTTATTGAATTAAATGAAATATTTAAGTAAGCATGATGTTATTTTAATTAATTTAATTATTAATTAGAGAGTTAATAATTTGACATTAATTATTAATGAGAAATTTAATTATGTGACTATGTGAATTTATGAGAAATTATTATATTTTATTTAAAGTAAATTAAATAAAATATTGGAGTTATTTTATAAGGAGTGTGACATTAATTAAACTATAGTATAAGAAGTTTATCAAATTAAATGAGAATGAATTATATTGAATAGCCAAACAAGGCCTTAGTAGTAGTTGAGGGTAGTTAACCACGAATTGGTTAACTGACCACAACTACGTCAGTTTATAAAATATATGCGTATTCTTTTATTTCCTTTTCTTAAGTCTGATAAAACTAGTTAGAGAGAATCTGATAATTGTTGAGGAGAATTGTGAGTCAGTGATTGAAGAAGGAATTGAGAAGGAATTCATCTCCAATTAAAATTTACACTACGCTTTGGGTAATTCTATCCAACCCAATTCTTATTTTATGTCTTTTAAAGTTTTCCTAAATATGGCTTAAGTCCTCTGTAAAGTTTCTGTAGTTGAATGGGGTAACAATTATGTGTATATATGTAATAATTCGAGTAGCATAGCATATCTTATATATATTGTATATGATTCCATATCATAAGTTTCATAATACTATGAATTGTTATTTCAAAAATTTACAGAGTATAAGTTTTGGCCTTATGGCCTTATACGTGATATTTCATGTGTTGATCATATATTATCCCTAAAATTTATGCTCGTATATTATTATGCATGTTAATATGAAGAGACCAAACTTTAATTGAACGGATTCAGTGTTATAACGAATCCGTAGTGTTGAAATTATGTTTTATGTTCAAAACCTTCAAGAACATCAAGAATAGTGGAAGTAAATGTGTTGATTTTGCAAATTATGTGTTGTAACTTGTTAAAAATTATGCTAGATGGGTTAAGTAATGATTATATATGTATTACAATGATTGGGTAAGTCTAAATTAGTAAAAAATAACTAATTGGAAGTTATGGTCATATTAAGTATATAATTTTACATGATTGATTTTTGGCCTAATTTGGCTTTGTTATGTTCATGACTGCGAGAATCGCAGAAACTACGAAAAAAATAGCACAGGTAACCCTTCCCCGTGGTACCAAAACTAAATTACCCATACTTTACGACAAAATAAATAAAAAAAAAAAAAAAAAGTAAAAATAAAAATTTGATGAAAATTATTATTAAAATATTTATAAAATAAATTAAATATTTTAATTGAGATATTTATGGAATAAAATAAATATTTGATGAAAATTATTATTAAAATATTTATAAAATAAATTAAATATTTTAATTGAGATATTTATGGAATAAAATAAATATTCGATGAAAATTATTATTAAAATATGTATAAAATAAATTAAATATTTTAATTGAGATATTATGGAATAAAATAAATATTCGATGGAAATTATTATGAAATAATTTATTCGAGTGTAATAATAGTAAGAGAGAATGAAAATATTCTAATTTAATTAAGTAATTAAATTAGAAGGTAATGATTTGTTAAATAAAGTGGAGTTTATATTAAATAATTAAGTGAAAATATAACTAATGAATGTCGTGAATACATATAGTATATGTGTAGGATTTGTGGTGAACGGAAGTAGTAATCGTTTAGCCTACGCATGAGGCAAGTTTCCTAACCCTACTTGTCATTATTGTTCAAGTTTATTATTTACCTCGAGTAAATTATCATTACTATTATTCAAGTTCAAATGTTATATTAAAGATTTATTATCTTTTCAAAGCAAGATTCAGTTATACAATAATTTTTCTATTGTGTACTTCTTGAGATTATTATTTGAATTAAATATCATTATTGTTGAACCTTATTACACTAGTGAACTTTATTGATTCAACTAGTCCTTGGTTGATGAACGTTCTAAATTTCAGAACCCTTATTGAATTATCCAAACCAAACTTCCTTTGGTGCGGATTCGAATGTCAAACTGAGATGAACAACCCTGTAAAGGGATTTACTTATGCGTCGGTGTTAAGATATTGTGCACAGTATGGTACTAAGGGCTGATCCCCCTAAGTACGAGTAGAAAGGTCCATAGTCTTATGACTGTTAAAGGTTTCAAGTATAACCCTTGATAACTTAGGACATAGTTCAAGGTCTTATGACCCTCAGAATTCTTTTGATTCTTGTTATTCATTCTTGATTCAAAAGTTGAGCTTTTATTCAAATGTCTTTGATTTACTCGCATGTTATTATACTGTTATTTCATTATTATACTTGTGGGCAATAGTGCTCACTCTTGCTTAATAATAACACTGCAGTTAAGAACGAAAGAACTGATGAACCTTCCACTAGTAAAGGCAAGGGCAAAGTTAGCAAGTGATGAAGACTTGTTGTTTATTTGATGATGTATTTTGTTTAAGACTTGATTTAATGATGTTGTTAAGACTTATTTGTTTATGATTCCGCACAGATGTTTAAGGTTAGTTTAACCTGGGATTGTATTATTATTATTCGGATGTTGTAACCCTTAAGGGGAAGATTTTTATTCTATCTATTGCATGCATGGCTTGCATTTATTATGGGTAGATAGATAGATGATATTTGTACAGTGAACACCAAATCCCGTGGAATTGAAGTACCCGGATTTGGGGGTGTCACATATAATCTCATAACAATTAATTTTCTTAGCTCCTTAATTATTTATTCAACAAATAATTAACTAAACCACATCAACTCAAATTGAACAATTATTTTTTCAACAATAAACATATCCATTAAATACTTATATAAATTAATAAATATTTAATATTATAATTTAAAATTCTGGAATGTTACATCATTCCCTCCTTATAAGGATTCTGTCCTCAGAATCACAACTCAAACAAATCATTCGATACATTCTTCCCTACTTACAAAGATTATGTCCCCATAATCGAAGACACAGATTAAACAAATAACTCAGTGTACTTCTTTCAACATTTTCTCTTCGAGTTCCCACGTAGCTTCTTCAACGTTGTGGTTCCTCCATATCACCTTCACAGAAGGTATAACTTTATTCCTGAGCACCTGTTCTTTCCTATCAACTATCTGAATAGGAATCTCTTTATAAGATAAATCTTTCTCGAACTGCAACGGTTCGTACTCGATCACGTGTTTGTAGTCGGGTTTATACGGTCGTAACACCAAAATGTGAAAAATATTGTGAATGTTTTCCAACTCTGGAGGTAGAGCTACCTCATAAGCCACTTCTCCCACTCTCCGCAACACTTCAAAGGGTCCAATAAACCTCAGGCTTAGCTTTCCCTTTTTACCAAAACGAATTTTCCCCTTCCAAGGAGAACCTTTTAGGAATACAAAAGTTCCTACGTTGAATGAACGATCTTGTCTGTGTTGATTAGCATACTTTTTCTATCTATCTTGAGCTACTACCAATCTTGTCCTGATGAGTTTGACAACGTCAGCAGTTTGTTCTACCAATTCTGGTCTTAACAGTTGGCGTTCACTGACTTCATCCCAGAACAGTGGAGTTCTTCATTTTCGGCCGTATAATGCTTCGTAAGGTGGCATGCCGATGCTCACGTGGTAACTGTTGTTGTAAGAAAATTCCACCAACGGTAAATGTTCTTTCCAGCTTCCTTTAAAGTCCATGACTCATGCTCTTAGCATATCTTCCAATGTCTGAATTGTTTGTTTTCTCGGCCTAACTCAAAGTACATATATTGATAAAGTGTTGAAAAGTTTTAGCATGCAAGAGGAGAAAAGAGGAAACTTACCCGTGACTCATGGTGTAAAGATCTCTAAGGCCCAATGTCCTAAATCACAAGATGATGAGGAGCGTATGAGAAAGATCCCTTATACTTCGGCAATTGGATCTATCGTATATGCAATGATATGTACTCGTCAGGATGTCTCGTATGCTTTGAGCATTACGAGTAGATACTAGTCGAATCCAGGTGAAGGTCACTGGACAACAGTCAAGAATATCCTCAAGTACCTGAAAAGGACTAAGGATTCATTCTTGGTATATGGAGGTAAAGATGAACTAGCAGTAAAGGGTTACACAGATGCTAGTTTCCAGACTGATAATGATGACTATAAGTCTCAGTCAGGTTTTATATTTTGCCTTAATGGTGGTGCTGTTAGCTGGAAGAGTTCGAAGCAAGAGATAGTAGCCGATTCTACAACAGAGGCTGAGTCTATTGCTGCTTCTAGTGCGGCCAAGGAGGCTGTATGGATTAAAAATTTCATCACTGAACTTGGTGTTGTTCCAACCATTGCTGATCAGGTTGCTCTATACTGTGATAATAATGGAGCCATTGCACAGGCTAAGGAACCCAGATCTCACCAACGATCTAAGCATATACTTAGGCGGTACCATCTCATCCCTAAAATCATTGATAGAGGAGATGTACATATAGGAAGTGTGCCAACAGATGATAATGTTGCAGATCCACTGACCAAGGCTTTGTCGCAGCAGAAGCACGACGGTCACACTAGTTCCATGGGTATTAGATACATGAGTGATTAGCTCTAGTGCAAGTGGGAGATTGTAAAAGTTTATGCCCTAGAGGCCAATTATTTGATATAATTGCTTAACATTTTGATATTATATTTTATTGAATAAATGAATTGTTTTATTATGGTTTTTTTATTGCGTTATATAAATGTTAACATAATAAAAATCCTTAGAATAGTGATATAAATTATATAGTTTCAAGTATGTGACTTGAACATGAGATTATGTAATTACAATTAGTATCATTGTTCTTAAATGTCCCTAGTCGAGTATCATTGTTGATGGGACAACAATGATGCATTAAGACTAGTATGTGGATTGACTGATGACCAAGTCTCATTGGTCATAAATAGATATTAAGTCATTGCATAGGTACATGTTAGAGAACGATGTACTGGATAGACCCCCCATGAGAATTCTATGTGGAGCATTATGCGAAGTGTCATTAGCAATTCTCATAGTGACAATGATGTAATGGTCCTCCGACCTGAAATCACTATATTTCTTCACGGGAATTTATGTACTTTGATATCATCAAATGACACTTTTAATAGGGTAGACTATAAAGGTGATTATTGGGTACATCATGAATCGTGTGAGGAATATGAGTGATCTAGATGGAATTTAACCCTCCTATGTATTAGCGGTGATATCCATAGGCCTCTTGATTGAGTAGGACTATGAAATGCATGGCCATGCTCAAATAGTGATTTATTTCATATAGTCTACTCATTGATCAAGAAAAACTCAGAATAAATTATTAAGAGTACGACACATTCCATGACTCGAGTTAATCTAGGATATTAAGGTTAAAATGATTAAATTACATTGAAACATTGGTCACGAAAAGGTTGCATCAAATCATCGATCTTATTATTACTTGGGTAGCAGTGATGCATTACTAGATGCAGCTCACTATTTATAATTTTATAATATGATTTTAAAATTATTGCCAATGTAATAATAACCTATAGGGTCACACACATAGAACGTATTTTAAAAAGAAAATTAATTTAAATTGTAAGGATTTAATTATATCAATATGATTGATAGTATTTTAAATCACGAATTTAAATTAAAAAGGATAATTTGTATATATGAATATTAATTAAGATATATATATATATATATATATATATAAATTCGGATTTTAATAATATTAGGTTTTGATTAATTCCTCCTAAGCTGCTATATATATCGGTAATTTTAGGGATTACGTCAAAATACAAAACCCTAGCCGCTCTTAGAGAGAGACTAGAGAAAATAGTTTCAAAAATCCTCATCCTTGGTGGCTAGTACCACGGTTCCTTCTTCCGCAGATCGTAAGGCGATTCATGGAGCGTTCATGTGAATCTGGTAGAGGCCGCAGTTCGTTTGGATTATGTTGGAGATTCGACCGCATCAATTCACCGCTTCATAATCAGTATAATCTTTTACACACTGAATTAAT
Source organism: Panax quinquefolius (assembly GCA_020205615.1). Classification (NCBI taxonomy): domain Eukaryota; kingdom Viridiplantae; phylum Streptophyta; class Magnoliopsida; order Apiales; family Araliaceae; genus Panax; species Panax quinquefolius. The sequence continues at coordinate 74,424,851 of CM035165.1, forward strand.
TTCTGTTTCGCATGGATCCTGTTTGGGTTTCGGATTGTTTTGTTCAATTTATTTTCCGATGTGCATTACTTTGATGTGCTGAAAACCCTACACAAACAACATGTGCTTATATATATATATATTATATTTTTGTTTTACTTGATAATTGAATTAAGCTGATTATTGCATCCGTGATTTTATTTCTTAACAGTACTCCTTCCATTCTCCTATAAATAGGATGCTTAGTTAGAATTGAAAATCACACCAGAATCAGAGAATTCTTCTTCTATAATATTGAGCGTATTTCTTTCGAGTTTTAGAAAGTTTTGAGGGTAAAAAAATAATATAAGTTTTCTTCAAGCATATCCCCGCTATACTAGTTGAAATACTATTTTTTTTTAAAGTAAGGGATGTTATTTTTGTAACGACCGAGAAATTCGGATCCTTTGTAAAATATTTGAAAGAATTAAATAATGAATAAAATAATCTTATTTGTCATTATATGTGTTAATAAGATTTATGTCGTTCTATAACCTAAAAACGTCGAAACATCGTAGTATTTGAACCACGTGAATGAATTAAAGTGTTTGAATTTCCAAGACGAAAATAAAAGTTTTCCGAGAAAGTTTACTAAAAACACTATTCATCATTTAATGCTCGATAGTTATTTTTGAACTTTCGAGGAATACGTAACGTTATAATATCAAGGTGAGATGGATTATGTAATAATAATCTAACTATGGAAAATGCAGTATTTGGCATGCAGACTTAATTTGGGAACGTTAGGTTTATTAAGCGTTAAGGAAAGAAAGTTGTAATCGTATGATGTGTATGCATTATACGAGGTAATGAACGTGAGTATAATACAACGTATTATACTATTGTGTATGGAGAATTAAATAATGTTTATTACGAATTAGTATACGAGCTAGCCTACGAGAATTATACGTGGTGTATATTTGTTAAGTTGTTTAATTAAATGTAATGGACATGTAAGATTATTAGCTTAATAATAGAAGTCCAATAGAAAGTAATACTCAAGCCCAAGTGTTTGATAAGTCATGAGTCCAAATTATTATAACATAAGCCCAGTAAGAAATTAGCTAGATTAATTAGCAAGCCCAATGAATTGGACATGATCCATGGAGCAATCCAAGTGTAAGTGGGTAGACTTGATGGGCAAACAATTTATGTGATGAGCAAGTGCTGTGGCTAGCAAGTTTACTTGGTTGCTAGGTTATGAATAGTAAGGAGGTGGAAGTTGAAGAGGTTAACTAAGGAGGTGGGATGGCCTAAATGTCCATAGTGCCCTCACTTTGAGTTGCCTATAAATACCAAGCTTCATTTAATTTGTTGGTTGTTCAAATTTAATACAACTCCTCTTAAGATAAACAACTTACTTGGTAGAGAGAATTAGCCACATAAGCACTTATAAGCCATTTCAACTTTTGCTAGATTTTCCAAAGTGAAGTGAAGTAATAGTCTTCAAGGGTAAGACTCATATCTATTATCTTTATCTCTTTTATGATAGGATTGATAGAGAAGTGGGATGGTTTGATGATAACATGTAATAAGTCATTGATGAATAAACTTAAGCCAAATAAGTTAAATAAGCAACATGAACCTAAATAAGTTGATGAACCTATGAAGAACTTGCCTTATGTTTGTCATATGATGTTAGTATGTTCAAAATAGTATGAGAACATTGATTTATGGACTTAAGTTCATAGTAAGTCATAAGCATGAGAATTTGTAGTTAGTAAGTTGAATAAGTCATTGACTTATGAGAATAAATCAAAACCTACTTTGATAATAAGTTGGTGTAATAAGTAACTTGAAATGTTTATATGTTGATTAAAATCCATTTAAGAACGTTTAGTAAAGAAGCTTTGCCGGAATTCACACGGTTGGACGATTATTGTCGAATTCGTGAAATTCTTGGAATGGATGTCTTATTTTGTGTTTGAAGTCGTAAACGTTAGGTTTTTGATTGAGAGAAGTCATATTTGGCATTATAGAGTTGCAGACTCAAAAATGGCCGAATTCCAACTTAGAACGAAGAAATGAGCATTGAACGTTCAAGAACGTTTATCATTTTCGTTAAAATGGACTAATAGGTGAAATTTTAGCAAACAAAGTAAAATAAATAAAATTCTTGCGTAAACGCATAGAATATGTAATTTGTGACCCGTAGGCTCTTGAACGAGCCAATTCGGACTTATAACGAAGAAGTTACGAGTCCGGGAATCTCATCTTTTGAAAATTATGTCAAACATTTCGGTGGCACAGAGTCCGCGCCGCGGCGCGACTCCAAGTCATTTAGCCGACACCGTAGCGCCAAAGGAGCCTCGGCCCACAAAACTCAAATTGCTTGTTGTGACGACAAATAACAAAGAGACTTGCTTGTGCATGCCGAGTCCGGGTTTTTAAGCAATAAGAGGTAGCGCCGCGGCAATGAACCTAGTGTAATAATAGTGTTGCATGACTCGATTTCAAGACCTAGACAATAAATAATGTTTACAGGATGAGCATGGATAGTAATTAATGAACGCTTCACTAAATATGTTATTGAAACATTGTTAAGACATACTAAACCTTAAGTATGAACACTTAGGGTTAAGATTAAGTCGATTACTTATGAACGTAAGAATGACGTAATGGAAAGCCGGAACCAATAATAACAAATCTAGTATGTAATTAGATTGAGAAGAAGAGTAAGAATCTTTAGGAACCATATATATTATTCATGACCTAATGTACTATGTGATGTTATTATCTAATGTAGAGACCTTAAAGACCTATAGTGCACGGGTTATATTTATAAGCAGATGCTAAAGGCAAGTACTCTAACCCTTGTTCCAGTTCGATCTGGACAAGTCTTTGTGATTCATGTATTCTTCGCATGAGTTAATGTTTGAGGAAGTCAAAGCCAATTCTTTAGGCTCGACGTATGCTATGTTATTCTATCAAGTGTTGATAAGGATTTACCAAACTAATATTGTTGTGGTTTTCAAAAGTAGACTGAGTATGCTAAAATGTTTTGTCGTCAAACAATAGGCACGTGAGGTTGCCACAACTTAAATGTATACACGTTTAATGAATGTAGCATTGATCAATATAGAGTACTAGGCTGATCACCTAGACGTGCTCGTAAGTTATGCCGGACTTACGGACTTAGTGTTGGGACGTCCTTTTCAAAGTACTTATGATATGCTTACGGTCTTGAACCAGAATTGATGTTTTACTAAATATTGTTGTTGTAAAACGTTTTGAATGAAATGAAGTGTTATTTTGAATTGTCAATAGTACTTCATAGCTATTGTTCAGTTATTGAAGATATATTATTCATATGTTTCAAGTATGCTATTTTTCTAGAATTGTTGTACTTGTTAAGCTAGTTAGGCTCATTATTCCTCGAACCATATGAATGAAGCTAAGACCGAATGGACCGATGGATCCGGCAAGGATAAAGGGAAGGCGAGGGCGAACCCATATATTACATATGTAATAGTATAGGTTTTGTAAGAATAATATTTGATATTATGACAAAGACAAATGTATTGGTTGTAAAGAACCTGGGGAATGTAAATATTCTTTATATATATATATAAGATATATCCGTTCTTTTGAGGCATTTTAATTGAATGTTTATGTGAACTATAGCACCGTGTAATACCATTTGTCGGGTTGGAAGATACCCGGATTTGGGGGCGTCACAGGTTGGTATCAAAACATTAGGTTATAAAACTTAAGGGGGGAAATAAAACCTTAAGTCATAACCTTAAGAAAAGTCAAAGAATAAAAAATGGAAGATAACCATAAAAAAATGCATTATATATGTTATGTGTTTTTATTATTCTACTAACGTGTACTAATCAAACTTTTGTGTTGTTGTAGATGTCAGGAGAAAATAGAGATGTGCAGGTAGTCAGTGAAGGATTGGTTAATCAGGTAGAAATTATACCGAGCCCCATAGCAGCAGATCCTGAGATAGTGGTGGTTGAGTCTGGAGACTCAGAGAGCCTAGACTTCATGTCTGTGTTTGACGACATGTTGGAAGAAGTGGAGGTAGTGTCCTTCAATCCCGTAGAAATAGCAGCAGAGATGACTCCAGGGGAGTCAATGATGTCACTGTTCATGTCAGTATTAGATAGAAATATCCACTACTGTCAGGAGGTTAAGGAGTTGAAGGCGGAGCTCCAGGCTATTATAGAGGATAAGACGGACGTGGAGTCCATGTGGGAGCAGGAGCATGATGAAAGGGTGTTGGCTAAGGACAAGGTCCATGAGTTGAAACAAGAGGTCTTTGAGCTCAAGGGGGGGGGGAGCTAAAGACCAAGAAGAAGAAGATAGGGAGAATGTCCTATATCAATAGGAGTTCTCATGAAGATTTCCAGCTGCAGGTAGCCGGTTATCCCGTCAAAGCGACGCGGCATACTATCAGCCGTGATATTATCGCCGGTCTTGCTAACGCGAATTTTTAGAATGCCTTAAGGAAAATGTAATCTAGTAGTGGCTAGAGTAGTTAGATATGTATATATTTTTTTATCTAGTAGCGACGTAAAACCCTCTTTTGTATAATCAAGGGTAGTCTTTTGTAAATCCCAATTTTGGAAAGCAATGGAGGGAAAGTAATGTATTCAGCTTAGGCTGTGCTATGTAACCGATGTAGTATTATACTACAATGAATCAATATAAGTCTTTTTCGAATAATGTTGAGTAATGAATGTTTAAGTTATTGTTTAACATTGAATAATAACTAACTGACAGGAAATGAATAATAACGAAATATGTGTTTATTGTAACAGCAAAATGCCGCCAAGAAGAGTACCACGTAATCAAGGTGTGAACACAAACCAAACAGAGGGAGGTCCGGTTAACCCCATGCAGGAGTTCGTAAATCTATTGAACACAACATTTAATAGAACTGGGGCTAATATCCCCGTAAATCCTGGTGTAGTACGAGCTGGTACATTTAAGGACTTTAAGAGTGTAGGTCTGCCGTCGGAGTTCAAAGGAACTAAGGACCCTATCGAAGCCCAAACATGGGTGAAGGAAATCGAGAAAGCATTTGTGATAGCAAATGTCGATGAGGCCCAGAAGGTTGCCTTTGCAACCTACATGATGAAGGGAAAGGCCAACTTTTGGTGGGAGGCCAATCAGGCTAGGGCCGGAATAGATGTTACAACGTGGGTGGGGTTTAAGGAAATATTTTACGAGAACTACTTTCCCACGAACATGCAGGGAAGGATGGAGATACGATTTTTAGATTTAAAAGAAGGGGACATGACGGTTATCCAATATGCTGCAAAGTTTAATGAACTGGCAAGGTTTGCTCCACATCAAGTGGATTCTAAGGTGAGGAAGGCTCGATGGTTCGAGCAGGGCTTCAAACCCTGGCTCTATAACCATATCTCTGTGTTCCAAAGTACTTCCTTTGGAATCGTTTTAGAGAAGGCAATAATTGCAGAAGGTGGTAGTTAGGCGTTGAGCCAATACCACAAGGATAAGAAAATCAAGGGGAAGGCGGACGGGGGAGTAAAGAACGAGGGTGCCAGCAGGAGTGGCGAAGGTTATAAGAGGAAGATAGTTAGCTCTGGGAATACTGGAGTGAAGCAAGGAGACCCGAAGAGGAGGATGGAGGCCTGCAAAACCTATGGGAAGACTCATTTAGGAGTCTGTCTCAAAGGTAAGGCCGTGTGTTATAACTGTGGACAAGAGGGGCATATTGCGCCAAACTGTCCAAGTTTGAAGAAGAACCATGGATGCTTTGTATGTGGGTCAATTGACCACATGGCAAAGAACTGCCCAAAGAAGGGGACAGACGAGAATAGGGGCACCAAAAGTGGTAAGTTAACTATTGGGGGTCCATCGCAGCCAGGTAGGCCGATGGCTCGTACCTTTAATATGACCATCGAAGATGTGAGGGCCTCGGGGGACGTAGTCGCAGGTATTATTCCGATCAACGACTTAAATACATACGTGCTCTTTGACTCGGGTGCTACTTGTTCGTTTATCGCATGTGATTTTGCTAGATGATTAGGGTTACTTCCCAAAATTTGCCTATACCTTTAAATATGAAGGTAGAAAATGAAGAGCTAATTCCTGTTGATGATATTCATAGAAGTTGTTGCATAGACATTCGAGGTTGTAAATTATCAGTAGATCTGATTCAGATAAAGTTAGGAGAATTCAACGTAATTTTCGGAATGGATTGGTTGATAAATCATGGAGCAATTATAGATTGTCAAAAGAAATGCATAAATATTAAAACATCAATTCAATCTCATGTAATATTTTACAAGAATAAATCGTCGGGACGTTCGTGTTGTCTTACCATGACACAAACTAGGAAATTATTAAGGAAGGGGTGTGTAGGTTATTTGTGTCATGTGGTTGATACCCGGAGGGTGGGAGCGACCATGGAATAAATACCTATAGTGAGTGAGTTCATGGATGTATTTCTGAGTGAGTTACCGGGTCTTCTGCCGGATAGGGAGACCGAGTTAGTAATAGACATTGTGCCAGGAGTGGCACCAGTTTCCAGGGCACCGTATCTTATGGCGCCAGTGGAGATGAAGGAGTTGATGGTGCAGTTAGAAGAACTGTTAGACAGGAAGTACATTAAATCGAGTGTTTTTCCGTGGGGAGCACTGGTACTGTTTGTCAAGAAGAAGGATGGATCGTTAAGGCTTTGTATTGACTATCGAGAGTTGAACAAGTTAACGATAAAGAATAGGTATCCGTTGCCCAGGATTGATGATATTTTTGATCAGTTGAAGGGGGCAAAATATTTTTCCAAAATAGATTTAAGGATGGGGTATCATCAGCTGAAGGTTAGGAATGAAGACGTGCCGAAGATAGCATTCAAAACTCGTTATGGTCATTACGAGTTTCTGGTGATGTCATTTGGGTTGACTAATGCACCTGCTGCATTTATGGACATGATGAACAGAGTGTTCAAACAATATTTGGACAAGTTCGTCGTGGTGTTTATCGATGATATTCTAGTCTATTCTAAGACACCAGAAGATTATGCTGAACACCTGAGAATAGTGTTGGAGACACTAAGAACGGAAACGTTATATGCGAAGTTCACTAAGTGTGAATTCTGGTTAGTGAGGTACAATTTTTAGGTCATGTCATTGACCATGAGGGGATTTCAGGAGATCCAGCGAAGGTGGAAGCCGTGATGAATTGGGAACAACTAAAAATGCCAACCGAGGTGCGGAGTTTCCTAGGGTTCGCGGGTTACTATCAGAGATTTATTCAGAATTTTTCAAAGATAGCTACTCCATTGACTAACTTGACGAGGAAGATGGTGAAGTACGTATGGACTGAGAAATATGAAGACAGTTTTCAAGAATTGAAGAAGAGGTTGAGTGAAGCACCTGTTTTGTTATTACCCGATGACACGGGAAATTTCGTAGTTTATAGCGATGCTTCGCATAAAGGACTGGGTTGCGTGCTCATGCAACATGGCCAGGTCATTGCGTATACATCTAGGCAGTTGAAGGATTATGAGAATGTTTACCCTACTCATGATCTGGAACTAGCCACATTGGTGTTTGCCTTAAAGATATGGCGACATTATCTTTATGGGGAAAAAAGTGAGATATACATGGACCATAAAAGTCTAAAATATATCTTCACACAGAAGGAGTTGAATATGAGACAGAGGAGATGGCTTGAGTTGATAAAAGATTATGACTGTGAAATCCTGTATCACCATCACCTCGAAAAGCGATGTTGTGGTAAGACGCCTTGAGTAGAAAGGGTCGGGAGAAGTTGTCTATGTTAACGGCTCAAATTGAGTTAATAACAGAGATGGCTAAGATGTAGTTGGAGGTGAAGTTGCCAAGTGAGGCATAGCAGAGACTTTTTGCGATGGAGATACAATCTACCATCGTAGAGAGAGTCAAGGAGGTGCAACTCAAAACTATTGAGTGTGACCAGATGAAGGAGCGGTTAACCACTGAAAAAGATATTAAGTTTAGTCTTGATAATGAGGGATTATTAAGATTTGAAGGAAGAATTTGGGTTCCGAATGAGACGGAATTAAAGGAACAAGTATTACAAGAGGCTCACAGTTCGAGGTACTTGATTCATCCTTGTAGTACTAAGATGTATCAAGACCTTCGACAGAGTTTTTGGTGGCCGAATATGAAGAGAGAAATAGTTGAGTATGTGAGTAAGTGCTTGACTTGTCAAAGAGTTAAAGCCAGACAGCAATGACCAAGTGGGTTGTTACAGTCATTGGAGATTCCAGAGTAGAAATGGGAGCATATCACGATGGACTTTGTGGTGGGACTTCCACTACTTAGAAAGGGTATGATGCGATTTGGGTAATAGTGGACCAGTTGACAAAGTCGACTCACTTTTTGCCAATTCGGGTCAAGTATAACTTAGATCAATTAGTGAAAATTTATGTTAAGGAAATTATTTCCAGACATGGAGCACCAGTTTCAATTGTGTCAGATCGTGACCCACGATTCACATCAAACTTTTGGAGAAGTCTTCAAGAGCAGTTGGGGACGCAGTTGAAGTTGAGTACAGTATATCATCCCAAAACCGATGGACAGAGCGAGAGGATAATTCAGACGTTAGAAGATATGTTGAGATCTTGCGTTATGTATTTCAAGGGTAGTTGGGATGATCATCTACCATTAATAGAATTTGCGTATAACAATAGTTATCATGCAAGCATAGGTATGCCGCCGTACGAAGCCTTTTATAGAAGAAAATGTAGAACACCATTGTATTGGGATGAAGTGGGAGAACGCCGAATGCTAGGACCAGAATTGGTGCAGCAAACAGCGGAAGTGGTGAAGTTGATTCGAATGCGTCTCGTAGTAGCTCAAGACAGACAAAAGAAATACGCAAACTTACATCGAGAGAATATGAAGTTTGAAGTAGGCTCGTACGTATTTCTAAAGTTATCTCCCTGGAAAGGAAAGATACGCTTTGGAAAGAAGGGAAAACTAAGCCCAAGGTTTATAAGAACTTTTGAGGTATTAGAACGGGTAGGTGAGGTAGCTTATAGGGTAGCGTTACCTCCAGACCTAGAGCGAATACATAATGTATTTCATGTTTCAGTGCTATGTCCTTACAAACTGGATTATAAGCATGTGATAGAATTTGAGCCAATTCAAATTGAGAAGGATTTAACATATGAAGAGATGCCGATTCAAATCATCGATAGAAAAGAGCAAGTTCTGCGAAACAAGGTAATATCGTCGGTAAAGGTATTACAGAAGAACCACGATGTGGAGGAAGAAACGTGGGAATTAGAAGAAAAGATAAAGAAGGATTACCCTCTTTTATTTGAGTAATGTAGGGCGAGATTCTGGGGACATAATCTTTATAAGGGGGGAAGAATGTAACGACCGAGAAATTCAGATCCTTTGTAAAATATTTGAAAGAATTAAATAATGAATATATGTGTTAATAAGATGTATGTCGTTCTATAACCTAAAAACGTCGGAACATCATAGTATTTGAACCACGTGAATGAATTAAAGTGTTTGAATTTCCAAGACGAAAATAAAAGTTTTTCGAGAAAGTTTACAAAAAACACTATTCATCGTTTAACGCTCGGGAGTAATTTTTGAACTTTTGAGGAATACGTAACGTTATAATATCAAGGTGAGATGGATTATGTAATAATAATCTAAGTATGGAAAATGCAGTATTTCACATGCAGACTTAATTTGGGAACGTTAGGTTTATTAAGCGTTAAGGAAAGAAAGTTGCAATCGTATGATGCGTATGCATTATACGAGGTAATGAACGTGAGTATAATACGACGTATTATACTATTGTGTATGGAGAATTAGATAACGTATATTACGAATTAGTATACGAGCTAGCCTACGAGAATTATACGTGGTGTATATTTGTTAAGTTGTTTAATTACATGTAATGGACATGTAAGATTATTAGCTTAATAATAAAAGTCTAATAGAAAGAAATACTCAAGCCCAAGTGTTCGATAAGTCATGAATCCAAATTATTGTAGCATAAGCCCAATAAGAAATTAGCTAGATTAATTAGCAAGCCCAATGAATTGGACATGATCCATGGAGCAATCCAAGTGTAAATGGGTAGACTTGATGGGCAAACAATTTATGTGATGAGCAAGTGTTGTGGCTAGCAAGTTTACTTGATTGCTAGGTTATGAATTGTAAGGAGGTGGAAGTTGAAGAGGTTAACTAAGGAGGTGGGATGGCCTAAATGTCCATAGTGCCCTCACTTTGAGTTTCCTATAAATACCAAGCTTCATTTCATTTGTTGGTTGTTCAAATTTCATCCAACTCCTCTCAAGATAAACAACTTACTTGGTAGAGAGAATAAGCCACATAAGCATTTATAAGCCATTTCAACTTTTGCTAGATTTTCCAAAGTGAAGTGAAGTAATAGTCTTCAAGGGTAAGACTCATATATATTATCTTTATCTCTTCTATGATAGGATTGACAGAGAAGTGGGATGGTTTGATGATAACATGTAATAAACCATTGATGAATGAACTTAAGCCGAAAAAGTTAAATAAGCAACTTGAACCTAAATAAGTTAATGAACTTGTGAAGAACTTGCCATATGTTTGTCATATGATGTTAGTATATTAAAAATAGTATGAGAACATTGATTTATGGACTTAAGTTCATAGTAAGTCATAAGCATGAGAATTTGTAGTTAGTAAGTTGAATAAGTCATTGACTTATGAGAATAAGTCAAAACCTACTTTGATAATAATTTGGTGTAATAAGTAACTTGAAATGTTTATATGTTGATTAAAATCCATTTAAGAATGTTTAGTAAATAAGCTTTGCCGGAATTCACACGGTTGGACGATTATCGTCGAATTCGTGAAATTCTCGGAATGGATGTCATATTTTGTGTTTGAAGTCGTAAACGTTAGGTTTTCAATGGAGACAAGTCATATTTGGCATTATAGAGTTGCGGACTCGAAAATGGCCGAATTCTAACTTAGAACGAAGAAACGAGCATTGAACATTCAAGAACGTTTATCATTTTCGTTAAAATGGACTAATAGCTAAAATTTTAGCAAACAAAGTAAAATAGATAAAATTCTTGCGTGAACGCGTAGAATACGCAATTTGTGACCCGTAGGCTCTTGAACGAGCAAATTCAGACTTATAATGAAGAAGTTACGAGTCCGGGAATCTCATCTTTTGAAAAATCTATCAAACATTTCTGTGGCAAAGTGTCCGCATCACGCATGTGACTCAAGTCATTTAGCCCGTAGCATTCATTGACTCAAGTCATTTAGCTGCTGTGTTGATGCCAAAAGGAGCCTCAACCCCTGCAAACTTGCACTGCAGCGCGACACATAACAAAGAGACTCGTGCCGCAGCGCCGAGTCTGGGTTTTTGAGCAATAAGAGGTAGCGCCGCAGCGCAGAGCCTAGTGTAATAACCGGCACCGCAGCGCCAACCTCAAGACCTAGATAATAAAGAATGTTTACAGGATGAGCATGGATAATAATTAATAAATGCTTCACTAAATATCTTATTGAAACATTATTAAGACATATTAAACCTTAAGTATGAACACTTAGGGTTAAGATTAAGTCGATTACTTATGAACGTAAGAATGTCGTAATGGAAAGCCGGAACCAATAATAACAAATCTAATACGTAATTAGATTGAGAAGAAGGGTAAGATTTTTTAGGAACCATATATATTATTCATGACCTAATGTACTATATGATGTTATTATCTAATGTAGAGACCATAAAGACCTACAGTGCACGGGTTATATTTATAAGCAGACGCTAAAGGCAAGTACTCTAACCCTTGTTCTAGTTCGATCTGGACAAGTGTTTGTGATTCATGTATTCTTCGCATGAGTTAATGTTTGAGGAAGTCAAAAGCCAATTCTTTCGACTAGACGTATGCTATGTTATTCTATCAAGTGTTGATAAGGATTTACAAAACTAATATTTTTGTGGTTTTCAAAAGTAGACTGAGTATGCTAAAATGTTTTTTCATCAAACGACAGGCACGCGAGGTTGCCACAACTTAAACGTATACACGTTTAATGAATGTAGTGTTGATCAACATAGAGTACTATAGGCTAATCACTTAGACGTGCTCGTAAGTTATGCCGAACTTACGGACTTAGTGCTGAGATGTCCTTTTCAAAGTACTTATGATATGCTTACGGTCTTGAACTGGAATTGATGTTTTACTGAATATTGTTGTTGTAAAACATTTTGAATAAAAAGAAGTGCTATTTTGAATTGTCAATAGTACTTCATAGCTATTGTTCAGTTATTGAAGATATATTATTCATATGTTTCAAGTATGCTATTTTCCTAGAATTGTTGTACTTTCTGAGCTTGTTAGGCTCATTCTTGCTTGAACCATATGAATGCAAACTAAGATGAATCTTAGATGATGGATCCGAAGCGAAGGATAAAGGGAAGGAGAAGGCGAACCCGTAGATTACATATGTAATAGTATAGGTTTTGTAAGAATAATATTTGATATTATGACAAAGACAAATGTATTGGTTGTAAAGAACCTAGGGAATGTAAATATTCTTTTTATATATATAAGACATATCCGTTCTTTTGAGGCATTTCAATTGAATGTTTATGTGAACTGTAGCAACGTGTATCACCATTTGTCGGGTTGGAAGATACCCGGATTTGGGGGAATCACAATTTTTGATCAATATTCGTATAAAATAATATTTTCTTTCATACTCTGTAGTATGTAAGTAATATTATTTCATCTTAGATTCTGAATTTTATACTCATTTTGTTAAAGTTTTGGCTTCTATACTCCATGAAATTAGTAGAATATCCTTGATATTTGCGCTTCATCTAGTATCTTTTCATAGAAATATTATTCTGAGCATTCTTGATAAGTTTTAACTTTTTCATGTCAGGGTACTATTCACGGGGTTAGTATTCCCGAAGTTACTATTCATGGGTACTATTCACTCGGTTACTATTCACCCGGGGTACTATTCATGACAAAAATTGATTTCTTTTCGGTCCAAATCATTTTTGATATAATATTATTCTTGAATTTTACTCTACAAAGCAGTATCATGGTTATAATTTGGACATTATTGAATTCTGGATAAATTAAATTGTAAATCTTTAAAAATTTATCCTTTGCTTTCTTTTAATTGAATTCTTATATCATTGTCATCATCCTCATGCTTATATTATGTTGAAAGTCATCTGTGGCATGTAGTGCATAGATGGACTTGGTATGATTATGACCAGGGATTATTCGGTATAATCATGGCCGTAATGTTACAAATGATGTGGTAAAAGTCCTCATTGGCCCGTAGTGTATTGATGGACAGTTGTTGGCATGATCATGACTATTGGTTGTGAATACACGAATATCCTTGGCCCGTACTGCATGGATAATTTATGGTCGTGATACTTAAGAATATCCTTGGCCATAGTGTAAAGGTGTTTCGATGATGTGGATTATTTATTAAGCTGAGTCTCAGCGATAAAAGTGATGAAAACCCTTTTAAATCATAGAAGATAGTAGATTTTATACTCTACTTGAATCTACTAATGGATTGTGTGTTCCATTGCAATTAAACTTGATGTTTATTATATTTTATCAGTTTAACACTGTTGAAGGCTAATGATAATTTATTCTGCATTATCTTAGTCATAATATTTCTTACTAGGCTAGTTGAGCTCACCCTTTTATTTCATTGTTCTCTTCAAGAAATGAGAATATAGTTGGGACTAGTCGGGGAACGGAGTGACGGTTCAGATGTTTGCATTAGTAGTCCTCACTATTCTGTGAAATAATGTGATAATAAATGTAATGAGGACTTTATTTGAGTTTTGATAATCTCTACAAGACATTATCCGTGTTGAAACTCCCAACTACGTTTTGTCGTACTATATAAAAGAAGTTTGTATTTGTATTCTGTACCATGTATTTGGCGACTCAAGATGGGTGATGTATACCTATTTTGGGGGCGTCACAACTTTTATTTTCTTCTTGGAAATTCAAACACTATAATTTCTTCACATAACCAAAATACTACAACATTCCAATAATTTTAGGTTATAGAACAACCTTCGTCTTACTAACACGTAATAATAACATATATTATAATTTTATTCATTATTTAATTAAATAAAATATTTTACAATAAATTCAAATTTCTCGGTCGTTACACATTATCCTGGTTATTGATTGTCGGTGACTCAACGGTCTCATGTGCTTCATTGCTTATCTCAACATTTTCAGATGCCATTCTCAACCACCGTCACAAAACAAGAGTTAATAGACATGCCACATAGTATCCCTATACTCTGACCGACCAATTAAATAACAAAAAAAAGACTAGGTAGGTCATTTTAGCGAAGTATTTACCCGTCTCTCCCCTCCTAGTTCTAGAGTCAAATCTCAACCATGGATCATATCCCTAAGCTTTGATACCAACTGTGACGCCCCCAAAATAGGTATACATTACCCATTCTGAGTCGCCAAATACATGGTACAGAATACAACTACAACTTTATTACACAACTGTCGTGTAAAATATGATAAAACATAGCTGAGAGTTTTAACACGGATATTGTCTTCTAGACAATATCCAAACTCAAATTCAATCTCATTATAATTATTATCACACTATTTCACAGAATAGTGAGGACTACTAAAACAACCATCTGGACCGTCAATCCGTTTCCTGACTAGTCCCATATATATTCTAATTTTCTGAAGAGAACAATGAAAGAAAATGGTGAGCTTAACTTGTCCAGTAAGAAATATTATGACTAAGATAATGCAGAATAAATTATCCTTAGCCTTCAACAGTATAACAACTGATAGAATACAATAGACAACAAGTTTTAGATCAACAACTGCATCGGAACAAGCAATCCATTAGAAGAGTCAAGCAGAGCATGATATCTACTATCTTCTATGATTTAAAAGTTTATCATCAATTTTATTGCTGAGACTCAGCTTAATAAATAATCCACATCACTTAATTTTCCATGCACTACAGGCCAATGATATTCATTAGTATCACCACCACGAATTATCCATGCACTATGGGCCAAGGATATTCGTGTTTTCACCAATGGTCATGAGAATACCGAATAATCCCTGGTCATAATCATACCAACAACTGTCCATCAATGCACTATGGGCCAATGAGAACTTTTACCACATCATTTGTTACATTACGGGTCATAATTATACCGAATGATCCCTGGTCATAATTATACCAATCAACAGTCCATCTATGCACTACGGGCCAAAAATGACTTTCATCACAATATAAGTTGAAGGATGATGACAATGATATAAGAATGCAATTAAATGAGAGCAAATGATAAATTTTTAAAGATTTATAATTTAATTTATCCAGAACTCAATAATGTCCAAATTGTCAACATGATACTTCTTTGTGGAGTAAAATTCAAGAATAATATTGTATCAAAAATGATTTGGACATAAAAGAAATCAATTTTTGTACGTCATGAATAGTACCCCAGGTGAATAGTACCCGAGTGAATAGTATCTCGTGAATAGTACTTCATGAATTACTCTCTGTGAATAGTACCCCATGAATAGTACTTCGTGAATAGCACCCCATGAATAGTATTTTGTGAATAGTACCTCATGAATAGTACTTTATGAATAGTACTTCGTGAATAGTGTCGTACGCATGAATAGTGTCGTACATATGAATAATATCGTATAAATGAATAGTACAATGACATGAAAAGCTTAAAATTTAACAAGAATGTTTAGAAAAATATCATTTTGAAATGATACTAGATGAAGCGTAAAGTTCAAGGATATTCTACTAATTTCACGGAGTATAGAAGCAATACTTCAACAAAATGAGTGTAGAATTAGGGATACAAAACAAAATAATATTACTTATATACTATATGAAAGTAGTATGCACATAAGCCAATCATGTTTGATGATAAAGCATATACTTTGTAACAATCTTATTCATTTATTAATAAAAAGTATTAATTTATTAAAGGCTTTTAATTATCTACATGATCTTTGTTTTTATAATATATGTGATAAACCAATAGTTTTAAGCAATGCTTTTAGAATAATGATGATGATCATTCTAATGAGATCTAAATTCTTAGAAAGCTTAAAACTAAAATAGTTCCCAATCATTGGATTACTATATTGGGGATTAGTGAATCCGGATAGATTGGTACATCGTTGCTTGCTCATTGGATAAGGATGATTGATCTCATGATCATTTGTGTGGAACACTAAAGCAAGTATGTAGGTGCTTATTAGAGAATAAGTTCAACGAACGTGGCTCGCTAAGGAATACCTAATGGAGTTTTACTTGCTGTCGATAGGAATTCCTGTAGTGATAGTAGTCAAGTGATCCTTGGACTTGAGATCATCATAGTATCTTGTGTATGATGAGTTATACTTTGACTTATTCCTTAAGACCCTTAGGGTATATCAAAGGGTATGCTTGGGTATAATAAGTTGTACATAGATATAATGTATGATCATAAAGAATCTACCACTTCTATTAAAAGAAGAAATGTCCTATGTGATTCGATAAATGACAACCCGATAGTCCTTGGCGAATGCGAATGAAATTAGAAAGGAGTTTCTAATTTGCATTATTTGAGTTGTGCATTTAAGAGTCGAAATACATATAATTAAATAAAATAAGACTTGACGAAGAATTCCATGTCTTATATTTAATTGGGACAATGTATGGTGGAAGGATTGAATTGTACGGTAACTATTTACTCAAAG
This sequence comes from Panax quinquefolius, assembly GCA_020205615.1. Taxonomy (NCBI): domain Eukaryota; kingdom Viridiplantae; phylum Streptophyta; class Magnoliopsida; order Apiales; family Araliaceae; genus Panax; species Panax quinquefolius. The sequence goes on from CM035165.1 coordinate 74,441,610, forward strand.
GTTCTTTTATGATTAATGTTGAAATCTATATTATCTGAAAAGTCGTTGATCGCTAGGGAGGCTTATCCCTATTGTAGAATAAATATTATTTATTTAAATAAATTAATTGTTTAATTTATTTATTTAAATAAGATTAGAATTGTTCTAATTGATTTATTCACAACCGGTTTAATATGGAGAACCTAAAGGATCACACCATAAAAGGAAGAATAATTATTTAAGAAGTTAATGGCATAATCGTAATAATATGTTAAGTATATTTAATTTAATCTATGGTGATAGAATAAATTAAATAGCTTAATATTTATTATTTAATATTTTAGAAATATTAAATATAAATTAATAAGAGGAGTCTTATTAATATTATTACAATTATTATTATTTTAATTTCTAAAAGAGTTTAGGAATTAATTAAATATAAGTACTCTCATTTATTCCTAATTGGATTAGGAAGGAAAATTAATTAAAGGAGTTTAATTAATTATCCCTAATAAGATTAGGGAGCTTAATTTATTAAAAGATTTTAATTAATTAAATAAAACTCAATTCCTTAATTGTTATAGTGGGTTGCCCACATCTATAAATAAGAGGAGTCTTATTATGGGTGATGTGGTTGTTGACTTTTACAATATCGTGTAATAATTCCAATTTGTTGGAGAGTACGCTCTTTTTTATATACGAGATAGAAAAAAACTAGGGTTTGAGCCAATACCCTTCTTCTTGAAAATTCTTCTTCCTTGGTGGATCACCTCTGGAGGCCAAACACACAAGGGTGGCTAACGTTGATCAAAGGAAGGAACCAAACCCGGTGGATTCAAGTTGAGCGAGAAAGGATTTGGAGGTGAACTTGTACCTGAGGAAGCTCGATCTTCAAGGGTATGATTTTATTCTTTATCTTTTCGTTAAATTAATAATTGCGCATAAAGGGTGATCCGGGTATATGGTTTGTAAAATTTTTAACCTCTGATTTTTACACGTTTCCGCTTTTTTATGGAATTTGATTGCGTTCATGAATATTACAAACCTAACAGTGGCATCAGAGCCAAACCTTTATGCAAATTATTAATTGTTTTAATTTGATATGTATATTGATATGTGTTTAGAACAATTTATTTGGGCATAATTTGTTGTAAAACACGCTGCCAGTTGCTATTTCTAATCCGTGAGTCACGCTGCAAATTAGAAAAAAATAAAAAACGTGCTATTTCACATGCTATGCTATATATATTAAAACGTGATCCGTGAGTCCAGTCCTGCACGAAAATCAATAAAAAACAAAAAACGACAGGTGCATCATGTGATCCGGCAGGAAATCAAAGGGCTACGTGAACCTTTTTTTTTTTTTTAAAGGAAGGTAAGGATATTTATATATATGATATATATATTAACGGTTAATATATATATATATATATATTATCCTTAATTATTTTATAATTAAAATAAAGTTTATTTTAATATTAAAATAAAAATTTTATTTTAATCTTAAAATAAAAAGGTTTATTTTAGTTTTAAAATTAAATTTCATGCTAACTAGTTAGAGTTGGAATTGGATCCCATGATAACTAATTGGAGTTGAAATTGGATTTCATGTTTTCTAAAATAAAGGAGTTTATTTGTAATAGGAAAAAGAATCCTAATTTCCTTAAATAAAGGAGTTTATTTAGATATGAAATAAGATTTCATATTATTCAAAATAAAGGAGTTTATTTGTGAATAGGAAAGAGAATCCATGTTTCTTAAATAAAGAAGTTTATTTAAATATGAAATAAGATTTTATATTATTCAAAATAAATGAGTTTATTTGTGAATAGGAAAGGAATTCATGTTTCCTTTAATAATTTTTTTTACATGGAATTGGATTCCATAATTAATTAAAATAAAGGAGTTTATTTTGATTAAAGATTTTGATTAAAATAAAATAGTTTATTTTATTCAAAATTGGATAAATTAAAATAAAATAATTTTATTTTGATTTAAATTTGGATTAAAATAAAGGAGTTTATTTTGATTCAAAAATAGATTTTATACTAACTAAATTTACCCATTAAATGATATCAATATATATATATATATATTAAATGTTTATTATTCATAAGATGAATGTTATTTATTGATGCATATGGTGATGTGTATGATAATAAATGGGATTGATTATGGACTATTGACCAATGTGATTGGATTTTATTTTAGTCGGATGCATGAATGTATGGGTTTTATTAAATGGGGTCTGCGTACCTCGTCTTCTCAAATTTTTCTTAATGTAAATTCTATCTTCCTCCTATGTACTTCCGCTTGACTGCTGATCAAGGTTTCTATTTATTTTAAATAGTTTTGTAATAGGAATAGTTAGAATTAATTTTGAAGAATTAGAGATCAAGGAGCAAGGAGCGCTTGAAGACCCGTTTGTAATGGAGCCTGGGTTTAAATGTAATAGTTATATTTAAATATTAATTCTTGCACCCCTAGGTTTGACCTTTTGGTTCACTTGGTGGCTCTAGTGAACCAAACTAGAATAAAGTCCATAATCAATCCAGGTAGAATATTGTATTCTATATGTGCATGCTTATACTATATATATTATATATTATGCAAACATGTTTCGCATGTTCATTAATATGACGCGTATTTTATATATATATATAAATGCATGCTACTAAACAAGATGAGACAAATTAATAACAAACCCTCAATTTTTATATTAAGTCCTAAGCGTTCAAAGATATTTGGAATATCGAGCGTCGCCTTCTAGCATGATAAAATTAATAGAGTATTAAATATTTAATATGAGTTTGTTGTGTCACCACAAGGCAAGTATTAAGTATTTAAGATGTCAATTTATCACATTTGATGCTTATAAAGAAAATTGAACAATATTGTTTTGTTGTGTCACCACAAGGATGATATTTTCTTTTTGAATATATGGAGTGCTAGGTTGGACTTAACTTGGATAATTTTGATTCGGATGTGCCACCACTTGATCAAAATAATCTAAGAGGCAAAATACTGAGGAGTTGCATAGTTGATGTAATTGACAAAAGTTGTCTACCTATTTATTTATATATAGTTTGTTGTGTCACCACAAGGCTATATACATTTGAAATGGGATCCTTATTCTCACTAGCGGATCTTTAATTAGATTTTGCTTAACTATATATATTGAGGGTAATATAGTTTGAAGAAAATAGTGGGAGATACCAATTTAAAACAAGACCTAAATTATTTTGGTAATTAATAAAAGAATGTATGTTAAAATGTTGTTAATTACAAATTCATTTACAAAATTTTACAATGTCTTAATTACTATCATCACGAAACATATTAGATGTTATTTAAGCGGGCCGTATTAAGCGGATTGGTTAAGGAATTTGAGAATAGTTCTCATGGTGAAAAACTATCTTATGTCCTTAATCGCCTATCCTCGCAATGGTTGCGAGACAATGCCTCTGAGGAAGAGATTGCTACTTTTAGAAAGTGGCAAGATGATGCCTGATTAGCTCGATGGATCATGCTTTCGCATCCATGAGTAACGAGCTTCGGCGTTAGCATGAAACTATGGATGCTCCTACTATATTCACGCACATCAAGTAGTTGATGGTGAAGAAAGTAGGGCCGATAGATATCGAGATATCTAAGGAGCTCTTCGATCTAGAATGGCTAATGGCACTATAATGATGAGACAAAAGTTCTTAACATAATCAATTTGATTGATCAATTAGGACAACATGTTTTATCATGGATGGAGAGTTGAGCGAAGATTTGATCTTGCACTCACTCCGGACTCCTTTCACAATTTTGTGAATTTTTCATATGAACAAGCAAGATATCTGCCTCGCTGATTTGCTTAACATATTGAAAAATGTTGAGAGTCACTTTCCAACCAAGAAAGATCAAGTCTTACTGGTAGGGGCCAAAAGATCTTCTGAAAAGAAGAACGATTCAAAGAAGGTAAATAGAAAGGCATAAACAAAGGATAATAAGAACAAAAGCGATATGGATAGCAAAGGAGTTTACTTCCTTTGCTATAAGCTGGACACCTTTGGAAAGAAATTGCGAGAAGCATCTTGCGAGGCTAACCAAAGAAGCTTAGTGAAGTTTCTATTCTAATACGATTTTTGTTCATGATTAAAATAAATTTTTCTTTAAGTCAAGGTTCTACTTGGGTATTGGATACCGACTTTGGTTATCATTTATGAAGGACCAAATGAGCAGTAGAAAGCTAAACAAATATAAGTAATCCTATGTGGGAAATGTAGCAAAGGTTGCCATATTAGCCATAGAAACTTATAGTTTAGCAATGCCTACTGAGCAAATCTATTAAGTCGATAAGTTGTTATTGTATTCCAATTCTTGTTAAAATATTATTTCCATTTTATTGTTTTAGACAATGAAATCTTTGGTATTATAATTAAGAACAATTGTTGTTCTATTTATAATAATAATGTTTTGTATAGAATCGGAATATTACTTAATAAATTTTGTATACTTGACTTACATGAAAATAATTTTGCATATTGAACAAATTAGTATAAGAAAAGGAGATGATTATTGAAAGAGTTGAATGTGTGTATTTCTTTGAAATACAAGTGTGAATTATTTGAAAGGTTCAAAGAATTGAGAAGTGAAACAAATTGGCAATGTATTAAGATTCTTTGATTAGATCAAGGAATAAATACTTGAGCAATAAGTTTCTAGATCATCTCAAATGGTTTTCTCATAATGGAAACATCCTCGATCTGTGATAATTGATTGATGTATCTGAATGGAAAATTAAGTACCTTGTTGGACATGGTTGTGGTCCATAATTATTTCTACCGACATTCCAAAGATCCTTCAGGATCATGTCCTAGAAATGGTCTGCATATCTCACGAAAAGGTAACCTCAAAATCCATTTTCAAGACTCCATAAAAGTTTTGGACAGGGGAGGATTCCTAATCTTAAGTATGTTAAGATAAGGGGTTGTCGAACTTATGTGAAAAGGTTTGAAGGATAAGCTTGGGACAAGATTTGACAAGTCTTGATTTGTGGGACATCCTAAAATAAGTTTAGGGTATATGTTCTATAATCCTACATGGCAAAAGGTGTTTATTGCGAAACATTCTACCTTCTAAGATAAATGTGGTTATCATTAAAGGGGCTAGTGGGAGGATAATAGATCTTGAAGAGTTCAAGAACCACAAAACACTATAAGTCAAATAAGAGGAACACAGTAGATAGACCTATTATACCATAATCCAGATCGTAAATGCGGAATAGTCTCAAGAAGATACAGGGAGGTATGGATTCATCATAGATGATGATGATGAGGTACATCATCATAGAAGATGATGATCCAGGTTACATCTGATGAGGTAAATGTTGTAGACACTCAGAGAAATGGATTGAAGCAAGTTTCTCAAATATGGAATATTCGTTTTGATGAGGCAATCAAAAGAGTTTGATTTTATCAAAAATAAGAATGAACCTAGTGTGTACAAAAGGGTCAGTGGGAGCATCGTGACATTCCAAGTACTATATGTTGATAAACTACGGATAAGGAATGACATACCAATGCTACAATCATTAATGATAAAGTTGTCTAAACATTCCTCCATGAATGGTTTGGGAAGAGTATCTTAATTAGGGATAAAATCTATATAGATAGATACAACAGGATGCTCGACTTAACCCAAGGAACGTATATTCATTTGATGCTAAAGTCGTTTAGCATGGCAAACTCCAAGAGATGTCTCATGTCGATGAGCTATGGAGTGTATCTCTCTTAATAGTCCCCACGGACTCACGAAAAGAGGTCGCGATGAGTGACAATCATGCATGCAATGAAATATCTGAGACACGATGTTGATCGGTCGTATTATGGAGAAGTTCACTATGAGTCGATGAAAAACATCTTAAAGTGCTTAACCCAGACTAAGGATGTGATCATATTCATGGTGGGTCTTAATTAAAACTAGAGGGCTTAACGGACCCAAGTTTTTCAAAGCAGACCAAGACGACGAAAAATCCACTTTAAGGTAAAGGGTTACCTTGAGCGAAGGGTGCGATGAATTGAAAAGGTTCCAAACAACGCAAAGAGTTGCTGGTTTAGTGATAAAGACAAAGTATATAGCTATAAATGAAGCTACAAGTTGATTATTTGGATTAAAAGTTCATTACAGAACTAGGAATAGTTCCTAAGTCTCATGTTGGATCTAAACATGTGTTGTGGCACTTTCATTTGATTATTAGAATCATTGAAAGGTGGGAAATCACTATAGAGATAGTGGACTCTCAAAAACAACATTACATATCCATTTACTGAAGCTTATCCAACAGCAGGATAATCGTCACTTAGAGAAGAAGAGTATGGGATACCATGACGATTGGCTTTAGTGCAAGTGGGAGATTGAAAGTAGTATGCACACAAGCCAATCATGTTTGATGATAAAGCATATACTTTATAACAATCTTATTCATTTATTAATAAAAAGTATTAATTTATTAAAGGCTTTTAATTATCTACATGATCTTTGTTTTATAATATGTGATAAACCCATAGTTTTAAGCAATGCTTTTAGAATAATGATGATGATCATTCTAATGAGATCTAAATTCTTAGAAAGCTTAAAACTAAAATAGTTCTCAATCATTGGATTACTAAATTAGGGATTAGTGAATCCGGATAGATTGGTACATCGTTGCTTGCTCATTGGATGATGATGATTGATCTCATGATCATTTGTGTGGAGACACTAAAGCAAGTATGTAGGTGCTTATTAGAGAATAAGTTCATTGAGCGTTGGCTCGCTAAGGAATACCTAATGGAGTTTTACTTGCTGTTAATAGGAATTCTGTAGTGATAGTAGTCTAAGTGATCCTTGGACTTGAGATCATCATAGTATCTTGTGTATGATGAGTTATACTTTGACTTATTCCTTAAGACCCTTAGGGTATATCAAAGGGTATGCTTGGGTATAATAAGTTGTACATAGAGATAATGTATGATCATCAAAAAGATTCTACCACTTCTATTAAAAGAAGAAATGTCCTATATGATTCGATAAATGACAACCCAGTAGTCCTTGGCCAAAAGGCGAATGAAATTAGAAAGGAGTTTCTAATTTGCATTATTTGAGTTGTGCATTTAAGAGTCAAAATACATATAATTAAATAAAATAAGACTTGACATAAATTCCATGTCTTATATTTAATTGGGGACATTGTATGGTAGAAGGATTGAATTATCTGATAACTATTTACTCAAAGGTTCTTTTATGATTAATGTTGAAATCTATATTATCCGGAAAGTCGTTGATCGCTAGGGAGGCTTATCCCTATCAGAATAAATATTATTTATTTAAATAAATTAATTATTTAATTTATTTATTTAAATAAGATTAGAATTGTTCTAATTGATTTATTCACAAGGTTTTAATATGGAGAACCTAAAGGATCACACCATAAAAGGAAGAATAATTATTTAAGAAGTTAATGGCATAATCGTAATAATATGTTAAGTATATTTAATTTAATCTACGGTGATAGAATAAATTAAATAGCATAATATTTATTATTTAATATTTTAGAAATATTAAATATAAATTAATAAGAGGAGTCTTATTAATATTATTATAATTATTATTATTTTAATTTCTAAAAGAGTTTAGGAATTAATTTAATATAAGTACACTCATTTATTCCTAATTGGATTAGGAAGGAAAATTAATTAAAGGTGTTTAATTAATTATCCCTAATAAGATTAGAGAGCTTAATTAATTAAAAGATTTTAATTAATTAAATAAAACCCAATTCCTTAATTGTTAAGGTGGGTTGCCCACATCTATAAATAAGAGGAGTCTTATTATGGGTGATGTGGTTGTTGACTTTTACAATATACGTAATAATTCCAATTTGTTAGAGAGTACGCTCTTTTTCTATACAAATAGGAAAAACTAGGGTTTGAGCCAATACCCCTTCTTCTTGAAAATTCTTCTTCCTTGGTGGATCACCTCTAGAGGCCAAACACATGGGTGGCTAACGTTGATCAAAGGAAGGAACCAAACCTGGTGGATTCAAGTTGAACGAGAAAGGATTTGGAGGTGAACTTGTACCTGAGAAAGCTCAATCTTCAAGGGTATGATTTTGTTCTTTATCTTTTCGTTAAATTAATAATTGCATATAAAGGGTGATCCGGGTATATGGTTTGTAAAAATTTTAAACTCTGATTTTTACACGTTTTTGCTTTTTTATGCAATTTGATTGCGTTCATGAATATTACAAACCTAACACTATAGAGTATGGAAGAAAATATTATTTCATACGAATATTGAACAAAAATAATATCCCTTACGAATAAGAAATAAATAATATCCCTTACCTTAGTAGAAGGCTGGATACTGCAATAGTGAAATAGCAGAATACTCTTCTTATTTCTCTCTATAACTTCTATCTCTATAATTGCTCTTGTGAGTCTTAGTGAATTGGTGAGAATGAAAGAAGAAATGAGCTTCTATTTATAGGAAAACATATTTTCAATAATTGCACGTTTAGGGGCTCGAATTATTATACTATAGTACCTTCATTTATACCTCCATTTTTAATTTAGTCCTTCTAGTATTATCAATCTTGCACCACCTCCCCTAATAGTACATGCATGTGAATCAATAGTTCCATACATGTGAACAAATAGTTATTTGCATGTGAAGTAATAGAAATTAATTGCTCATTTATCCGATTAATTACCCGTTTGGTCAACAATAACAAAACCAGCCAATCACAGAATTACCTCCTTTGAGGGTAATTGGGTCATGGAAGAATTAAAGAAAATTAAATGAACAAACATCTTTAATCAACACGAACTTATTCATCATTAATATTATAACTCACAATATTTAACAACCTGATCATTCACACGAAAGAGGGGGCTTTCTGATAAGGATTTCTCTCTATTGGCGCGCAATTAGTTGATCAAACCCCTTTCCTCGACAGAACTTTCTAGACATTGTTAATAATACAAATAATAATATGAATAACTTTGTCATCTCAATTATTGATTTAATAATATAAAATAATATGCAGATGATACTGTGACAATAATTGAATCAAATAACGTGAGATATGCAGCAATTACTATAGCAATAATTGAGTATAACTGAGTGACTTCTCACGTAAGCATCAATAATCAATACCGTGTGCTACTATACAACCATACGTATTACAGTATTTTTACCACCAGGTATTTCAACAGTTTAACAGTAAAACTTTCGCCGTTATTTTTATAAAAAGATATTTATGTCGTTTTCTAACTCCTACAATACTTTCGTTGTGGGATCCACCAATGATTGTGTTGTCGTACAAATATTTTTCCACCAAACGAATATTTTATGACAACTTGCTTACTTTGCAAAATTTGCACATATCACCCTTAACTTTAACCCTTTATCAATTTAACCACTTACTAAATAAAATAATAATTATAAGAAAACTGAATACTTTCGTTTCATAAAATTCTGGGTCTTACAATAGCCATGTCTTACTCCTTTCAGCCGGCAGAGTGTACATACGCTGCTTCTTGGTCAGTTTTATTATCAGGGATCGAGGATCCATTTGATATTCTGTCATGTTTAGGGCTTAGTTCTCCCTACAACTTCATCACTCATGCATCTGGCATGGATTATCTTCCCCTGGCTGGTTTGAGGAGTGTGACCAATTATTATCCACTGGTTGTGAGGGCACATTTTGACCAGTTTCAGGATATTCATCCTTTTGATGGGGCATTGAGTCAGCAGAGGATTTGTCCAAGGTTTATGCATGTTGGACCCAACATGAGAGGGTTGATTATACTACTAGCCATTCATGTCATTCTGCAGAGTATTCTGCAAGGTTGGAGGAAGAGATTGTATCGGTTAGGGTTGTATCCCTAGAGCCGGTTGCTAAATTTGACAGTGGGGAGCCTATGGAGGACCCTGATTCTCCCACTGAGGATGAGTTATTTTTTAGGTTGATAACAACTCTGATTGATTCCCCCAGTATTACTGCTACTGTGACTCCATATTCTGCAGAGTTTTTAGAGAAGAGTTTATATCTGATGACGTTTGAGAGGGATCAGGCTAGGGCCTTGATGCTGATAGCTCTTTCTAGTAGAGATATTGCTCTAGTTGAGAGAGATGATACTCTAGCTCATAGAGATACCGATGTTGCTGAATGGGACGAGGCTCTATCATCTAGGGATGCAGTTGTTATTAAGCGAGATGGTGCTATATCTGCCTGAGATGCCACTATTATAGATAGTACTTCATTGAGGTCCCATACTGCTGATATTATTGCAGAGATGAGCACATTCATTGATGAGCATAATGTCACCATGTAGATGGTTGTGGATCTCTTGGCTCGTGTAGATACCCTGGGGCAGGAACTCATAGAGTTAACCCCATCTTCTGAGAGGGATGCCACGTTAGAATTGATGGCGCACTTATCCACTGGTTTGTAGATTAGCTTGGATTTTCCTGCACAGACTAGCTTAGCCATTTTTTTGTCATGTTCATGATACATTGTATATATCAAACAATATTATATGGCAAGGAAATATGTTTTGATTCAATTACCTTTTAGTTATGCCTTGTTACTTACTTGATAGTTGCATGTTCTCCAGGGCTTGTGATCTTGATGTATTCTGAACTACTCCTTGATGGATGGACATTGAGATGTCTCAGGATCTTTCAGAATGGATCTTGATCTTTGTATTCCACTACCATTTAGTGTCTTAGGACTGGGTTTTATATGTGGTGGTGGAGAGGATTATGGATTTCCTCTATGAGGTTGACCGCCCCACAGATGGTTGTTAGTACTCCTTTGTATTAGGGAGCCCAGGTAGTTCCATCTCTTATGGATTGGTGTTTCTCTTTGAGGACTCAACCGCAGCTTAGATGGTCGTCGGTTCTCCCATTGGCATGGGGAGACCAGGTAGCTCCATCCCTTTGGTCTAAAGCTGATGAGGTGTGGTTTGGAGGTTTGAAGGATGATCCCAGTACCATTTAACAAGATTTTGTGTTTCTTGTAGGGGGTGAGACGGCATCGTGAATGGCTGCCTACGTACTCCATTGAGAAGGGAGAAATCAGGTCTGTGTAGTTTGAACCTAGCGTGAAATGGTTTAAAGTTGTATGTGGTAAAGAGGGTGTAGAGATTTTTTTTTTTTTCCGTAGTTAGACCGGACCATAAAAATGGTTGCCTACGTACTCCCGTGTATTGGGTAGATCAGGTCTACGTAGTTCACCTCTGATGGGATAAACTCAAGTTGTGAGGAAGTGTTTTATCCCTGGTGGGACAAACTGAAGTAATGAGGTTTTATCCCTGGTGGGATGAATTGAAGTTGTGAAAGGTGTATGTTTTCCCACCTAGCGTGAAAAGGTTGAAAAATGTATGTAGTGAGAAAGGTTTTGAAAACATGAATTGACTGATGGATATTATAATCTAGAACCAGGATGTTGGTTTGTAGGTAACTTCAGACATAGTACCGTTTCACGTGTCCGAGTTAGGGAAATTCCTCGCCATCCATTTCTTGTAATCTGAGTGCACCTCCTGTTAATACATCCCTGACAACAAACGGACCTTCCCTATTTGGGGTGAATTTTCTTTTAGATTGATCTTGGTTGTCAAGAACCTTTTTCAAGACCAAGTCATGTTCTTTGAACTACCGTAGCTGGACTTTCAGGTTATAGGATCGAGCGATCCTTTGTTGGTATAACTGACCATGGAAGATGGCTGCGACCCGCCTTTCATCTATTAAAGACAATTGGTGGTACCTATCTTATAACCATTGGTCTTTATCCAGCTGAGCGTCTATCAACACTCTGAGGGATTCCATTTCTACCTTTACGGGGAGCACTGCTTCCTTTCCATAGGTTAATGAGTATGGGGTTACCCTAGTGGAAGTATGCATTGACATTCTATAGGCTAATAGAGTCAGAGGCAACAAATCTGGCCATCCTTTGTTATTGGCGGACATCTTTTCCATGATCTTTTTTATATTCTTATTAGCCGCTTTAACAGTACCATTCATCTTTGGACTATGGATGATAGAGTTGAGCTGTTTGATGTGGAATTTACTGCATAACTCCTCCATCATTTGGTTGTTGAGGTTTTTGGCATTGTGTGATACAATCACCTATGGTTGTCCATATCGATAAATGACATTGTTTCTAATGAAACCAATGATCACCTCTTTAGTAACCCTGGGGGAAGAGGCTGCTTTTACCCACTTGGTAAAGTAGTCGATCATGGTAATGATAAACTAATGACCATTACTGGCTTTGGGCTCGATGGGCCCGATCACGTCCACTCCCCACATTGAGAAGGGCCAGGGCGAACTCATATTATGGAGCTCCCTTGGAGGGGCGTGGATAACATTCCCATGAATTTAACATTGGCAACATCTCTTGAAGTGATCATCATAGTCAGCCTTGAGAGAGGGTCGCTCATATGCAGGCCGCATACTCCACCATGGATTTCATCTATGAGCCTTTGAGCATGGTCTTTGTCTAGGCATCTTAGTAAGCCTAGTCTTGCATCTCTCTTGTAGAGTGCGTCTCCGCTCAGGTAAAATGTAACATCCCCAAATCCGGGTCCCAAATCACCACGGATCTTGGTATGCTAATTCTATCACTATTACTATTTGTGGAAGATATAAACATAAATTGTTTATACATTAAACTTTACACAAAACTTCCCCAAGGTCGAGTAACCTTCAAATAAACACTATTCATTATCATATCTAACACACAACATTATTATCATTCTATACTATTACAATTAAGTTGCACATAAAATCCCAAGCTGAACTTGGCTTTTTCCTTTCTCTGTATCCGATGTATGCTTCTAAATCTGCAATGTTAAATCATGATATAGCATGGGTGAGCATAAGATTACCCAGCAAATTAAAGTTCAATAATATAACGATATATCATGATTGACAGAATCTGAATAATAAGCTGGCTATAATTCAACAATACAATTGTGAACTAGCAGGAACAAACTTTTGACTGAACAAGTATTGAATATGAACAAATATATCTGAACCGAATGGTAATGAAGGTTATCAGCCTTTCATACCTGACTTATACATGCAATATGTACAGAGTACAATTCTACAATGGCAATCAGCAATGATTATCCATAAGTATATCTGAATAAAATAACTCTTAGTAGAGTTAAGGAAAAACTTGCTGAATCATTGATTACGCTCATGATTTATCTAGCTTTGTCTGAAAACCTAATATAAATAATACCGATCTACACATTAGAATAATATCATCACAGTATTTAAGATAACCTAAATACATTTATCACATAATTTTAACAGTCTATAACACACATAAGACCTAAACTCAAGTCAAACTTTTACAGTCTGAATCGAGTTCAGTTTAATTCTAACATCCCGACGGTCTAGTCGGATAAATAACGAGTTTAAGTTCAATTAAACTCTGCCTAACACTTAACAATTATCTCAGATAATTTTAATATCAGTTAAAACATTTTTCATAAGCTCATAATAATTTTTAAATAATTATTACTATTTATCGTGAATTTTCAATTATTAAAAACGTATTTATATAATATAAATACCATAATATTCTATTATCGTTAATATCTATTTATCAAATATTAATGAAATACATGTCATAATATTATAATATATTTATAATATCACAAAGTATTTTTAATACTTTAAAATCACCTTTATGTGATTTTTAAACAAGTAAATTCATTATTCGATAATAGCTATTAATATTAAAATATTAATATTTTCATGACAAAATATCAAAAGTCATATTTTATAACTTAAAACATTTTTATAACACTTAAATCATTTTTATATGATTTATAAAACATTAATTCTATTTTTCCACAATTTATTTAATATATTTATTAAATAATTAACTATCATTAATATTGATTAATTAATGAAATTTCCCACGAAATATTAAAAGTCACTAAAAATAACTTAAAATATTTTCTTATACCATAATATATATTTTCATGATTTTTCAAGTATAAAAATTATTTTAAATAATTTATTTAATATTTAAATTAAATACCATTTATATTCCAAAAATATTAAATATTTATGAAATATACTCAAAATAATTAAAACTAATTTTCGAGGCTTTAAAATATTTTTTCATAATTTATTATGTTTTTAATAATTAAAACCATTTAATACTAATTATTTAATGAAAATACTAATTTTATAATTAATCATCACTAAAGGGCCTATAGCGTACGTAAACTATTATATAATAAGTGTTCTTCTTAAGTCGTTTCGAGGAAACCCTGAACATCATGTCAGAGTTCAAGGTACACACTTTGATCGGTGCTATATTCATGATCTTGTTGTTTTTGGGCCAGAAATCGTTTTAATATTGTAGTATGTATGTAATACTACAACTACTAATCGTTTTCATGCTCAAACGACATCATCACAGCAAGAACTAATCTACAGAAAAGCTTGTCAGACGAGTTCTTGAGTTTCTGGGCTGCCCAGAAACTCAAGCAGTAGTAAGGGTCCTACTTTGCAGTCTTATATCTTTGATTCAAGGAATTGTTTATGTGATCTATGAATTCAAAAGTGTAGTAGAGGTGTCAAGGGACAAAAACATGCTATCATTTTAGTCTAACATCATAACACATGCAAGATCCATGCTAGTCAAACTATGTCAGAAACTTCGGCTGATGAAGATCTGGGTTTTCCAGAAAAGGATTTCGTGAGTGAGCAGTCAACTTTGACCGTTAATTAAATGAATCTTGTTTGTTGTTTAAGTGAAATAAAGGAACAAATCTGTAGTCCCTGGACCATATTACAACATAGATATATTAACACCATCAAAGCATCAAATACAAGCCAGATCTGAGCTCATGAATATGTTGTCACAGCGATCTGGGAAAAATCTGGGTTACCCAGATTTGTTCTTAAGGCAGATTGGTCAACATAGGTTTGACCGAGATTAATTGTCATTATGGTCATGATCTAAGTAATATAAAAGCATATATGTGAAGTTCTCATGTCAGGTTACAACCACAAAACAATAACGTGACCAAACCCTTTAAATACAGCAAGATCTAGGGTCATGAATATCACTGTCACAAATTCTGGAAATTTCTGGGCTGCCCTTAAAATAGTTTCGTGCTTGGTCAAAGCCTTTGGACCGATCATATCTTGCAATATACTCATGATCCGAGCTTGATTCAAGTCTCAGATCAAAGTCCTAACAACAAAAAACAGATACATAACATAAAATACACCAAAACATTAATAGGTAAAGATCTAAGGCCTCTGACATATGGCTGTCAGGCCCAAATTTTCAAGTTTTCCAGATTTTTGAAATCTTTTGATTCGAGCATCTAGATGTTATGGATCCATGATCCAACAACCCAGATCTCTAAAAGGCACCTTCTAACACCTATCTAACCAATCATTAACATAAAATCACACGATTTACAAAAATTAGGGTTTATACCACTTGAAGCTTGATCTTGATTTCTGATCTTTGGGATCTGTTCTTGGCTTGCTATGGATCATAAAAGGGACTGATATACTCCGTATTTTCGTGGGTCTAGAGAGAGGAAGTGTGGGTTGAGAGTTTGATATAAAATTAGCAAAGTTTGTGAACTTTCTTTCTCTTCAATTATTGAAATAATTGAATGAAATTGAAATGGCTGGTTTGGGGCTAATATTGGCTGAATTCAGTCATATATGGTAGCTAGATTTGGTCAATCACTCAATATCTTGGTAAGATTCTCATATTTCCTCCAATAATGCAAAAGGGCAAATTGGTCATTTTGATTTTTTTTGTTTTGTTCTTAATGGCATATTAGTAAATTGTCCAAACCTTTAAGGTTTAGGGTTTAACCCTTAGGGTTTAGGATTTGACCTTTAGGGTTTAGGGTTTAACCCTAACATATTTGAAATTAAATTTCTAGGATTTCAAAATTCCAGTTTTCAAAATATAAAATTAATATTTCAAAATTATAATTAGGATTCTCTAATTATATTAACATTTACTAATCATTATACAAGCTTGCTAATTAGGATTAATATTTCCTAATTAAAATTACTAATTAACAATTAGGTTTCATAATCATGCATTAGGGTTTATAACCCAAGAATTGGGGTTTCTAAATTATTAGAAAATCTAATTAATCATTAGGGTTATCCCTAATTAGGTTTGTAATAAAAATACATAAACCTTATACATAGAATTTAAATTCCCAAATTAGGATTTTAATATTCGAATTAGGGTTTCAAATTCCCAGAACTGAAATTAAGGTTTTTAGAACCGGTTTCTAGGGTTTCTCATCAGACGTTAGGGTTTTCTAACTGAAGGTTGATGTTCTTAATATAATATTAGGATTTGCCACTGATATAGTTTATCTGGTCAACCCTTGACCCTTAACCACATACTAAACTCATATACAACCATATACACATAACATATTCACGTATATCCTTAATCCTGAATAATTCACCAAAAGATTTGTAAATCCAAAAATTTCTTTTCGGAAATATCAAATCCATACACTTATTTTCTGTCTAGGTTTATTATTTAACCATTATTCAATAATTTAAGATTTATATAGTTTTTTTCTAAATTCTTGGGTCGTCACATTCACCTTTTCTTCTAAAAATTTCGTCCCCGAAATTTACCTTACACCATACATCATTCATACTCAGCATCACATGCTACCCAATACATTCCTCACCAGAGTAAAAATTTAAAGTATTGATGAGGGGTTTCTAGACTATTCTCTATCATTTTTGCAAAGGTTATATGGAAATTCATCTGTAAACCGTCATAAATTACGGACATAGTGGGTAATTAACCCGATATGCCCTGTACTTATTAAGTACTACTGGTCAACTCTGTTTCTCGTCTCTGCCATAGGCACAAAATTTTTCCTCAGTCTTACTAGATTCCGCACCAAAATAATTTGGTTCGGGAAATTTCATTCAATGAACACATAGAGTTTTCATAAGCATTAGTCTAGCTGAATCGAATAGCACAGACTCATATCAATAATTCAATTCAATCAAATTATTTTGGTGTAGCCAAACCCCATTGGCAAATTAAAATTTTGAAAACATTTTCGAGAATGACGTCATGATGCCGTACTGTATTAACTGTCCGTTTGAGGATGTTGTCATTGTATGACTTTGTCATAACACATCATACAATAGTGTTACAACGATTTTAGATCAATTCAACACTAAGTATTCCTGCATTTACAACTCCATTAACTTTTTATCATCTCTGCACCAAGTTACATGGTACACTAGGTTTATTATGTAACCTTTATTCAATAATTTACGATTTAAATAATTTTTTCTAAATTCTTGGGTGGTCACATAAAATTTCATGGCCATTCGATGAATCCTCTTTCTCTCAGCTTGACTCACCTCAACGGGTGTAGATCCATCTCGCAGATACTCCTTGATGTCCTTATACCAAGGGTGTTTGATGGGAGGCAGTTCATCCGATACTTCTCCAATGTAATTCTCGTAGGCTGGTGCCTTTTTTTGGGAAAATGTTATATTTGGCATGTCTTCATTATCAAGTATATTGATCAAGGAAGCCAAAGTTTCTAGTGCATCTGCAAAGTCATTCATGTTCCGAGGAATGTGGAGAAAGGAAATTTCTTCAAACTCCGAAGCCATCTGGATAACCTGCCGATGGTAAGGCAACAAATGTAGTTCTTTTATGTGATAGATCCCAGTGGTTTGTCTGATTACCAATTCAGAATCTCCAAAGACAGTTAACCATCTGACACCCATGGATTGGGCTAGTTTCAACCCCATGATGCAGCCTTCATACTCAGTTGTATTGTTGGTGTTGACAAACTACAATTTAACGACAATGGGATATTGTTCCCCTGAAATGGACACCAGAACTGCTCCAGCTCCAGAACTTTCCTTGTTTACGGTTCCATCAAAATACATCTTCCGTGGTTGGTGTGTATTGTCCTAATGGTGTTGCTGAATTGCCATTACCCCTTCATTGGGGAATATGTTTCCAAAGGTTTGAAATCCCATGAAGGTGAAGAGACCAGTTAATCCGTAATTCCTTGACCTTAATTTGATAGACTTTTGAGTCACGTAGACTATGTCAAATTATTGTAGGATCAACAACCATTTGGACAGTCGACAATTTAACATTGGTTTATTGAACACTTACTTGAGAGGATCCATACGGGATATTAGATGGGTTGTGTGACCATGGAGATAATGATGTAATCTCATGGAAGCCCATGCTAATGCACAACAAGTTTTCTCAATCAAGGTATACTTATGCTCACAAATGTTGACTCTTTTGCTGAGGTAATAAATAGCTCTTTCTTGGCTTCTATCATTTTTCTATCCCAACATGCAGCCCATGGCATTGTCACTGATTGACAGGTACATAAACAGGGGAATACCATCCCTGGGAGGTACCAAAATAAGAGCTTTGATCTGTTGCTCTTTGATGAAAAGGAAGGCTTTTTGACATTCGTCATTCCATTTCTTGGAGGAGTTCTTCTTTAACAACTTGAAGATGGGTTTACAGGTTGCTGTGAGTTGAGAGATGAACCGACTAATGAAGTTGATTCTTCCTAGAAATCCCCGTATTTCCCTCTCTTTCTGGGGTATGGGCATCTCAGTAATGGCCTGGATTTTTACAGGATCCAGCTCAATGCCTTTGTGGCTTACTAGGAATCCTAGCAGTTTACCTGATTTGATGCCAAAGGCGCACTTGGCTGGATTCAACTTCAAGTTGTACTTACACAACCGGTTGAAGAGCTTTTTGACATGATCTAGGTGGTCTTCCTCCCTTCGGGACTTGACAAAGATGTCATCCACATATACATCTATCTCTTTGTGCATTAGATCATGAAAAAGAGCCATCATGGCTCACTGATAGGTAACTCCGGCAATGATGAGGCCGAATGACAACCATTGGTAGCAAAAGGTTCCCCAAGGAGTGATGAATACAGTTTTCTCACGATCCGCTTTAGCAACTATGATTTGATGATACCCAATAAAACAATCAACAAAAGAGCAAGAAGTACTGCTCCAATTGCCAAGGGTTAAGTCCTAGTGGATAGTAGTGATGAAGGGGTTGTTATCGTCCTCCTTCTCTTGAATGATAACCATGATGTATGGACAATCATCATCTGGGATGTCCCTGTTAATACCCTCCGTATGGATTAGGACGCGCACGTTTGATAAATGTCTCTTTATCTATTATTTACGCCTTTGATTCCTTTCCTCCACCTCTGGGTCTGGAATAAACACTTCCTTTCCTTTAACCAGTATTGGCTTAGGAAGCAGCATAGCCACCACAGGGGTAGGAACTTTCAGTGAAGGCCGTATAAAATTAGCACCTGTAGGTTTAGGCAACAACCTTCTAGATGAAGAAACCGATGTATGCTTCTGTGGGTTCCTGTGACTGGACCCAAAGGAGTAGCCTAATTTGATCTACATATGTCTTTCTACTACCAATCCTTGTCTGGCTGGGAACTTGAATTGGGCATTTGATTCCCTGATGATCCTTTCCTAACCCTTGTCCAGGTTGAAAACCCAAGGATATCATCTCTTGACTTGCCGACTTTACTTCGGCAGAAACTCTTGGTTTCAGAAGTGGAGCCCCAATGGGTTAATAGTGAGTGTTGGACACTTCAAGGGCTTGGAAGCTGACAGGTTCAACCTATGCATTGAAACTGATAAGTGGTATATCACTTTATAGAGGATACTTTGGCTCAGTATTGACAGTTACCAGATTACTATTGATGATATACTTTAGCTATTGATGAAGAGTGGATGGGATGGCTCCCGCTATGTGGATCCAAGGTCTTCCCAATAGTAAGTTGTATCCTGTAGTGATCTTGAGCACTTGAAAGGATATATAAAATGTGTGTGGACTGATTTCTACAGGTAACTCAATCTCTCGGACATCATTTCGTCGAGATCCATCAAAGGATTTGATGATTATATGGTTTCTTCGAATCTTGTTGAGATTGATGTTCATTTTCTCCAAGGTGGCATAGGGGCAGATGTTTAGGGATGATCCTCCATCTATTAGCACTCCTTCGACCACATATCTGGAAGACATAACCGCTATGTGAAACGATTTGAAATGATCAGTCCCTTCGGGAGGTATGTCATCATCAGTGAAGGATATCACATTGCTATTGAAGATGTGATCAACCAGATGATGGAATTTTTCAACATCCACTGTCTTTGGCAAGTGGGCTTCTTCTAATACTTTCAGTAAGACTTTCCGCTGATCTTCTAAAGAGAAAACCAAGTCCAGAATAGAGATCTGTTATGGAGCTTCTTTTTGAACCACCGTGGTTTCATTGTGTCCCATCTTGCAGAGGAATTCTTTAATCTTCTCTTTGGGTACTTTCCCCTTAGATCTGATGATAGGCTTCATCACTTGTTGAGGAAGATACAATGGATTTTCTTTAGACACTACAGCAGTTGCGTTTGATGTTGATCCTTCAGCCTCTCCATAATTCCATGGAACTTTCTTAAGGCTGATAACAGGATACTAGGGCCTGAATGGCAATATGATTGGATTTGGTGCAGCCACTTTCAAAGGGTTTTCAAATCCTTTGAGCTGAATTGGTTGAATTATAATTGGTGTGGCAACCAAATCTCTTTCAGAGGATATAGCTACTAGGACTTCCTTCCATCCTGAAGGAAATGTGTTCCCACTCTCAAATGATACAGCGGCATCATATGGCATCTGCAGGTCACCGCTGTCAATCATGTTTTGGATAAGATAGCTGAATGCCCATCATTCCTCAGTGTTGTGACCGCGAGAGTGGGTGTGGTATTGACATACTCCATTAGCATTAAACCATTTTGAGCGTGGATTGACTGGAGGTAGCAGTGCTATGATATTTCCCTCATTGATTAGCAACTGCAATATCTCTTCCATCTGTTGCCTAAATAGGTGAATTCCCTTTTGTTGGTGATGTCTCGACGGGCTTTAGCTTTTGTTTTCTGACAAGCTTTTCCTCCAAGGTTTCACTCTCTTGGGTAAGTGGTGTAGCACTTGTGATAAGCGAAAGGAGGCTAGCATGCTCCTGACTGAACAACTAACGTGTGACTTGGTGTTGATGAATCACCAGTTCTGCCAGTTGATTTACTTGTTCGCTAAGAGACTTTAACTCCCGTTCCATCACGAACTGGAACTGTGAATAATCCCATTTGTCAGCATTATCCTTGCTGGTTTGGGATGAACCCCCCCCCCCCCATATATTTGAGGTATTTGGAGCTCTCTCCACTGCCCATATTGATCATGTTAACCTCCTCTTACTTATGTTGAGGGAGAGGGTTATCATGAACATGTGGTTGGTCAGGCTTGGTCACCACTATCTCACCACTGTCAATTAAATCCAGGACCTTATGCTTAAAGGCCCAACAACCCTGAATGTCATGGCCTGGAGCTCCAGCATGGTAAGCACACTTCTTGTTTACATTGAAACCCTTTCCACTTGGATTAACTGGTGGAAGGAGATGAGTGATTTTCTTCTGAGATGTCTGAACTTTGAAAATGTTTTCGAGTGAACCCCCTAAGGGTGTGAACACTCTTGAACGTCTGACATCTCCACTCTTTGGCAAGGGAGGATTTGAAGACTGAGCTTGAAAAGGGGAATAGGTTTTCCTCTGAATATGCAAGTTTTGATTGCCTTTTAGTCCTTGTAGTATCAAGGAAAAATCCTCTTCTTTCTTCTTATGGACCCTCTGGGGGTTGTTCCCATAACTTCCAGATTGGATATGCTTAGCCATGGCTTTTTAAGCGGCTAAGTCTTGAATCTTCCTAGACTTCAATCCCATTTTTTCCATTTCTCCGGGCTTGATCATTTCTGAGAATGGCTTTCCTATTCCAGCTAGGACCCTCTCATAAAATGGAGCTTCTTTAATATTTATAAAGGTCATCACTATTTCAGACTATGTTATAGATGGGATAACTTGAGCAGCCATACGCCTCCATCTTTGGGCTTACTCTTTGAATGACTCATTAACACCTTGGTAATTTGATACCTGGCAAGAGCCATCTGAGTGTGAAAGTTGTATTGATTGATGAAAGCATGAGCTAACTCCTCCTAGCTGTGAAATTTGGAGTTATCCAATCTGGTGTACCATGCTATGGCTTCTCCAATCATACTTTTCTGAAATAGCTGCATTCTAAGCTTTTCATTCTTAGTGTAAGATTCGATCTCTCCAATGAACACCTTAAAGTGGGTATAAGGATCTCCCAATCCATCATATTTTTTAAAATCGGGAGTCTTGAATTTTTTCGGATAATGAACCCCGGGGAATATGCAAAGGTCTAAATAGGAAACACTCTCATGTGTTCCAATCTCTTTAATAGACCGAATGGTCTCTTCCATTTGTAGAACCTTCTTCCGAATATCATCGGTGTCTTGATCTTCTTTGAGATGGGTGATTTCAGGGGTTTTGTTGGTCTTATTAGTCTGAGACTCAGGTGCTGAAACTTCTCTGTTCGATCGGACCCTGGATTCCTCTATGTGCAGAGGGTTCTGTGTGGATGAGAATTTATGGACCTTGAGTTGATTTGTGTAGTTCTTTGAGCAGAACATCCAACTCTATAATTTGATTTCTTAATCCTTCGAACTCCTCGCGAGAGACAGGAGTAGGATTAGGTTGGCCAGATGTAGTCATGTCTGGATGTAGGCTTAATGCCTTTCTAAACTTTGAACGGGTAACGGGACCAATCGTTTCCCTGTAAAAAAGACTTATGTAGTTTAGTCTTAAAAAAGTGGAAATGTTAAATGCTATGTAATGTGTCCATTTTTAGGAGTATTATCCCACAAAACAGATGTCAGCTATTTTGATGACAGGATAACATGACAGGTTTTGATATGAAAAAGAATGCATGTTCACATACTCATTTATATTTTCCATTACATTGAGATTGACATTGAAATTAAATTACAAGTAATTAAATTATAGGTAATTGAAAAGGGGAAAGCATGGAGAGACTTCCCTCCGTATTTGGTTTATCAGAGGCTGACCTATCTTAGGCTACTCTCGTGGCTTTTCGGCATGAAGGTCCCCAGATCATCGTAATTTACTTGATGGGAAGTTAATCCGATCTTTCAACTGGAGCGAATCTGGGTGGTGCCTTTCTTGAGCCTCGTGGAATTAGTCTCCCGACGAATCCAGTAATCAAACACAGATGGGATAGCCTCCTGATAGAGGGACCACATAACATACATTCACATACATCGTATTTCACCATATGGAAATGATGACATTTGCGAAGCACTAATATCACAGGCAGATATGGTGCAAAGCACTAAGTGCAGTAAATAAAGCATTAGTATACATCCACTCAATGTGAATGCGGTATTCACAAGTAAGCAGATAACAGTTTTGTGTTGAAAATCTGGAATAGCGGCTTAAACCCTCTTACTGGTGTCCCCAACAGAGTCGCCACCTGTCGATGTTGGGATTTTTATTTGTCCCTTTCTATTCTTGTCTTTTAGTGTTCTCATTTTAGGTGAGATTTATTTGAAAAAATAAGTTTGAAAAGGTCCAACATGTATATGTCGACGATTTGACTGTAAGACTTGCCAGTTGGTTATTTTTAAATGGTTGCACCAACTCAATTGAGAAAAGGTTGCACAAAGGCCTAGCGATATAACACTATTTAACTGGTCTACAAAACCAAAATTTGTTAGGGTCCGGGGGCTTGATTAAGCAGAGGAAATGTGTTAGGCACCCCCCGACTTCCGTGATAACACGATTACCGCCACTTTTCATTAAAACTTTTATCTGCATAGTGTGTGTATGTGTGTGTGTGCTAGGTCTGTGTGAAGTTATTTGGAAGTAGTGTTAAACCTTGTTTGCACCTATATACAAAGGGTTTGACTTTTGTATAAAAGTTCAATTTTAACAAGATATAGAAATGATGTTTTGTAAAACAGGTTTTTCAAACCCCTATGCTCAATAGTAATTGAGGCCTTTGATACTTCCATTTGATTATGTGTTCGGCTTGTTTGCTTTTATTTTCGAGTAAGATACATACCAGTGTCGAACTCCTTGTGGGCATGAAAACCATCTTAAGATATTCAGACACCGTGAATAATTTACAAGATAGCTGCAGCTAAAAATGTCCATCACGGGAACCGAATCTAGATTCAGAAGCTGAATCTTTGATCACATAATTTCTAAGCTCACATGAACAAGAGATATATATAAAAGCTAAAACATGAACTAGATTTGAATAAATCTAAACTATTTCAGCTTCATCAGTTCTAGTTTAGTCACCATAAACTAGTTAAAGTGAGAAATAGCCAGATTGAGACAAATCTAGCCCGTAGCAAAAGCTAGAAAATGAATTAGATTTGAGTAAATCTAAACTATTTTAGCTTCAACGGTTCCAGTTTAGTCACCATGAACCAGTCAAAGTGAGAAATTGCCAGATTTAGGCAAATCTAACCCGCAAGCTGAATAACAATTATATATATATAAAAGATGTAAATATATATATATATATATATATAATCTATCAACTACCACGAAATGAACTCCAATCAGAACTTGAAATTGAAATATATATATATATATATATATATATATAGAGAGAGAGAGAGAGAGAGAGAGCAAGGATCAAGATCATTCCTCTTAAATAACATTCTTCCTTAAATAGCACTCCTTTATTAAAACGACGTCGTTTTGGAGTGGTCGCAGTGGCATTTTTTATAAATAAATGGAAAACAAGTGGGACCACTCTCTTTTAAGAAGAATGCTCTTGATCCTTGCTCTCTCTCTCTCTATATATATATATATATATATATATTCATCAAACTTTGTTTGAGCTCTGGTGTGATATATATATATATATATATATATATATATATATATATATATATATATAAGTTGTAAACTCACCGGATATCACACCCAGGCTCAATCAAACAAAGTTTGATGAATATATATATATATATAGTAAATTGTAAGTCACTTTTATTTTCTATTAATTTTAGAATTGAAATTTCTAACGAGATAATCCCAATCTAATTCAAATTCTTTATTAATGACTCTAAGTTGTTTATTAATATTAGCATCAAAATCAGATTGAGTAGAAAACTCAGAAGAAGTTGGAGAAGAAGAACCCTTGTCTTCAACAGGATCATTTTGAGTATAACAAGGATGACTAGCTTGACCTTGATTAAGGATACCTTTCATTTTTATATCTCTAACAGACGAGTTACTAAGTACTTCAGTATCTCTTCGAGTATGAATTGAAGGCGCTGAAGAACTAGTAAAATCTTCTATAACTATAGGTCGTCTGGTTCGTTCAAAACTTATTTTGACCGTACCATCAGAAAATTGTCTAACATTTTTAACATTTAATAAATTATTAATAACTAGTTGTTGAGATATTTCACTTGGTAAAGTCTATTGACTAGGTAACATAATATCTTTCCAGAGGATGGTCCTCGGGAAATGAATATTAGCATCACTAGTTGAACTTTATATTAAAACAGTATGGTCTTTAGGACTTTTATTAAGAGCATGAACATTTAAATTTGTTTTCATAGTCTTATAATAAATCCTATAGATCAAAGCAAGAGGTTGAGAACCCTCAATCATATGAGTGATCTCACTAGTAGTTTTAATGTTTAATGTCAAGGTTTTTAGTAGATTATGATCACTTAGGCTTAAAGTGAAATCAAGAAAGCAATTGAAATGGATAGGACCATTATGCATACTTGATTCCATTATGCCAATGATACTGGGAAAATAATTAAGAAATCTAGAATCTCTTAAGCAGAGGTAGATAATTGAATTAATTCCTCTAATATTTAAAGGTGTGACTACAACCTGAACAAGTCCTATATGAATAAAATTATAACCCTTTTTTTATGTTTTTTAATAACATCAAGAGTTAAGAGGCTGCAATTTTCATATTCTTTGTTAATGGCATAAACCTTTTCAACTGTTTTAACATTATAATTAGTTTTAAAGTTGTCTAAGAAAGTTAACTGATAAATATCTTTAGGGCAAACCCTAGGGATGTTCCAATTACTTAAAACTTGACTAATATTTTCATAACAGTGTTCTTCTTGGTTAATTATATCTGGAACAGGGGGCAAAGCTGACCGGTTACTAACTGAAGAGCTGGATCTAAATAATCTACTCATCTTTACTAGTTTAAAAAATAATTCTTACTCAAGGTTCATTCAGGCATACCCTTTTTACCCTAAGTAGACTCATACCTATGTTCCATAACCAGACACTGCTCACCTTGGAGACTTACAAAGGTTAAACACGAACTAGGTAGACTACAGGTAGGTTAGGTGACTTCAGAATAATGAAAAGAATAATGTTTTGAAAGAAGGAAAGAGTAGTTGATTAAAAAGATCTTACTCAGCAATTAGAAACACAATACAACTTGGCTTTGATACCATTTGGGGCGGAAGTAGAGATAAGATAAAGATGTAAGGGGGATAAAATCAAAGTGGTGCAAATAAACACAGTCGAATTACTAAAATTATACAGTTTTATTGATAACTGAAAATATTTACAATACTGAAAATAAAAGTGACTTACAATTTACTCAGAACATTAGAAACGTAGAAGAAGAGAGAAGAGAGAGAGTCCAAAGATTCGTCAGAGAAGGAACTCTGAGTCTTTTAAAGTCTGAGTTTCTAACTAAGTTCAAGTTCCTTTTATAGAATAAGGAAAGAACTGTTAGAAGGTTACTATTACAAAAGTAAATGATTACAAACAATTTTTACTATTGATGAACAGTAAAACAGTGCTGACTTTTTTACTATTCATATAGACGCTTTTGGCAACTTTAGACCGAATTACATGGCCAAACCACTTTCGGTGGAAAAGAAGACGCCTCTTTTGACTAAGTGGCTGAGTGCTACTTTCGGTGGAAAGTAGGAACATCTTTTGACTGGGTGGCTGCAGGAACAGGTGCAGATGAATGAGATGTCAAGCGAATGGGTCCTGAGCATCCTGAAGATCGACTGTTCCGTATGGATCATTGTCATCTTCATATTTGCTGGAACTGGGATTTCTGGAAGAAGAAGAGGAAATCTCTGAAGCTTCAACTTCTTCATGTAACTTATCAATTCTTTTGTGAATAGCATCAGCAAGAATCTTTAATTCTACAGTTCAACATTTATTGACATTGATAAAATCAATAGGTGCATGAGATATAACTGAACTAGATTTTGCTGGTTTTGATGATTTACTGGACGATTCTTTGGTAGGATCAAGCTGACTAGAAGAACCGAGATAATGACAGAGGGAAATTACTTTTGAACTTGACCTACAATCCTATCGACACCAAATTTGTCCCACCACTTGACAAAGAATTGACAGGAAACATAGATAACTGGGGAAACGGTGGTTTGAGTAGTCAGACTACCTGTGGGTAGAGATTGAAAAGTTTAAACTTCAGATGGAGAAAGAGTGGCATACTGCCATTTAAGAATCCAAGGAATCTTATATTTACTAATGAAATGAAGGGTAACAGGGATACCTTCAAACTTTGATTGATATTTATTATGGTTACAAAAATGATTGAGCTGAGCCTTTAGAGGGTTAGGGAGAAGGTCGAAAAAAAACCCAAATCTTGACCACCAGAGGATAAACCAGAAGGGGATATGACTTTTGAATTTGTGGTCAAATTGTAAGAACCACGAGTGACTATGCGATTCATTTTGATAGAGAAAGATCTTATTCTAGGTCTCTATATAATCATAATAACAATATGAGTTACACTGATTAGATAGCTGCTTAAGATCAGAGGGATTATTTCCCCACTCGGTGGAGAGAATAATTTGTGTAATATAGAGTGAATGGTAGATGATTTTAGATTCGTCATCCCTAGTATAAATAGGTTTGATGAAGATTGACTCGGTTTCAAGAAGGATATACTTATAATACACAAGGGATTTATAAGGAGCCTAAGGCACAAAATGCCACCCTGAAGGAAAATACTAGGCAGCAAGCTTAATAGGGTCATCTTTTAGCTTCATGTGTGGTTCAACATGAAACAAATGATGTACCCATTTAGGAATACACTAAGAAGAGGGGTTATTGGGGTTTAAGGAAGATATTTTGCCCTCGTTTGATTGCAGTAAGGATCAATTGGTTTAGGGTTACTGGCTAAGACAGATGAGTAGGGCTTGGGAATAGTACCAAAGACCTGAAGTTTACTAACTGGGTTGGATTGAAGAACTGGGTTGACTGGATGAGGAACCAAAGTTACTTTTGATTGATTATATGAGCCTGAAGGGTGACCCTGTCCTCGAGAAGAAGAACCTCCTTGCACACTCATGGTGATGATATGGTACATGTGTTAATAAATTCACGAGTAAGAAAATCTGGAATTGAATTGTTACTTCCTTTAATATATTCAATCTCAAAATAAAAAATGCTTAATAGAGCCTGCCATCTAGCGAAAAACTGTTTAGAGGCCATGTTTTCAACATCTTTTTCTAAAATGAATTTTGTAAATTTGCAATCTATCCTAACTAGGAACTTTTGATTTAGCAAGTCACTTTGAAATTTATTAATACATAGGAATAAAGAAAGAAATTCTTTTTTAATAGTACTATAATTTAACTGTGTAGGATTTCATGCAGCGGAATGAAATTGGACAATTTTTTCAGAAGAAGCAGGGGTTAACGTTTGCTTGAGGATACCTCAGAATCCAATGTTAGAGGCATCAGTTTCAACGATTTTAAAAGCTGAATCATTAGAGATGCCAAGGCAAGGCAGAACCTTAACATATCTTTTAACTTGTTGAACGACGGAAGTATGAATGTCAGTCTAAGGGGGAGGATTATTTTGCAAACGCTGAAAGAGAGGTTTGCAAATCTTCTTAAGAAACCGAACTTTAGTCTGAAACAAACTGCATTTGGAAAGGGAAAGAACAAGACCATTGGTCTTAACTGTCTAAAAAAATGAATTCAAGTGTTTAATATGTTCTTCAATGGATTTAGAAAAAACAAGGATATCATCGATATACACAAAGATGAAATGACTGAAGGGATTCAAGATATTATTGAGGATAATCTGAAATTCACTCGGGGTATTTTTAAGCAAAATGATTGAACGTTCCATTCATAATGGCCGAATGGGGTAGTGAAAGCTATTTTGTACTTATCATCTGGGTGGATGGCAACTTACCAAAATCCTGACTTTAGGTCAAACTTACTGAAAATGGTGGAAACACTTAACCTACTAAGGAGATCTTCCTTATTGGGTAAGGGGTACCTAATCCATTCAAGAACTTTGTTCAATTGTTTGTAATTAATAACTAGACGAGGAACACCTCTCTCCTTTTCTACCTCATTATTAACATAAAAGGCAGGGTAGGTACATGGGGATTTACTATGTCTAATTAATCCATTATTAAGAAGGTCACTAATTTCTTTCTTACATAACTCCATTTGATCATGACTCATTTGTATGGGTCTAGCTTTAGTGGGAATCAGGTGTTCTTTAAATTCTTTAGCATAAGGGAGTCTTATTACATGTTTCTTCCGATGCCAGAAAGCATTAGGAGAATGAGAACATAGATTATCATTTAAATAAAATTTTAAATCAGCAATCCTATCTCGAACTCTTTTACTCTTAAGTTGTTCGTCAACTTGCGTATATTTAATCTCTTCCTTTAAGAAGTTTAAATGAGCATATTTGCAGTTTAATAGATTTAAAGAATTAAAAATAGATTCATCTTATACAAATCTCAAATCTCTTTCTTTGGGCTTAATAAGAAATTTTAATGTAATCTTCTTACCTAGATGCTCGTAGCTTAATCCTTTATTACTGGTAGCAAATTGAAATAACAAATATATAAATGGTAATCCTAAGATGATCTTATCTGTAAGATTACGAATTAAAACAAATGAAGTTTTAAAACACATATTATCTTCACAAATATGAAATTTAGGCAACTTATATTTAATTTCCATCTAACTACCGATAGCCAAATTTAGTTTTTCACTAGTTTTCTTATAATACTTAGTAGGGAAAAGACCTTCCTGAATACAATTCTGATCTGCACAAGTATCAACTAAGGCAGGGAGTTGTATTGAGAAAGTTTTATCGATAATTAAGTTAATAAAGATATACCATTTTTGGATGGTGATATCTTTGATGCGCATAAGGGAGAGACCTTGAATAAAAAGATCAGGCTCTTCCTTAGTACTTGATGATTCCGGTTCATCATGATTTTCATCACTAGAAGAAGAATCATGTACCCGAAGGTCAGATTTTTTGTCTTCAATCTCTTTTCTTAAGTTAGAAATATCTAATTTTAAATTAGACACTTCTCTTTTGAGTTTATTAACTTCTTGATTTAATTATGGAAGGATAACCTCTTTAAACGGAGATTTAAATCTTTTAAGAGTTTTATTAAGGCTAAATATAGGTTTTTCTTTGGCTTTAATAATCTTGTCTTTTGCTCTATTATCTTTTGTTAGCAAATCTTTTAATTGTTTTGTGTATTGAACCTTTAACTTCGGATCATAAATTTTACTGATAAGGTCAATTAACAAAGAGCTTTCTTCATTCTCTTTGGTAACTACATTTAATCCTTTCACACAGCAAGTTTCATTGCAATTTTCAGCACATATAGTAACTTCATTATCACTATTTGATTCATCGCACTTTTCTTCAATTTTATCTAGCTGTTTACCTATGGTTGCTAGATATTGATTCATGAAATTATTTAGTTCAATAATTTTCTTGTCATATTTATTACCATCAGAAATTTTGAAAGGACTGGCAATAATTGACGTGTTTTTAACTGGAAATAGAACAGTCTCTAAAGGAGGATGGCAAGAGGAAACTTTTGATTTATCTTCTCTAACCCATTGTGTTTTGGATATAACATTACATATACCATGATATTGGTCATACCATTCATAAAAAGTAATGTTTATTTTTTCATTTTTAATAAATCTTTTCCATCTATTAATAATTTTATCACGTTCTTTATCAGTCGTTAATGTACTTTTACCTTTATTATTTGCTCATAAAGTTCGTGAAGAATTAAGTAAAAATCTAGGATATATTGATTATGATAATCTAACCTATTGTGATATTATAAGTTATATTCAAAAAATTGTATTAAAAATGTGTATTGATTTTAAACTAGCCAAACAAGCTGGTAGAGATAAAAATAAAGCCAAATATGAGTTAGGGACTTTTTACAGTATGGGGATGGTGATCCATCTGAGAAGATGATCAACAGAACCCTCTGGCACCGGCAGGAGACGGACCAGTTAGTCAGCAAAGATCTAAATAAATGTCTTTTTTCTCTATTAATTTTAGAAT
This sequence comes from Panax quinquefolius, assembly GCA_020205615.1. Classification (NCBI taxonomy): domain Eukaryota; kingdom Viridiplantae; phylum Streptophyta; class Magnoliopsida; order Apiales; family Araliaceae; genus Panax; species Panax quinquefolius. The sequence goes on from CM035165.1 coordinate 74,472,966, forward strand.
TGAAATTTCTAACAAGATAATCCCAATCTAATTAAAATTCTTTATTAATGACTATAAGTTGTTTATTAATAGGAGCATCAAAATCAGATTGAGTAGGAAACTCAGAAGACGCTGGAGAAGAAGAACCCTCGTCTTCAACATGATCATTTTGAGTATAACAAGAATGACTAGCTTGACCTTGATTAAGGATACCTTTCATTTTTATATCTCTAATAGACGGGTTACTAAGTACTTCAGTATCTCTTCGAGTATGAACTGAAGGCGCTGAAGAACTAGTAAAATCTTCTATGACTATAGGTCTTCTGGTTCGTTCAAAAATTATTTTGACCGTACGATCAGAAAATTGTCTGACATTTTCAACATTTAATAAATTATTAATAACTGGTTGTTGAGGTATTTCACTAGGTAAAGTCCAGTGACTAGGTAACGTAATAACTTTCCAGAGGATGCTCCTCGGGATTTGAATATTAGCATCACTAGTTGAACTTTGCTTGGATCTATAGGATTTATTATAAGACTATGAAAACAAATTGAAATGTTCATACATTTAACAGTGGATAAGTTTCTTAATGAAATTTAAACATAAAGAAGAAACTTTTAGGAAAAAGATCGGTGAATCGGTAAAGTAATCTCTTTCCTTTATTTATAAACATTTAAGGAAGGGATTACGTATAACCTAGATAAACTATAAATGGAAGAGAGAAGTGTGAAGAACTTCTTCTTCATCTTACTAGAAGAAGGAAGCAACAAGCTTCTTCTTCGTTTCCTAGAAAGAAGGTGGAGAGAAGACCTCAAGTGAGGTTTTCTTACAAAAGAAAAGCCTGAGTAACTCTAAACACATCGAGTTACTTAAATAGAAACCTCAAAAGTAAATTACTATTGAATCACGCAAGATTCACTATTACATTAACTGAAGTTAAAGTACAAAGTAAAAGTAATTTACTAAAGTAAAAGTAAACGTAAGAAACATTTTACATGTGACGCCCCCAAAATAGGAATACAACACCCATTCTGAGTCGCCAAATACATGGTACAGAAACAACTACAACTTTATTAATACAACATAAAAACTTTGAGTTTAAATACAAATATTGTCATCTAGACAATATCCACACTCAAATAAGTCCTCATTACAATTATTAATACAATATTTTACAGAATAGTGAGGACTACTAGAACAACTTCTAGAACCATCATTCCACACCCCGACTAGTACTCGCTACATTCTCGCCTCCCCGAGAAGAAAAATGGAACAACAAGGAAAAGGGTGAGCTCAACTAGCCCAAGAAGAACATTATGACTAAGATAATATAGAACAAATTATCGTTAGTCCTCAACAGGAAAAATCTAATAGAATACAATAGACAACCAGCTTTAAATCAATCTTCGCAATGAAATAATAATTCATTAAAAGAGTTAAGTAGAGAATGCAAACTACTATCTTCTATATATGAATTTAAAAGTTCATCGTCGATATTTTATCCCTTTAACATCAATCAATATATATCCGAATCAAATATTCATCTTTGCACTACAGCCAAAGATATTCATCATTAATCATGTTCATCTAAACACTGCTCATCTTTGCACTACGGGCCAAAGATATTAATCGATCATCATGTTCATCTCAACACTGCTCATCTTTGCACTACGAGCCAAAGATATTCATCAAGAAATCATTCATCTTTTCACTACAAAATAAAGATATTCAAGAATATCATCATTTAGGACCGAGGATGATGAAAAATATTTTAAAGAAAATGAATCCAGTAAAACAAAAGAACAAGTATTAAGGATTCGTACTTTAAATAATCCAAGTTTAAAAATACTTCATAAATAACCAGATTGGAGTAAAATTCAAGAATGAAGATCAAAACATAGATCCAATCAAAGATAGGAATCATAACAGACAATCTTGGACACAGAAAAGAAAATTTAATTTTTCTGTGAATAGTGTCGTATTCGTGAATAGTGCCGTATACGTGAATAGTGCCGTATACGTGAATAGTAACTCCAACCTCAAAAGATAGAAATTTCACAAAAAAACATCATCACGCTTCGTGAATAGTACTTGTGAATAGTAACTTGTGAATAGTAACTCATGAATAGTAACTCATGAATTGAAACTCGTGAATAGTAACTCATGAATAGTAACTCATGAATAGTAGCCCCGACATGAAAAAGTTCCAAATTTGATAAAAAGTTCCAACCAATATTTCGGCATAATGATATTGAAGAAATAATTTCATTTACGTAAGAAAATAACATCCCTTACCTCAGAAAGAATAGTACTTCTGACTGGAATACTGGATATAGTGCTGAAAGAACTTGCATCAGTATAGCAATACTCAAAGTACTAAAATACTCACAAATACGCCGATATTATAGAGAGAAAAGAGAGAAAATCTTTAGTTTACGGTGTGATTTTCAATTCTAACCTAAGCACCCTATTTATAGGAAAATGCTTAGAACACCAAAGCAAAAAATTTAATATAATATATATATATATATATATATATATATATATATATATAAAAATCCTACGCACACCAAATTAGATCCAAATATCAGCCACCAATAGTCAACTAAATCAAAAAAAATATTTTTCTTAATTAAAATAATTAAAACTTCCAAAAATCAATTATTCTGGAACCTCGGAACTTCAATAATTCATAATAAATAGCCCTTTTATCAGAAAATTCGAATCTCTCATATTTGTATAGGAAATTCAATTCTCTACAACTTTGCAGAAGAAAGTTTTTCCAAATTCCAAACAAAAATTGACAGAAATCCATAAACGTGCGATTTTACAGGCTATAATCAAATTTCAGTCAAGAAATGGGCCCACGGACATGTTTAACATGTTTTAAACAACTTTTGCAACAAAAATACTCCTCATCTTCATATACTCATATATCCCACATTCATTGTAAAAATATCCCCATTATTATATTATAATAATATAATAAAATATTATTTTATCAGAAAAGATAAAATATCAATTTTTAACAATTATCACTTTAAAAATTTTCTCCATCTATATCCACATAAAATCAATATTTTCCTCATCATATAAATTAATAATTAATTATTCACAAATAATATTACGTAATCACAAGATCGACAACCAGTAGCTTCCAGAAAGAGGGGCTTTCCAATAAGAATTTTTCCTTACTGGCGCACAATTAGGTGACCAAACCTCTCCTTATACAGAACTTTCTAGATATTGCCAATAATGTTATCTAATAATATTATTCAGATAATATGAATTATTGCTCTGATAAAAAATATTGTGTAGTGACAATTATTGAAATAATAGTAATATAAAAAAAATCAACGCAAAGAATTATTGAATCAATAAAATAAAATACTCGAATAAGAATTATTATCAGAATAATTATTGAGTAGTGCCTTCTTACGTAAGAATCAATAATTGGTGCAATACTGCAGTGCTACTTTTGTCAACAACGCCAGACATCGTGTTTTAATCAATAGGGTATTCCAACAAAGATTAACAGGTAATAACCGAGCCATTATTTATAAACAACTTATACTTGTCGTTTTCTTCATCCAATCACTTTCCGTTATGGGCCCACACAAGGCTGCGCCGTCGTACAAATATTCCCCGACAGTAAGAATATTCCATGACCAAACGAATATTCCCCGACAACAATGAATATTTTATAACCACTTGCTTATTTAAAATATTTGTGCATTTTACCCATAACTAACCACATTAATCAAATCAACCTTTACTATTTCAAAATAATAAATAGAGGAAATTAAATTTCATTTATTAATAATTTGGGGTCTTACAACCTCCCCTCCTTATGAAATTTCGTCCTCAAAATTGACATGCGTAGAACATGCTCCTTCATATCCAAGATCTTGACTGGTACCTCCTCGTACGTTAAATCTTCGGCTATCTCGTCCGGTTCTAACTCAGTAATGTGGTTCGAGTCGTCCAAATATTTACGTAACATCGATACACGAAAAATGTTATGAACACGCGTCATACTTGGCGGTAAAACGAGTCTATAGGCCACAGTTCCTACTTGATCGAGGATTTCAAATAGACCAATAAATTGAAGGTTTGAGCTTTCCTCACAACGCCTATTCTCGCTTTTGGAATAACAACTTCTTGTACCTCCTTCTTCATATTCATCAGCTCCGGTGTGTAGCCTGAGCGATTTTAACTTTATCGATAAAAGTCGGTTCTACTTGTATATCATCATGTGAGTCCCTAGAGTCTTTAACTCTATATCTATCATTTGTAAGTTATATGAAATGGGTCTTTGACAATGTCGCATTCGTACTCGTATACGATCTTTTACTCAACACATCAGCTATCACGTTCGCTTTTCTAGGATGGTATGGTCAGAACATGTGCCTAAATGAGTCTCCTATTGAGTTCTTCCAAGTTCTTCCCACATTCCTTGCTCCATTCGAATTTTGTATCTCTACGAGTCAGCTGCATTAATGGAGTAGTGATTCGAGAAAATCTTTCCACAAAATCTTCGATAATAACCAGCTAAGCATAGAAAGCAACGTATTTCGATTACTGACTTAGGTTGCTCTCAACTATGACTCATATCCCAATCTTGGATAACACGTCACAATGACACCTATCGCTTTTACTACCGCATCGAATATGGCGTCCCCTACGGAGAGTTCTCGGCTTTGCATGCATTCCACAAAGGAAGTCACCAGATAAAGGCTCGGTGCCAAATTTATAGTTGAATTTTAACTCCTCAAGTTCAATAGGAGCCATGAGATTTTTAGAAATGGGTTTTGTACCGGGTTCAAAGTCGATACAAAATTCAATATCGCACTTTGGGAGTAAGCCAAGAAATTCTTCAGGAAATACATCAGGAAATTTACTAACAATAGAAATATCATTCAAATCTGACGTATTTTTGTTTAAGTCCATAACATGGGCTTAGAAAACTTGACATCCATTTTTTAATAAACGAATGACTTTATGGCTTGATATGAAAGTGTTTGACTTCAATGGTTTGGTTGCTTGAATTTGAATAACAGGTTGCTTAGGAATATGAAAACTAACAACCTTACGAAAGCAATCAATTTTGGCATGATGAGTAGTTAATCAATCAATCCCCAAAATCACATCAGAAGCAAGTATCTTTAAAGAAATAAGGTCAACAGGTAATGCGATGGTGCCAACTTTGATCAAACAAGATTTATAAACAGTGGATGTGATGAAAGTTTCTCCTAACAGAGTTTCCACAGATAGGTCAAAGTCTAATTTCTCCAGAGTCAAGTTTAAACGTTGAGCACAAGTAGAAGAGATAAAAGAATGGGTAGCACCGGTATCTAGTAGGGTATAAACTTTGCATGAATTTATGATTAGCTTACCCGTGATCACCTCGTTTGGGTTCCTCGCATGTTGACCAGTCACGACAAACGCTCTTCCAGGAACCGTTGACTTTGACTTTTCTGGGACAGGCTTTTGAGTCACCATCCCCACTGGGCTTGGTTTCGCTACCATACAAACTCGAGCGATATGTCATTCCTTTCCATAATTATAGCATACCTTGAACTGTTGTGGACAGTTTGGGCTGATGTGTCCCTCTTTTCCACTTTTATAGCATACGACCGGTGGTCGTTCTCCTCCCTTAAAACCAATTCTTCTTTGGTCTTTGGCAAATGTCATTGTTGAATATCCTCTTTTTAAAATCTCCCCCCGACTCGCTTCTTCTATTTTCATGGCCATGATTACCACCAGAGTGGTTGTCGCTCTTGTCCGTATTTTTCTTTCTCCACTAGTTATCGTTGTTCTGATGACTGCTGTTACCGGTATGATCCTGGTTGCGGTCTCTTGGTTGAACGTACTCGTTATCTCGCTCTAATAATTGAGCCCTATTGATAACATCTATATATAAAGAAAATTTATGAGAGATAAGATATTGCCGAATCTCGGGTTTTAAACGTCTCAGAAACATCCTCGTCATTCGTTCCTCATCCTCTACCAAATGAGGTGCAACCTGGATAACTCTGCGAACTTCGCCTCGTATTGGGACACCGTCATGTTGTTTTGTTCTAGTATAATAAACTCTACCTCCTTCATATGGCAAATACTTTCAGGAAAGTATTTTTCGTTGAAAAAGTTTCAAACGCTTTCCCAAGACATCTTAAGTCAGTCGTCGGTCCGTTTCAGATTACTCCCACTCAACCGATGATCTCGCCATACACGGAACATAAAGGTTGTGAATGGAACCTTCGTTCCTCCGTGCATCCCAAGACATCGAATATCTTGGTAATTTGCTTGACCCATGTTTCCGCATGCATGATCGGATCGGGCTTTCCTTTAAATTCGTGGTCCTGACTCTTTGAATCGCTTGGTAGTGACGAGTTGCGCTTTGCTATCATTTCCACCCATATTTTGTACACGAGTCTCCCTCGTCTGGTTTTGCATGAACTGCAAAAAGCTCCTAAACATCCCGTCATTCATCGTCTGCTCAGTGGTGTTGTTTACAGGAGGAATATTGCCTTCCTGTTGCACGTTCCCCTGGGTGGTGATTAAAGGTGTTTCCACGGTCTCATTAACTCCACCGTTAATATTCTCAGCTGCCATTCTTAAATACTGCCATAAAACAAGGGTTAATTAAACAAATTAACATATCACATATTAATCATATAGTTCGACTGACCAACAAATAAGCTTAGGTATGACATACTAGCGAAGGATTACTCGTCTCACCCCTCCTAGTACTTTTCCCCGATCTCCGCCAGAGACCATATCCCTAAGCTCTGATACCAACTGTGACGCCCCTAAAATAGGTGTACAACATCCATTCTGAGTGGCCAAATACATGGTACAGAAACAACTACAACTTTATTAATACAACATAAAAACAGTGAGTTTAAATACAAATATTGTCATCTAGACAATATCCACACTCAAATAAGTCCTCATTACAATTATTAATACACAATTTTACAGAATAGTGAGGACTACTAGAACAACTTCAAGAACCATCATTCCACACCCCGACTAGTACTCGCTACATTCTCGCCTCCTGAGAAGAAAATGGAACAACAAGGAAAAGGGTGAGCTCAACTAGCCCAGTAAAGAACATTATGACTAAGATAATATAGAACAAATTATCGTTAGTCCTCAACAGGAAAAATCTAATAGAATACAATAGACAACAGCTTTTAAATCAATCTTCGCAGTAAATAATAATTCATTAAAAGAGTTAAGTAGAGAATGCAAACTACTATCTTCTATATATGAATTTAAAAGTTCATCGTCGATATTTTATCCCTTTAACATCAATCAATATATATCGGAATCAAATATTCATCTTTGCACTACTGAGCCCAAAGATATTCATCATTAATCATGTTCATCTAAACACTGCTCATCTTTACACTACGCCCAAAGATATTAATCGATCCTATTCGTGTTCATCTCAACACTGCTCATCTTTGTACTACTGAGCCAAAGATATTCATTAAGAAATCATTCATCTTTGCACTACAAAGCAAAGATATTCAAGAATATCATCATTTAGGATGAAGATGATGAAAAATATTTTAAAAGAAAACGAATCCAAAGTGAAACAAAAGAACAAGTATTAAGGATTAGTACTTTAAATAATCCAAGTTCAAAAATACTTCATAAATAACCGTATTGGAGTAAAATTCAAGAATGAAGATCAAAACATAGATCCAATCAAAGATAGGAATCATAATGCATAATCTTGGACAAGAAAAGAAAATTTTAATTTTTCCGTGAATAGTGTCAATATTCGTGAATAATTATAGATATCGTGAATAGTACCGTATACGTGACTAGTAACTTCGACCTCAAAAGATAGAAATTTCACAAAAAAAAACATCATCACGCTTCGTGAATAGTACTCGTGAATAGTAACTCGTGAATAGTAACTCATGAATAGTAACTCGTGAATAGTAACTCATGAATAGTAACTCATGAATAGTAACCCCGACATGAAAAAGTTCCAAATTTTATAAAAAGTTCCAACCAATATTTCGACATAATGATATTGAAGAAATAATATCATTTACGAAGAAAATAACATCCCTTACCTCAGAAAGAATAGTACTTCTGACTAGAATACTGGATATAGTGCTGAAAGAACTTGCACCGTATAGCAATACTCAAAGTACTAAAATACTCACAAATACGCTCGATATTATAGAGAGAGAAAGAGAGAGAAATCTTTAGTTTCTAGTGTGATTTTCAATTCTAACCTAAGCACCCTATTTATAGGAAAATGCTTGGAACACCAAAGCAGAAAATTTAATATAATATTAATATATATATATATATATATATTAAAATCCTACGCACACCAAATCAGATCCAAATATCAGCCACCAATAGTCAACTAAATAAAAAAAACGTTTTTCTTAATTAAAACTTCCAAAAATCAATTATTCTGGAACCTCGGAACTTCAATAATTCATAATAAATAGCCCTTTTATCAGAAAATTTGAATCTCGCATATTTTTATAGGAAATTCAATTCTCTACAACTTTGCAGAAGAAAGTGTTTCCAAATTCCAAACAGAAATTGACCGAAATCCTTAAACGGACGATTTTATAGGCTATAATCAAATTTCAGTCAAGAAATGGGCCCACGGACATGTTTAACATGTTTTAAACAACTTTTGCAACAAAAATACTCCTCATCCTCATATACTCAAATATCCCACATTCATTGTAAAAATATCCCTAGTATTATATTATAATAATATAATAAAATATTATTTTATCAGAAAAGATAAAATATCAATTTTTAACAATTGTCACTTTAAAAATTTTCTCCATCTATATCCACATAAAATCAATATTTTTCTCATCATATAAATTAATAATTAATTATTCATAAATAATATTACGTAATCACAATCTTCGACAACCGTGCCGCTCCTCAGAAAAGAGGTGGCTTTCAATAAGAATTTCTCCTTCTTGGCGCAATGATTAGGTGACCAAACCTCTCCTTAGACAGAACTTTCTAGACATTGCCAATAATGTTATCTAATAATATTATTCAGATAATATGAATTATTGCTCCGATAATGAAAAATACTGTGTAGTGACAATTATTGAAATAACAGTAATATAAAAAAAATCAACGCAACAATTATTGAATCAATAAAATAAAATACTGAACAGTAATTACTGTAACAATTATTGAGTAGTGCCTTCTTACGTAAGAATCAATAATTGGTGCAATACCGTGTGCTACTCTTGTCTGCAACAACGCCATTATCGTGTTTTAACCACCGGCTATTCCAACAAAGATTAATTGTAATAACTCATACCAAGTATTTATAAACAACTTATACTTGTCGCTTTCTTCATCCAATCGCTTTCCGTTGGGGCCCACACAAGGTCGTGCCATCGCATTTAATATTCCCCGACAAAGAAGAATATTCCACGACCAAACGAATATTCCCAGACAACAACAATGAATATTTTATAACCACTTGTTTATTTAAAATATTTACGCATTTTACCCATAACTAACAACATAAATCAAATCAACCCTTACTATTTCAAAATAATAAATAGGGAAAATTAAATTTCATTTATTAATAATTTGGTGTCTTACATTACATTTACATTTACTATGGCAAAATTAAAAAAAAAATTATTTTAAGTAAAAGCAGAAGTAAAGGTAAAAGTATTTTCTTTTACTTTACTTTAATTTGATTAATCGGGGATAACAATGATCTTGTTGTTTGATTTGCTTTTCGCTTTTCTTTGAAAGTGATGATATTGGGGCCATCTTTGTTGATTGACGGTCCGCTCTCCTGGAGGTCTTCGAGAGTGTCTTGTTGATCATCTTCTCAGATGGATCACCGTCCCCATACTAGTCAGTCAACAAAGATGGCCTCAATCATCATCAGCTTTCAGCAAAAGTAGAAAGCAATCAACAACAGCATCATTCCTGTCCCCCAGTCAATCAGCCGAAAGTAAAGTAAAAGAAAATACTTTTACCTTTACTTCTTCTTTTACTTAAAGTAAAAAAAATGTTTTTACTTTCACCATAGTAAATATAAATATAAAATATTTCTTACGTTTACTTTTACTTTAGTAAATTACTTTTACTTTGTACTTTTACTTCAGTTAATGTAATAGTGAATCCTACGTGATTCAATAGTAATTACTTTTGAGGTTTCTATTTAAGTAACTCAAAGTATTTAGAGTTACTCAGGCTTTTCTTTTGTAAGAAAACTTCACTTGAGGTATGGGATGGTGATCCATCTAAGAAGATGATCAATAACACCCTCCGGCACAGGCAGGAGACAAACCAGTCAGTCAACAAAGATGGCCCCAGTCATCATCAACTTTCAGCAAAAGCAGAAAGCAGTCAACAACAATATCATTATTGTCCCCCAGTCAATCAGCCAAAATTAAAGTAAAAGGAAATACTTTTACCTTTACTTCTTCTTTTACATAAAGTAAAATGTTTTTACTTTTACCATAGTAAATGTAAATGTAAAATATTTCTTATGTTTACTTTTACTTTAGTAAATTACTTTTACTTTATACTTTTACTTCAGTTAATGTAATAGCGAATCTTGCATGCTTCAATAGTAATTTACTTTTAGGTTTCTATTTAAGTAACTCGAAGTGTTTAGAGTTACTCAGGTTTTTCTTTTGTAAGAAAACCTCACTTGAGGTCCTCTCTCCACCTTCTTCTTCATCTTACTAGAAGAAGGATGGGGATGGTGATCCATCTGTGAAGATGATGAACAGCACCCTCCGGCACTGGTAAGAGACGGACCAGTCAGTCAACAAAGATGGCCTCAGTCATCATTAGCTTTCAGCAAAAGCAGAAAGCAGTCAACAACAACATCATTACTGTCCCCCACTCAATCAACCGAAAGTAAAGAAAAAGAAAATACTTTTACCTTTACTTCTACTTTTTACTTAAAGTAAAATGATTTTACTTTTACCATAGTAAATGTAAATGTAAAATATTTCTTACGTTTACTTTTACTTTAGTAAATTACTTTTACTTTATACTTTTACTTTAGTTAAGGTAATAGTGAATCCTACGTAAAATTATATATATATATATATATATATATATAAGCATTTATATATATATAAAAAGCAGTTAACGCACTTTGTATATTATATCCAAAGCTCAATCAAATAGAGTTTGATGGGAAGATATATATATATAAGTATTTATATATATATAAAGCGATAACGCTCTTAAATATTATATTCGGGCTCAATCAAATAGAGTTTGATGGAAATATATATATATATATATATATATATATATATATATATATATATATATATATATAAGATAAAATGCGACTCTCAACGTTAGTAGATATGTATGTTCAGAAGTGATAAAAAGCTTAAAATTTGAAATAGCTTATAGTGGACTGCCAAGAATACTTTAAATAGCTTTTGACGCCTAAATACTCGGTTTTCACCAGTTAAATTTTAGTATGTTGTAAAACACGAGCTCATAAGTGTTTAGAAAAAAGAAGCACTCAATTTGGAGCACTATTGAAGTGTATACAGAGTGAAATGGACAGAGTTTCCTCTCTTTTTTTCTATTTCTTTTTTTTTCAAATGACCAACCAAAGGCCTTTATTAATAGACCTGATGGTCGCGGGTCTACTCGCGATAGCCGCGGGTTTACCCGCGGCTGCCTGGGTTTCCCCTGGCCAAGCGGATCCCATCGTCTAAAAGTACGTGCACTCGTGCAATGCATTATCCGCTCGAACCTTCAAAACTTTCAATCTGGGCATCCGATTGAGGCGTGGTATACATTTCCGCAATTCTGTTGTCGAGAGCTACACAATGACATGGGATAAGTGGTTGTATGAAGCCGGGAAGATAGGTCCATGACCAGATCTTCAAGTCTTCAAATTCTATCTGGTGTGTTGTCTTGGGTAGTAGTTGTCAACGTTGGGATTTTTATTTGTCCATTTTCGTTTCTTGTTCTTTGGTGTTCTCATGTTAGGTGAGATTTGTTTGAAAAAACAAGTGAAAAAGGTCCGACATTTATCATGTCGACGATGGACTGTTAAGAGTCGCCAGTTGGTATTTTATATGGTTGTACCAACAGAACCTAGAAAAGGATTGCACATTAGGATCCGGGGACTTGCTTATGCGGAGGGAAGGTGTTAGGCACCCCCCAACATCCGTGTTACCACGGTGACCGCCACTTTTCAAGAAATTGTTATATGAATGTGTGTGTGGGGGGGTCAATATGTTGTTATTTGGAAGTAGTGTGAGGCCTTGTTCGCACCTATATACACAGGGATTGAATTTGTGTAAAAATTCTGTTTTAAACAAGATATGGCATTGATGTTTTATAAAAGATGTTTTTCAGACCCTTGTGCTTAATAGTAATTGAGACCTTTTACACTTCCATTTTATTAAGTGTTCAACTTGATTGCTTTTTATTTTCGAGATGCGAAGCATCTTCGAGAAAATAATGTACAAAATGGTGTCGAACTCCTCATGGGCATGAATACCATCTGAGGAAATCCAAACACCGTGAATAAATTTACCAGCTGCTTACAACTGAAAATGTCCATCAAGGGAACCGAATCTAGATCCAGTAGACTGAATCTGTGATCACATGATTCCTAGGCTCACATGATGCCGCAATTGATATGAAAGCAGTAAGCAAATATATATATATATATATATATATATATATAAAAGCTTTAAATATATATATATATATACGAGACATGATCAGCCACTACGAGGCACCTCCATGGGGGATCAGAAATGTAAATAAAGCTATAAAAGTAATCAACCGCCACGAAGTAAGCTCCAGGCGGGACGAAAAGTAAATAAATATATATATATAAAAGCGGTAAATGCACCGGATGTAAAATCCAGGCTCATCGAACAAAGTCCGACAACAGTTGATATATATAAGTACATATATATATATATATATATATATATACCACAGCGGATCAGGTCCGGACTCCCGGACCTGATAAAAAATGGACCCCAAAATTTATTTATTTTTTTCTTTTTTTTAAATAACTAAAAAAAATATTTAATATTTTATGGAACTGAAATTTTTCCATAATAAAGTGTTTTGGGGGTGATTTGAATACCTATACCAAAAAATGTTGGTACAGTCTGCCCAGACTGTACCACCATGTTTTGTTATATGTACCCAATTCACGCCCAAAACACTTTATTATGAAAAAAATTTCAATTCCATAAAATATTAAATATATTTTTTTAGTTGTTTTAAAAAAAAAGCCAAAAAAAAAAAAGTCTGAAAGGGATAAAATCCGGGTTCGGACCGGGCACCTCTCTCTCTCTCTCTCTATATATATATATATATATATATTATATATATATATAAAAGTAGTAAACGCATTTATGTAAAATTCGTGGCTCATCGAACGAAGTTCAACACACAGATTCATATATATATAAGTATGTATATATATATATATATATATATATATATATATATATATATATATATATATATATACGAAAGTAAATAAACGCTTAGAGGCGTAAGTCAGGCTCAATCGAGGCATAACTCGATAATGTTAGTTCATATATAAATATATATATATATATATATATAAAATAAAATTAAACCACGGACCAAAGTCCGGGCATACACACGCAACACGACTCTCAACGTGAAGAATGGTGTGTGAAAAGATGAAGAGAACGACTTTAAAGTGTGTAAGAAGGCTTACAGTGGACTGCCAAAGAAGACTTCTATAACTGTAAGTGTATGATCACTGCCTCCCGCCGGTACAAATAGAAGCTATATGTGAGCTCACAATTGTTTAAAATGAGAAATGACTCAGTTTAGGGTGAGTACAGAGCAAATTTGATAGGGGGGAGCCACAGGTGTACCTGCGGCTAGCCACAGATGTACTACTGAATCGCCTGGGTGCCCGGCTCATGAATCTCTTAGTCTCAAAGTACATGCACGCATGCACTGTGATGTCTGCTCGAACTTTCAGAATTGTAATCCGGGCATCCGACTGAGGTATGTAAGACCTATTTTGAACCGTCATTGTCAAGAGTTACGTAATGACATGGGATTAAAGGTTGTACGAAGTTAGGAAGATGGGACCATGCCCTTCGGTCTTCATGGTTCAAATTCTATTTGTTGCCTTGCGCAATAGTCACTCGGGATTGGACCTCCTTGGTTCTTGTGGGATATTACTGTGTAGAAACGTATGTATAAAATGTTGAGACGGTGCGATGTGGCGTCAAGGTGGCAAGATGAAGACTTTGCCCCTCACCGAGGTTATCTTAGGTTTGGGATGATAAAGCAGACGTTGCTCAGTGTCATCTCTGAGGTGTTACTATCTTCCCGGTGTTATCTCCTATTCCTTATACTGAGTGCCTCGGTGTGAGTGTCGAGGTTGAAGCTTATTGCATACATTAGAAACAAGCATTTCCAGGGTTATCACCGGAATTGCAACTACACTCCTTGGGGTTATCTCCAAGGTTCGAACTGCTACTCCCAGTGTTATGTCTGGGACTAAGACTAAATATCTCGGGTTTATCTCTGAGATAATTCGGCCTTCTCAAGTGGAATTTCCGGTATTTGAACTACATGCTTTGGGGTTATCTCCGAGGTTGGAACTGATACTCCTGGTGTGTGTTCCGTGGTTGAGACTTAACTTCCGGTAGTATCTGGACTGGATATAAGTTGTCTTCAAGGGTTATCTCTGAAAGATGAATCTGCACTCCTGCAATGTCAGTAACAGGTGTTCAGAAAATTTCAAGTGTCTACAGATGCCCCTCTTTATCATATTCATGCAATGCAATGGCATAGATAAAATAAAGAATCCTAGACACTTGAAATGAAACAAGATAAACAAGATGCCATGTGTAGCAACATGATGCAAATGTATGATGCATATGGATTGTGACGCCCCCAAAATAGGTATACATCACCTATTCTGAGTCGCCAAATACATGGTACAGAATACAAATACAATCTTTAATATACAACAAAAGAGTTTTGAGTTTCTATACAAATACTGTCTTCTAGACAATATCCACTCTCAGAATAAGTCCTCATTACATTTATTGTCACACTATTTAACAGAATAGTGAGGACTACTAATACTATCATCTGATCCATCACTCCGTTCCCCGACTCGTCCAAGCTATATTCTCATTTCTTGAAGAGAATAGTGAAAGAAAGGGTGAGCTCAACTAGCCCAGCAAGAAATATTATGACTAAGATAATGCAGAATAAATTATCATTAGTCTTCAACAATGTTAAACTGATAAAATTTACAATAGACATCATGTTTAACTGCAGCGGATCCAGCAATCCATTAAAAGAGTCAAGTAGAGAATAAATTCTACTATCTTTTATGATTTAAAAGATTTTTCATCACTTTTATCGCTGGAACTTAGCTTAATAAATAATCCACATCATCCCTGCACTACGACCAAAGATATTCATTAGTATCACGACCACAAATTATCCATGCACTACGGGCCATGGATATTCGTGTATTCATCAATGGTCATGATCATGCTAACAAGTGTCCATCAATGCACTACGGGCCAATGAAAACTTTTACCACATCATTTGTAACATTACGGTCATGAGTATAGGAAATAATCTCTTGTCATAATCATACCAAGTCCATCTATGCACTATAGGCCACAGATGACTTTCAACAAAATATAAACATGAGGACGATGACAATGATATAAGAATTCAATAAAACAAGTTCAAGAAATAATTTATCTAGGAACCAATAACGTCCAAATTGTCAACATGATACTGCTTTGTAGAGTAAAATTCAAGAATGCTCAGAAGAATATTTCCATGAAAAGATACTGGATGAAGCACACATATCAAGATATATTCCACTCATTTCATGGAGTATAAAGTCAAAACTTTAACCAACCGAGTATAATAAGAAATGGAATAACAAAAGAAATCACCGGGCATGCGATAGATCGCATGCAAAGTTATTCAAATGAATAATAATTAACGGAACCAGTCCCACAGTAAAAAGCATGCATGGATATTCAATGTAAATAATAAAAAGGCGGAATCAGTCCGGCGTAAAACGCAGAGACAGGATATTCCAACAAAATAATAAAGATGAAATCAGGTCCAGCGTAAAACGCACATACAGAATATTCCAATAGAATAATAATGAATAGAATAACGTAAGAATTTCACCAAGTATAGGGGTAGCACGGAAGATATCTGAGTTATTCCAACCCAATAATAATAACTAATGGAATAACAGAAGTTCTCTTCATAAATACAAAAGAAATAATACCCTTTACCGTAAAAGAAACTGGATATAAGAGTAGGGAAGTAGCAGAATACTTTTCTTCTTTCTCTCTATAATTTTCTCTCTCTAGAATTTTAGTGAATTCGTAAGAAATAATGAAGGAATGAGCTTCTAATTATATGAGAATGGAAGGGCACTGTTCATGGATGAAATTATTTTGCAGAATCAATTTCAATCAACTAACAATTAAATTCAATCAACTAACAAATAAAATATAATATATATATATATATATATATAAACACATGCTTTCAATATATATATATATATATATATATATATATATTAATACTATATATAAACCACTTGATTTTTTTATCCCCCCACAACCAACATCAATCCCCCACCCTCCCAAAATCACTTTCACTACACTCTTACACATCACTAACACACTGTCACTTTTCCACCATTTTCCACTCACACACACATCACACACCTATCACTTTCACCTATCCTTTTCTCCCACTATATACTCATTACATACATATATATACATCTTCCATACGTATACTCTTTCTCCCTCCATTTCCAAAATCATTTTTCCAACACAAATGGGCCCCACATGTGGTCACCACTTTTATTATAAAAATTTTCTACCGATTATTTTGGAAAATGGGTAAATGGGGGTCCATAAAATAAGCAAAACTTCATAAAAATCACCTTAATAATTTTAACAACATTTATCACCTTTATTATAATTCACAATATTAATCGACCAGGTCGTTCCTAGGAAAGAGGGGGCTTTCTAATAAGGATTTCTCCCTATTAGCGCGCAATTAGGTGACCAAACCTCTCCTTGACAGAACTTCTAGACATCTTTAATATTGCAAATAATAATATTAATAACTTTGTCATCTCAATTATTGATTTAATAATATATAAAATATTGACATAATTAAATCAAATAACGTGAGATATTATGCAGCAATTACTATAGCAATAATTGAACAAAACTAATTGACTTCTCACGTAAGCATCAATAATCAATACCGCAGTATTACTACTTATGCAACTACGCTGCAGCATTATTCTTTTACTTTTAACACCGGGTGTTTCAACAGTTAATGGTAAAACTTTCGTCGTTATTTTCATAAAGTATTTTTGTCGTTTTCTTAATCCGACGATAATTCTATTGTGGGGTCCACCAATGATTGTGCCGTTGTACGAATATTCCCCGACCAATCGAATATTATAAAACAACTTGCGTACTTTGCAAAATTTATAAATATTATCCACAACTATAACATTATGTCAAATTCATTCCATAATATTCAAAAATGATATGTATAGAAAATTCATCTTTATTTATAAAAGTTGGGGTTTTACAACCTCCCATTTTTATGAAATTTTGCCCTCGAAATTAGAGTACGTACCTGGTATGTCGAAGAGGTAAGGATACCTTGATTTCATTTGAGATTCTAACTCCCAAGTCATTTCCTCAACATCATGGTTTCTCCACAAAACTTTCACTTGAGGTATAACCTTGGAGCGTAGAATATGTTCTTTCTTATCCAAGATTTGAACAGGAACCTCTTCATACGTTAAATCTTCCGCTATTTCGTCCGGTTATAACTCAATAATGTGGTGCGGGTCTTTCACATATTTACATAACATAGATATTTGAAAAACATTATGAACACGAGACATACTTGGCGGTAAAACAAGTCTATAGGCCACAATTCCTACTCGATCGAGGATTAAAAATGGGCCGATGAATCGAGGATTGACCTTTCCTCTCTTTCCAAATCTCGTAACTCCTTTCCATGGAGCAACACGTAACAACACATGATCTCCTATATCGAATTCCACGTCCTTTCGATGAAGATCAGCATAACTCTTTTGTCGATCTTGTGAGGTTTTTATACGTTGTCGGATCGTTTGAATCTTTTCCGTAGTTATACATACCAACTTCGGTCCCAACAACATTGCTTCACCCACCTCATCCCAAAGATCTTTGAGAACGACACTTTCTTCCATACAACGCCTCAAATGGAGCCATGCCAATACTTGTTTGATAACTGGTTGTTGTAGGAAAACTCCACCAATGATAGGAACTTTCCCAACTTCCCTTGAAGTCAAGGACACAGAGTCTTAATAAATCTTCAAGAGTTTGAATAGTCCTTTCTAATTGTCCGTCCGTCCGAGGGGTGATATCTTTGAACTAAATCAGTAAATCTGCCCTCATAGCTTTTCTGCAAACTAACCCAAAATCGTGAAGTGAATCTTGGGTCTCGATTAGAAACTATGGATACTGGCATACCATGCAGTCTTACAATCTTGTTTATATACATACGAGAAAGACGTTCAAGTGTATAAGTCTCTCGTATTGGTAAGAAATGAGCAGACTTGGTCAATCTATCAACAATGACCCAAATTTCATCTATGCCTTGAGAAACCTTGGGAAGACCAGTAACGAAATCCATGCTAATGTGCTCCCACTTCCATTCTGGAATTTCAAGTGGTTGCAATGGAACTTTTGGTACTTGATGCTCTGCATTGACTCGTTGACAAGTTAGACACCTTGAGATAAACAGCGCTATCTCTCTCTTCATATTGCTCCACCAAAATGTATAACGAAGATCACGATACATTTTGGTACTCCCAGGATGGATTGCAAACGGTGTATTGTGTGCCTCCATCATGATTTTATACTTTAAATCAGGGTCGTTAGGAACACAAAGTCTAGAGTTGACTTGAAGTATTCCTTCTTCATCGATTCTTGCTTCCGGCATAGCACCTTCTTGCACTTTCTTCCTCATACGCATCAGCTCCAGATCTGTAACTTGAGCAGCTTTAACTTTATCAATTAAATTTGGTTCTACTCGTATATTCACCATCATCACGTGGGTCCCTGAAGTCTTTATCTCTATCTCCATCATTTGCATGTCACACAAAATGGGCCTTTGCGTTGACAATATCGCACTCGTACCCGCATATGATCTTCTACTCAATGCGTCAGCTACCACATTCACTTTTCTAGGATGGTATTGGATTGTATGATCATAATCTTTTAACAATTCAAGCCAACGTCGTTGTCGCATGTTGAGTTCCTTTTGAGTGAAGAAATATTTGAGGCTTTTATGATCCGTAAAGATCTCTACTTTCTCCCTATACAAGTAATGCCTCCAAATCTTTAGTGCAAAGACAACAGCTGCCAACTCTAGATCATGAGTAGGATAATTCCTCTCATATTCTTTGAGTTGTCGTGAGGCATAGGCTATGAATTTCCCATGTTGCATGAGAATACATCCTAACCCTTTGCCCGAAGCATCACTGTAGATGACAAATCCCTCCGAACTAGATGGTAATGTCATAACTGGTGCTGAAATTAGTCTCCTCTTGAGTTCTTGAAAACTCTTCTCACATTCCTCGCTTCAACCGAACTTTGTATCTTTCCGAGTCAGCTGAGTTAGTGGAGTAGCTATTCGAGAAAATCCTTCCACGAATCTCCGACAATAACTAGCTAAACCGAGAAAGCTACTAACTTCGGTCACTGATTTAGGTTGCTCCCAGCTTTGAATAGCTTCAATCTTTGCTGGGTCAACAGATATTCCATGACTTGATACCACGTGTCCAAGGAATGCTACTTCCTCAAGCCAGAACTCGTATTTCTTCAACTTGGCATAAAGCTTATATTCACGAAGCTTTTGGAGTATCGGCCTCAAGTGTTTCTCATGATCTTCACGGCTTTTGGAATAAATAAGGATGTCATCAATAAAGACGACCACAAAGTGATCCAAATATCCTTGAATACTCAGTTCATCATATCCATGAAGGCAGCATGAGCATTAGTCAATCCAAAGGACATGACTAGGAATTCATAATGCCCGTACCGAGTTTTGAAAGCCATCTCTGGAATGTCATCGGTTCTAATCTTCAATTGGTGATATCCGGAATGAAGATCAATTTTTGAAAAGAATTTGGTGCCTTGCAACTGGTCAAACAGGTCATCAATACGTGGCAATGGGTACCTATTTTTGATGGTGACATGATTCAACTCCCGATAATCAATACAAAGTCGCATACTCCCATCTTTTTCTTCTTCGAATAGAACAGGAGCACCCCAAGGAGAAGTACTAGGGCCGAATAAAGCCAATGTCTAACAATTCCTACGGTTGGGTCTTTAACTCACGAAGTTCAATAGAGCCATTCGATATGGGGCTTTGGAAATGGGTTTTGTCTGGGGTTCAAGGTTGATACAAAATTCAATTTCACGTTACGGGTGTAGGCGAAGTTCTTGAGGAATACGTCGGAAATTCATTTACAATAGAAATATCATTCAAAACTGACGTATTTTTGTTTAGATCCGTGACATGAGCTAAGAAAGCTTGACATTCGTTTTTTAATAAACGAATAGCTTTATTGCTTGAAATGACAGTTATAAATTTTAATGGTTTGGTTGCTTGAATTAGCATAATAGGTTGGTTAGGAATATGAAAGCTAACAACCTTACGAAAACAATCAATTTTTGCATGATGAGTAGTTAACCAATCAATTCCTAAAATCACATCAAATGCAAGTATTTTTAATGAAATAAGATCGACAGGTAATGTAAGGGTACCGATTTAAACCAAACAAGACTTATAAATAGTGGATGTAATGAAGGTTTCTCCCAACGGAGTTTCCACAGATAAGTCAAAGTCTAATTTCTCCGGAGTCAAATTCAATCGTTGAGCGCAAATATGAGAAATAAAAGAATGGGTAGAACCGGTATCAAATAAGGTATAGACTTCTCTAGAGTTTATGATAAGCTTACCGTGATGACCTCATTCGGGTTCCTTGCTTTCTGGGGAGGTCACTACAAACGCTATCCCTTACTCTGGCTTTGACTTTTTTTTGGGACGACCTTTGGTGCCTCCATCCTAGTTGAACTTGTCTTGGTGAATGACAAAATCGGGCTAGGTGACCTTCTCTTCCACAATTATAACATGCTTTGGACGACATCGCACAGTTTGGACTGATGTGTCCTTCCCCTCCGTATTTGAAGCATATAATAGGTGGTCATTCTCCTTCCTTAACAATGGGTGCTGGTTCTGACGTCTTTCCATCATTGTTGATTCTCCTCTTCTTGAAATGTCCATTCTTATTATTTTGGCCCTGATTACCACCGAAGTGATTACCATTTCTGGCCTGTTGATTCCCTCCACGCTTGTTGTCACCGCTTCGATGACAGCTCTCACTAGTATTATCATTTTTTTGGCTGCTCTCTTTTAATTGCGTTGACTCGTTATCGCGCTCCAATAACTTAGCCATATTTACAACATCTGAATACAAACATACTTTATCAGAAATAAGATATTGACGTATCTTCGATTTCAAACCTATTAAAAACATTCGCGTCATTCTCTCCTCATTATCAACCAAATGGGACGCAAACCGGGACAACTCAGCAAACTTGGCTTCGTGCTGCGATACGGTCATGTTGTTTTGCTCCAGCTTGATGA
The DNA here is from genome assembly GCA_020205615.1 of Panax quinquefolius. Lineage (NCBI taxonomy): Eukaryota > Viridiplantae > Streptophyta > Magnoliopsida > Apiales > Araliaceae > Panax > Panax quinquefolius. Next base: position 74,494,723 of record CM035165.1, read on the forward strand.
ATTCAACTTCTTTCTAGTGATGAATACTTTTGGGAAAGTACTTGTCATTGAACAATTCTTCGAACTTCTCCCAAGTCATCTTCAGTGTGGCAGGTTGAGTACGCTTTACCGATTCCCACCAGTAATCTGCCTCTCCTCGCAACATAAAGGTGGCAAAGGGAATCTTTTGCTCCTCGGAGCATCCCAAGACATCAAATATCTTGGTGATCTGCTTTATTCATGCTTTCGCCTTAAGTGGTTTTGGCTCTACAATAGATTCCGGTGGTCCTAGCTCCTTGAACTGTTTAGCGGTGACCGTCTGAGAATTGTCATTATTTCCACCTGCATTTTGGACAGGAGCCGCTCTTGCCTGATGTTACATGAATGGTATAAAGCCTCTGAACATTCCATCGTTCATCATTTGGTCAGTGTTGTTGTTTGCCTGAGGATTGTCGCCTTCCTGATGCACATTATCCTGACTATTGATCTGTGGAGACTCAACGGTCTCCTGTGCTCCATTGATGTTCTCAACATTCTCGGATGCCATTTTGAAATACTACCACAAAACAAGAGTTAAATAACATATCACATATTATCCCTATGCTCTGACCAACCAATTAAATACCAAATAAACTTAGGTAGGTCATACTAGCGAAAGAATTCCCCGTCTCTTCCCTCCTAGTTCTTTGTCTCACATCTCAGCCAGGGATCATATCCCTAAGCTTTGATACCAACTATGACGCCCCCAAAATAGGTATACATCACCTATTCTGAGTCGCCAAATACATGGTACAGAATACAAATACAATCTTTAATATACAACAAGAGAGTTGTGAGTTTCAATACAAATACTGCCTTCTAGACAATATCCACTCTCAGAATAAGTCCTCATTATATTTATTACCACACTATTTAACACAATATTGAGGACTACTAATACTATCATCTGATCCATCACTCCATTCCTCGACTCCTCCCAGCTCTATTCTCATTTCCTGAAGAGAACGGTGAAAGAAAGGGTGAGCTCAACTAGCCCAGTAAGAAATATTATGACTAAGATAATGCAGAATAAATTATCATTAGTCTTCAACAATGTTAAACTGATAAAATACAATAGACATCAAGTTTAACTGCAGCGGATCAAGCAATCCATTAAAAGAGTCAAGTAGAGAATAAAATCTACTATCTTTTATGATTTAAAAGGTTTTTCATCACTATTATCGCTGGGACTTAACTTAATAAATAATCCACATCATCCACCAAGACTACTGACGAGGATATTCATTAGTATCACGACCACAAATTATCCATGCACTACGGGCCAAGGATATTCGTGTATTTATCAATGGTCATGATCATGCCAACAACTGTCCATCAATGCACTACGGGCCAATGAAGACTTTTACCACATCATTTGTAACATTACGGTCATGATTATACCAAATAATCCCTGGTCATAATCATACCAAGTCCATCTATGCACTATAGGCCACAGATGACTTTCAACAAAATATAAACATGAGGATGATGACAATGATATAAGAATTCAATAAAAAAGTTCAAGAATTAATTTATCCAGGAACCAATAACGTCCAAATTGTCAACATAATACTGCTTTGTAGAGTAAAATTCAAGAATGCTCAGAAGAATATTTCCATGAAAAATACTAGATGAAGCGCAAATATCAAAGATATTCCACTCATTTCATGGACTATAGAAGTCAAAGCTTTAACCAACTGAGTATAATAAGAAATGAAATAACAAAAGAAATCACCAGGCATGCGATAGACCGCACAGGCAGGTTATTCCAACAGAATAATAATTAACGGAACCAGTCCTACAAAAACACACAGAGACATGATATTCCAATGTAATAATAAAGAGCGGAATCGAGTCCGGTTAAAAAACGCATGAATAGGATATTCAACAGAGAACAATAAAGATGGAATAAGGTCCAGCGTAAAATGCACAGACCGGATATTCCAACAGAATAATAAAGACGGAATTAGGTCCAACAGAAACGCATGATAAGATATATTCAATGTAATAATAAAGACGGAATCAGTCCTAAAAAAGCACAAACATGATATTCAAATGTAAGAATTTCACCAAGAATAGGGTAGCCAGCATGATATCTGAGTTATTCAACCAAATAATAAATAATGGAATAATGAAGTTCTCTTCATGAATACAAAAGAAATAATACCCCTTACCGTAAAAGAAACTGGATATAAGAGTAAGGAAATAGCAGAATACTTTTCTTCTTTCTCTCTATACTTTTCTCTCTCAAGAGTTTCAGTGAATTCGTAAGAAATAATGAAGGAATGAGCTTCTATTTATAGGAGAATGGAAGGGCACTGTTCATGGACGAAATTATTTTGCAGAATCAATTTGAATCAACTAAAAATTAAATTCAATCAACTAACAAATAAAATATAATATATATATATAAAAACATGCTTTCAATATATATATATATATATATATATATATATATATATATCAATACTATATATAAACCACTTGATTTTTTATCCCCCCACAACCAACATCAATCCCCCACCCTCCCAAAATCACTTTCACAGCACTCTTACACATCACTATCACACTATCACTTTTCCACCATTTACCACTCACACACACATCACACACCTATCACTTTCACCTATCCTTTTCTCCCACCATATACTCATTACATACATATATATATATATATACATCTTCCATACGTATACTCTTTCTCCCTCCATTTCCAAAATCATTTTCCAATAAAAATGGGCCCCACATGTGGGCCCCACTTTTATTATAAAAATTTTCTACCGATTATTTTGGAAAATGGGTAAATGGGGGTCCATAAAATAAGTTAAACTTCACAAAAATCACCTTAATAATTTTAACAACATTTATCACCTTTATTATAATTCACAATATTAATCGACCAGGTCGTTCCCAGGAAAGAGGGGGCTTTCCAATAAGGATTTCCTCCTATTGGCACGCATTTAGGTGACCAAACCTCTCCTTGACAGAACTTCTAGACATCGTTAATATTGCAAATAATAATATTAATAACTTTGTCATCTCAATTATTGATTTAATAATATATAAAATATTGACGATAATTGAATCAAATAACATGAGATATTATGCAGCAATTACTGTAGCAATAATTGAAAAAAAAACTGAGTGACTTCTCACGTAAGCATCAATAATCAATATCGTAATATCTTTGTGCAACTACGCCAGACATTCTTGTACTTTTAACACCGGGTGTTTCAACAGTTAATGGTAAAACTTCCGCCGTTATTTTCATAAAGTATTTTTGCCTTTTTCTTAATCTGACAATAATTCTGTTGTGGGGTCCACCAATGATTATGCCATTGTACGAATATTTTCTGTTAAAACGAATATTCCCCGACCAATCGAATATTATAAAACAACTTGTGTACTTTGCAAAATTTATAAATAATATCCACAACTATAACATTATATCAAATTCATTCAATAATATTCAAAAATCATATTTTTAGAAAATTCATCTTTATTTATAAAAGTTAGGGTTTTACATGGATTGTTTTCCCATATATTGGGGATGATTGTCGGTTCCCTGTTGCTTCTACCGGGAATTGGCAACGTTGTCTTTGCTGACCAGATTAGACGTGTGATCCAAATCTTTTAGGATGTTGACGTTGGGGTTATCACCAAAGTCCTTAATCCTTGATATAGACTTTATTCCGAAGATGTGCCTCTCGTGTACAAGAGATCTATGGGGATAAAGCTTTGTCTGTTTGAGGATGTGTATAACATATTCCATCATCGCTCATCCTCGATGATGTTGATCTTTCCTGGTTTGTATCGCCAGGACATATCAATGTTTCATTGGACTTACTGCCAATAATATGTGTTGTCAGGGATGCTTGACCATCGCTGACATGTACGTCACCGGGTAAAACCCCTGTTGGGCATACTGTTAAGGCTGCTTGACCTTCGCTGATGTGTGAATCAACGGATAAACACCTTATTGGGCAGACTATCAAGGCTGCTTGACCTTAACTGACGTGCGAATACGCGGATAAACACCCCTGTTGGGCAGACTGTCAAGGCGGCTTAACCTTCGCTGACGTGTGAATCAACAGAAAATGCATGATACCCCCGTCGGGGAGACTGTCAAGGCTACTTGACCTTCGTTGATATGTGTATCAATGGATAAACAGCGTTGTAACCCCCGCCGGGGATACTATCAGAGATGCTTGACCTTCGTTGACGTGTGAATCAACGAAAAATGCGTGATACCCCCACCGAGGATATGTACTTCGACATATGCAAACGCGTGATGCCCCCACCAGGGATTTGCTTGAAAATGCATGATGCCCCAGCCAGGGATGTACTTTGGAATGCGTGACGCCCCCGCCAGGGATTTAATTGAGAATTAGGATGACAACCCTGAATTGGTGGCATTGGACCTACGTAAGGTATTTCCAAGTGTGACTTGTAACATTTGAGATCATCGGCATAGTGTTCCCAGTGCTTGGGCGAATACTAATGACGAATATGTAGATCCACGGTTCAGACTTAGAAAACTAGGATTGTAAGTTGTTCTGCTCAATTGCGTAGCGCTTTTATTTCTAATTTGGCTTTTTCAGCTTGTGAGAACTCCTTTGCAACTCGAATTGGACCGAAACAGAGGGGTGGGACCATAGATCTGCTACTACAACATTCTATGACCCTTTTGATGTTTCAGGTTCCCGAAGGTTTTGTGGAGGGTATGCTTGAGTGTTGGATAACGGAGAGACAGGCCTTCTGGTTTAGTACTCAAGAGCTGACTCCTACACTGTAGGAGTATGAGCATTTGATATCTTTGCCCTTAGACAGACCTTGCACTCATATGACTGTCGGAGATATACGCCGGCAGTTCATGACCCTCACCGGGTTACAGCGTAGAGTAGTAGAGGATGAGATTACATCTAGTCATGTACTATCCCAGTGTTTCCTGATAGATAGGTTTGCCTCATTGGACAGCTATGAACGCCATTCAGGGGATTTCACCACACCAGAGGATTAGTGGCATTTGGCCAGAGTGGATGTATTCATGATGTGTATAGTGGCATATGTATACATGCCACGGTATATGGATGAGCTAGACATCGGTGTTATCATGGCAGTGAAAGCTCTCAGGGAGGGTCGTACCATCATTCCGATGATTGTTGCGAAGACGCTGAGGTCGGCCACGTTTTGCAGCACTTACCCTGCAAGGGTATTTACAGGCAGTTCGGTCATGTTGTACGTGTGGTTTATGTTACACTTGAGATCGATTGACACTTTCCACCGACACGGGTATTGCTTCACCCATGATATAGCTATGTCTTACTCCTTTCATCCATCAGAGTGTACAGACGCTATGTCTTGGTCGGTATTCCTTGCAGAGATCAGAGATCTGTTTGTCATTCTTCCATACACAAGGCTCAACTCACCCTACATCTTTATTACTCATGCTCTGGGCATGGACTATCTCCCCCTAGATGGCTTGAGGGGCATGACTACCTACCACCCGTTGGCTGTGATGTCGCAGTTTGACCAATTGGGTGTATGCATGTTGGGATTAGCGTGAGATAGCTGCTTTTTTTGTTACCCATCCGGGCTGTTCACCAGAGTATTCTGCATGGATGGAGATAGAGACTTCATCGGCTGCGGCAGTATCCATAGTGCCGAGTAGTGATTCAGACAATGGAGAGCCCATGGAGGACATTAATTCCCATATCGAGGAGGAGCCATTTACTGGGTTGCCAATATCTCATTTAGATTCTCCCAGTACTAGCATTGTTGTGATCCAGCATTTAGCACAGTACTTTGAGCAGAGTCTTCATCTGATGACCTTTGAGAGAGATTATGTTAGAGCCTTGATGTTGAATGCTCTTGATGGGAGAGACACAGCTTTGTTAGAGAGAGACGAGGCATTAACTCATAGAGATGTCGTTGTTGTTGAGCGGGATGAGGCCAGATCAGCCAGAGATGCCGTAATAGTTGAGAGGGATATCGCCATATATGCCCAAGACGTAGCCATTATAGATAGTACTACAGTGAGGTCCCTTACCACTGGCATGATTGTAGAGATGAGTACATACATTGATGAGCATAGAGTCACCATACAGATGGATGTAGATCTGTTGGCTCGCGTGGATATCCTTGTATAGGAGACCATAGCTTTACCTTCTTCTTCTATAAGGGATGCCATGTTGGGCTTGATAACTCGCATATACATTTATTTGTAGATGGGCTTGTATTTTCCTGCACAGACTAGCTTAGTCATTTTGTCATGTACAGTTTACATTGTGTATAACAAACAACATTATATATAGAAGGGAAATATATTTTTGATCACTTACCTTTTAGATTTATCTGGATACTTGCTTGATATTTTGCCTTCTTCTTCAAGGCTTGTGATCTTGATGGATCCTGAAATTCTCCTTGATGGATGGACATTGAGTTGTCACTGGATAGTTCAGAATGGATCGTTGATCTGTGTGTTTCCCTACCATCTTTGGTGTGTTGGGATTGGTTTCTGTATGGAAATATAGAGAGGAGTGTGGGTTTTCCTCTCTGAGATTGAACGCACCATAGATGGTCGCCAGTACTCCTATTCAGGAGGAGCCTAGTTAATTCCATCTCTTATGGATTAGTATTGCTCTTTGAGGAACAACCGTAGCTTAGATGGTCGCTGAATCTTCTATTTAGGAGGAGTTCAGGTAATTCCATCCCTTTGGTCTGAAGCCGATGAAATGTAGTGGATTGAAGGATGATCCCAGTACTTAATGACAAGTGTTTGTGTTTTGGTAGGGGGTGAGACCGAACCATAAATGGCTGCCTATGTACTCATAATGAAGAGGAGATCAGGTTTACGTAGTTTGAACCTGGTGTAAGAGGTTCAACGATGTATGTGGTAGAAAGGGTGTAGGAATGTTTTTGTTATTTTTGTTTTGTGATGAGAAGGGTATAGAAATGTTTTTGTTGTTTTTGTTTTATTGCGACCGGGCCATATAAAATGGTGTCCTACGTACTCCCTTGTATCAAGGAGATCAGGTCGACGTAGTTCGCCCCTCAGGACGATTTGTAGCCGAAAAACATGATCCCATGTACAGGTCAGACTGCGGGGAAAAAGAAAGTTTGATCCTAAGTTTACGATAAACTTCAAGTGTGAAAAAGTTTGATCCCATGTTTGGGGACAAACAGAAAGTGTGAAAGGTTCAATCCCTAGTGGGATAACCGAAGTTTTATGAACAAAGTGAAGCCAGGTTGTTGGTTTGAAGATTATGTTTCCCTGAGGGGCAAAGTGTGGAAAAGAGTTGTATGTAGTGAAGGACTAAAGAATCGAAATGACTGGTGATCTGATGATCCAACACCAGGATGTTTGTTTGATGGTAACTTCAGACATAGTACCGTTTCACGGTGTTCGAGTTGATGAGTTGTGGAAATTCATCGCCATCCATTTCCTACAATCTGAGAGTGCCTCATGTCAATACCTCCTTGACAACAAACGGGCCTTCATAGTTAGGAGCGAATTTTCCCTTGGACTAATCTTGGTTGTCAATGATCTTCTTTAAAATAAAGTCATGTTGTTTAAACTGCCGTAGCCAAACTTTTCTGTTGTAGGATCTGGCGATCCTTTGTTGATATAACTGACCATGGAACATAGCCGCAGTTCGCTTTTCATCTATTAGAGACAATTGGTGATACATGTCTTGTACCCATTGGTCTTCATCCAACTGAGCGTCTATCAACACTCTGAGGGATTCCATTTCCACTTATACGGGTAGCACTGCTTCCATCCCATAGGTTAATGCGTAGGGGGTTGCCCTAGTGGAAGTGCGCATTGATGTTATGTAGGCTAAAAGAGTAAGAGGTAATAAATCAGGCCATCCTTTATGATTGGCAGACATCTTTTGCATGATCTTCTTGATATTTTTGTTAGTCGCTTCAACAGAACCATTCATCTTTGGATAGTAGATGAAGGAGTTGAGGTGATTGATATGGAATTTGCTGCACAACTCTTCCATCATTCTGTTGTTGAGGTTCTTAGCATTGTCTGACACAATTACCTCTGTTGTCCATATTGACAAATGACATTGTTTCTGATGAAAGCAATTATGACTTCTTTGGTAACCCTGGGAAAGAGGCTGCTTCTACCCATTTGGTGAAGTAGTCAATCATGGTGAATATAAAACGATGTCCATTACTGGCTTCGGGCTCGACAGGCCCGATCACGTCCATTCCCCACAATGAAAAGGGCCAAGGTGAACTTATATTGTGGAGCTCCCTCAGAGGGGTGTGGATAGCATTCCCATGAATTTGGCACTAATAACATCTCCTGATGTGGTCATCGTAATTAGCCTTGAGAGAGAGCCAGTAATGCCCTGTTTTAAGTATTTTCTTTGCAAGTAGAGGGCCACTCATGTGTGGGCCACATACTCCACCATGGATCTCATCTATGAGCCTCTAAGCTTGGTCTTGGTCTAGACATCTGAGGAGACCTAGTCCTGCATCTCTTTTGTAGAGTGCATCTCTACTTAGGTAGAATTTCATAGCAAGTTGATGGATCTGCTTTTTCTCAGTCGGGTTCGCCTCAGCGGGTGTAGATCTATCTCGTAGGTACTCCTTGATATGCTGATACTAAGGATGTTGGATGGGAGGTAGCTCATCCGATACTTCTCCAACGTAGTTCCCATAGGCTGGTGCCTTGTGTAGGGAAAATGTGATGCTTGGCATGTGTTCCTTGTCAGGCATGTGAATCAAGGAGGCCAAAGTTGTTAATGCGTCTGCAAAGTCGTTCCTATGATGAGGAAGTGTAGAAAGGAGATTTCTTCGAACTCCAAAGAAATCTGTAAAACTTGCCGATGGTAAGGCAACAAATGTAGCTCTTTGCTTTGAAAGATTCTTGTAGATTGTTTGATTACCAACTTTGATACCCCAAAGATAGTTAACCGCCTGATGCCCATTGAACGAGCAAGTTTTTAGCCCATGAGACAGCCTTCATACTCAGCTGTGTTGTTGGTGCTGAGAAACTGCAATTTGAAGGCGACGGGATATTGCTCCCCCGTACGGAATACTAGAATTGCTCCAGCTCCAGAACCTTCCATATTAACAGCTCCATCGAAATACATTTTCCATGTATGGCATGTATTGTACTAATGGTGTTGTTCAACTGCCATTACCCCTTCATCGGGGAAGTAGGTTTCCAAGGGTTTGAAGTCCCCTGAAGGTGTGGCGGCCAGTTGATCCGCAATTCCTTGACCTTTGATAAAATTTTGAGTCACGTAGACGATGTCAAATTGTTATAGGATTAACTGCCATCTGGACAGCCGGCAATTTAATATGGGTTTACTAAACACGTACTTGAGAGGATCCACTCGGGATGTGAGATGGGTTGTGTGACCATGGAGGTAATGATGTAACCTCATGGAAGCCCATGCTAAAGCGAAACAAGTCTGCTCAATCAGAGTGTACTTGTGTTCACTGCCACTAAATCTTTTGCTGAGGTAATAGATAGCTCGTTCTCAGCCTCTATCGTCTTTCTGTCCCACTATACAGCCCATGGCATTGTCAATTATGGACAGGTACATGAATAGGGGAACATCATCCCTGGGTGGTACCAAAATGGGAGCTTTGACTAGTTACTCTTTGATTGTAAGGAAGGTCTTCTGGCACTCATCGTTCCATTTCATGGAGGAGTTCTTCCTTATTAACTTGAAGATGGGCTCACAGGTTGCGGTGAGTTGAGAAATAAACCTGCTAATGAATTTGATTCTTCCAAAAAAATCCTAGTATTTTCTTCTCTGTATAAAGAACGGGCATTTCAATGATGGTTTGGATTTTGGTGGGATCCAGCTCAATCCCCTTGTGGCTGACTAGTAATTCTAGTAACTTGTCTGATTTAACACCAAAGGCGCACTTGGCTGGATTCAACTTCAAGTTGTACTTATGAAACCTATTGAAGAACTTTCTGAGATGGTCTAAGATGTCTTCTTTTCTTCGGGACTTGACAGTGATGTAATCCACATAAATCTCTATCTCCTTATGCATTAAGTCATGGAAAAGAGCCATCATATCTCGCTAATAGGTGACTCCGGCATTGATGAGGCCGAATGACAACCGTCTATAGCAAAAGTTTCCCAAGGCGTGATGAAAGCAGTTTTCTCACAATCCTCCTCAGCAACTATAATTTAATGGTACCCCGCAAAGCAATCAGCAAAGGAGTACATGTCGTATTGAGCAGTATTGTCAATGAGAATGCGGATAAATGGCACGGGAAACTATCTTTAAGGAAAGCTTTGTTCAGATCCCGATAATTCATGCAAACTCGCACCTTTCCTCCAGGGTTAAGTACGGGAACTATGTTGGATATCCACTCCGGATAGGTGGAAATCATGATAATGCCAGCTTGAAATTATTTCACAATTTCTTCTTTAGCCTTTAAACTCCACTCAGGTTTCAATCGCCTGAGCACTTGCTTGACTGGCTTAAATCCCTCTTTAATGGGAAGGCGATGAAGAAAAATGTCAGTGGAAAACCCCACCATATCTTCATGAGACCATGCAAACACATTCTGGAATTGGGTTAGTAGTGTAACCACGTGATTCCTCTGGTTTGGGGTAAGGTCTGAACCAATCTGGATTAACTTAGGAATTTCTAAGGTTCCGAGATTGAAGGAAGTGGTTTGATCAAGGTTGGGTTTAGGTTTGTCTTTGACCCATTCTTTGATCTCCTGAGGCACCTCAATGTCCTCGTGTATTTCCATCAAGGTTGAATCCAACTTTTCATCAAAGTTACAATCATTGTGGAGAAGAGGCATCTTATCAGCAAGTACATGCACATCTAAGTTTAGAGTCTTGAAACAAAATATTCTTTCACTTAGTATATATGAAATAGTTTAATCATACAAAGTGTTAGCATGTACTGACAAAACAACTACTAATATTATACAGAAAAGTAAGCAGTTATGATATCTATAGGGCAGAAAGAATTCCTGCCCGTTTTACCCTCGTCGACAAATGCAAGGAGTGCTGCTCCAATTGTTGAGGGCAAATTCTGGGTGGACTGCAGTGATGGAGGGGTTGTCATCGTCCTCCTTTTCCTGAATGATGACCATTATGTCTGGGCAATCATCGTCTGGGGTGTATATGTTTGTATGTTCATCATGGACAATGATGCGTCTGCCCAACGTCATTTTGACAATGTCTTATTTAATTCTTCGTTCTTCTTCTTCCACTTTGGGATCTGGAATAAAGACATTTTTCTCTTTAACGGTATCGGCTTGGGCTCCTTTACCGGTACCATATAGCCATTACGTTGGCTGGCACCTTTACCGGAGATTGTGCAGACTTGTGATCTTCTGGTGAAGATAATCGCCATGTGGCTGAAAATGAAGGAATTTGATTATGCTTATGAAGATTCCTATGATTAGAACTGGCAAAATAGCCTAGTCCGGCTTTCCTAGTTTGACTGGACACTTGAATTGGGTGCTTAATACCCCGATGATCTTTACCTAGCCCTCGTCCAGGCTGATGACCCAAAGACATCATTTCTTGAGTAGCCGACATTACTTCAGAAAAAATCTTGGGTATGAGAGGTGGCGCCCCAATAATATGGTAATGAGTGTTGCTCACCTCCAGGGCATTAAAACTGACCGGCTCAACTTCTTAGGTGAAGCTGATAAGTGGTATGTCACTTTGTTTAGGACATTCCGACTTAGCGTTAACCGTGACTAGGATGTTATTAATGATATATTTTAGTTTCTGATGAAGAGTGGAGGGGATGGCCCCAGCCATATGAATCCATGATTTCCCAATATCAGGTTGTATCCTGAATCTATCTTAAGCATGTGAAAACATACACAGAATGTGTGGGGACCAATCTCGATTGGCAGCTCAATCTCTCTGACTGAATTTCGACGGGCTCCGTCAAAAGCTTTAATAACCGTATGGCTGCTTCGGATCCATTTGATATTGACGTTCATCATTAGCAATGTAGCGTAAGGACAGATATTCAAAGATGAACCTCCATTTATCAAGACTCCAGCTAGCATGTATCCGGAGGACAACACCGCAATGTGCAATGGATTGCAATGATCGGTCCCTGTGGGCGGTATGTCATCATCAGTGAAAGATATCACATTGTTGTTAAAAATGTGATCAACCAAATGTTGAAATTTTTCCACATGCACTTATTTCGGCAAATAAGGTTCTTCCAAAACCTTCAGTAAGATCTTCATGTGATCCTCAGAAGTTAAAACCAAGTCCAGTATTGAAATTTGATGTGGAGCTTCTCTTAAGCTTAAAACCACTTTGGCTTCATTATGACCCATAGTGTGGAGGAAATTTTCAATTTTCTCCATGGGAACCTTCCCCTTTGATTTGATGGCGGGCTTCATCACCCGTTGGGGAAGATATAGTGGATTCTCCTTCAATAATGCAGCAGTTATATGAGAGGTGGATCCTTCAACTTCTCCAAAATTCAATGGGACTTTTTGTAAGCTGATAACAGGATATTGTGTCTAAATGGCAAGTTAATTGGCTCTGGAGCAGTCACTTTCAAAGGATTGTCAACTCCTTTGAGTTGAATTGCTCGTATTGTGAAAGGTTTGTGATCCCATCACCTCGATGGATATAATCGCTACTACCCCCTTCCATTTAGTAGGACAAGTATTCTCACTCTCAAATAGTACAGTATCGTTGTCTGCCAGTTGCAGGACATCATTATCAATTAGATTCTGAATAAGGTGGTGGAGTGCCCATCATTCTTCCGTGTTGTGACCGCGAGAATGGGAGTGATATTGACATACTCCATCAGAATTAAACCGTCCTGAACGAGGATTAATTGGAGGCAGAAGGGAAGTGATCCTTCCTTCATTGATCAACATCTGAAGTATCTCCTCCATAGGTTGGCCCAAGTATGTAAATTCTCTTCTATTGGCAAAATCTCGACGGGCTTTGGCACTTGCTCTCTTCGTCACTTTGTCTTCCAATTTTTCGTTTTCTAAAGGTGACGAGGGAGTATTCATAACAAAAGGGAGGAGACTAGCATGCTCCTGGCTGACTAATTGGCGTATGACTTGATGTTAATTGGTCACCAATTCTGCCAATTGCTCAATCTACTTACACAGATCTTTCATCTTTTGTTCCATCATAAACTGGAACTTTTCATAATCCCATTTGTCAATACCGTCTTTGATGATCTGGGATGATTTTATGTTAAAATTGGAACTCTTTCCACTACTCCAATTAATCATGTTGACATCTTCCTCTTTGTGTTGAGCAAGAGGGTTGTCTTGTACGTGAGGTTGATCTGGTTTGGTGACCATGATTTCACCGTTGTCTATTAATATTGGATCTTGTGTTTCAAGGCCCAACAATCTTGAGTATCATGTCCAGGTGCCCCGGCATGATAAACACAATTCCGAGCAGCATTGAAACCCCTCCCATTAGGGTTGGCTGGTGGAAGAAGATGCGTGATTTTCTTCTGAGTCGTCAGAAGAGTGAGAATGTTCTCGAGTGAGTACCCTAAGGGTGTGAACACTCGAGGGCGCTTGACTTCTCCACCTTTTGGCAGTGGAGGGTTTGAAGACTGTGTTTGAAAGGGAGTGTAATTTCTCCTCTTGATATGCATGTTTGGATTGTCTTATTAACCTTGTAGTATCAAGGAAACATCCTCGTCTTTATGTGTTCAGCCTGTATGTGTTATTTCCTCTAAGGGTTATTTCCATAAGCTCCAGACTGTATGTGTTCAGCAACAGCTTTAAGGGCAGCTAGGTCTTGAATCTTTCCTTACTTCAATCCCATCTCAGCTATCTCCCCGTGTTTAATCATTTCAGAGAATGGTTTACCAATACCAGCTAAGACTCTCTCATAGAAAGGAGCTTCTTGTATGTCTGTGAAGGTCATGACCATTTCTGAATCTGTCATGGAAGGAATAACTTGAGCAGCTAGGCGCCTCCACCTGTGAGCATTTTCTCTGAAAGACTCAGTGGACTATTTCTTGACCTTGGTAATCTGGTACCGGTCAGGAGCCATCTGAGACTGGAAGCTGTATTAGGTGAGGAAGGCATGAGCTAGCTCCTCCCATCTATGGATCTTTGAGTTGTCTAATCTGGTATACCAAGAACGGGCTTCTCCAGTCAGACTCTTCTGGAACAGCTGCATCCTGAGCTTCTCGTCCTCTGTATAAGATCCAAGCTCTCCAATGAACACCTTCAAATGTGTGTAAGGATCTCCTAACCCATCGTATTTTTTGAAGTCAAAAGTTTTGAACTTTTCTGGATAATGAACCCCAGGGAATATACAAAGGTCAGCATATGAGACACTTCCATGTGCTCCAATTCCTTTGATAGAATGAAGGGTTTCTTCCATTTGAAGAACTTTCTTCCTGATGTCACCGGTGTATGGATCTCCTTTGAGATGGGTGGTATCATGAATTTTGCTGGTCGTATCCAACTGAAGTTCAGGTACTGTAATAGATTTATCAGGACCTTGGGTTCCTCTTTATGTAAAGAATTCAACATGTATGGGTGTCCTTGTACCCTGAGTAGACTAGTGTAGTTCTTTAAGCCAAACAGCTAAATCTGTTATTTGTTTACTTAATCCGTCAAATTCTTTGCGAGAAAATAGATTAAGGTCAGTCTGGTCTGATGACGAAATAATTGACTGTAGGCTCGCGACCATTTTGGATTTTTACCGGGTAGTAGGTCCGATTATTTCCCTGCGAAAGACTTGCATAGTTTAGTCTTAGGGAATGTCTAAATGTTTTCATGCTATGTGATGTAACCATTTTAGGAATATTATCCTTCAAGGAAAATGTTAGCTATTTATAATATAGGATAGCATGTTAATTTAAATATGTATGTACACATATTTCTTCATATTTGCATTACATGGAGATGAATATGGAATGAAATTACAAGTAATTGAATTTACTAGTAATTTTGAAATGAGAAAGCATGAAGAGACTTTCCTCCGCATTTGGTTTATCAGCAGTTGACCTATCTTAGGCTACTCTTGCAGCTTTTTGGCATGAAGGTTCCTAAATCATCGCAATTTACTTGACGAGAAGTTAATCCGGTCTTTCAACTGGAGCGAATTTGGGTGGTGCCTTTCCTGAGCCTCGTTGGAATTATTCTTCCTATGAGTCTAGTAATCAAACACCGATAGGATAGCCTCCTGGTGGAGGAACCACACAACATACATTCAAATACAACGTGTCTCACCGTTTATGAAAATGATGACATGTGTGAAGCACTAATATCACAGATAGATATATTGCAGTGTAGTAAAAAAATGCATTCCTACACATTCATCAAATATAAATGCAACATCCATACACAAGCATATAACAGTTTTGAAAAGCTTGTAATAGCAGCTTAAGTCCTCTTACTGGAGTCCCCATCAGAGTCACCACATGTCGACGTTGAGATTTTTATTTGTCCCTTTTCGTTTCTTGTTCTTTGGTGTTCTCATGTTAGGTGAGATTTGTTTGAAAAACAAGTGAAAAAAGTCCGACATGTATCATGTCGACGATGGACTATTAAGAGTCTCTAGTTGGTTTTTTATATGGTTGTACCAACACAACCGAGAAAAGGTTTGCACATTGACCCAGTGATGTGACACTGCTAAACGGGTCGGTGAAACCGAGATTCATTAGGATCTGGCGACTTGCTTATGCGGGGAGAAGGTGTTAGGCACCCCGCGACATCCGTGTTACCATGGTGACTGCAACTTTTCAAGAAACTGTTATATGAATGTGTGTGTGTGTGTGGGTCAATGTGCTATTATTTTGAAGTAGTGCAAGGCCTCGTTCGCACCTATATACACAGGGTTTCAATTTGTGTAAATATTCAGTTTTAAACAAGATATGGCAGTGATGTTTTATAAAAGAGTTTTTTCAAACCCTTGTGCTCAATAGTAATTGAGACCTTTTACACTTCCATTTTATTAAGTGTTCGGCTTGATTGCTTTTTATTTTCGAGAGGCGAAGCAACTTCGAGAAAAAAATGTACAAAATGGTGCCGAACTCCTCATGGGCATAAAAACCATCTGAGGAAATCCAAACACCGTGAATAAATTTACAAGCTTCGTACAGCTGAAAATGTCCATCACGGGAACCGAATCTAAATCCAGTAGACTGAATCTGTGATCACATGATTCCTAGGCTGACATGATGCCGCAATTGATATTAAAGCAGTAATCAGATATATATACATATATATAAGTTGTAAATATATATATACAGACATGATCAGCCACCACAAAGCACATCCATGGGAGATCATAAATGTCAATAAAGTTGTAAAAGCAATCAACCGCCACGATGTAAGCTCTAGGCGGGACGAAAAGTAAATATATTTATATAAAAAGCGGTAGATGTAAAATCCAAGCTCATCGAACAAAGTCCGACAACAGTAGATATATATAAGTATATATATATATTAAAGCAGTAAACGCACCGGATGTAAAATCCAGGCTCATCGAACAAAGTTCGACACACAATTCATATATATATATATAAAAATAAAAGCTCCAGACGTAAGTTTAGGCTCAATCGAGGAATAACTCGATAATATTAGTCCATATATAAAATATATATATATATATATATATATGTATATGTGACGCCCCCAAAATTAGGTATACATCACCCATCTTGGGTCGTCAGATACATGGTACAAAATTTAAATACAACTTACTAATACAACTGTCGTGTACAATACGACAAAACATAGCTGTGAGTTGGAATACAATTATTGTCTACTAGAGATTATACAAACTCAAAAGGTGTCATCATTACAATTATTAACACACTATTTCACAGAATAATGAGGACTACTAATGCTATCCTCTGGACCATCACCCGCTCCCCCCGACTAGTCCTCGCTATGTTCTCATTTCCGAAAGAGAACAAAAAGAAAGAAAGGGTGAGCTCAACTAGCCCAAGAAGAAATATTATGACTAAGATAATGAAGAATAAATTATCGTTAGCCTTCAACAGTGTTAAACTGATAAAATATAACAACATCCAGTTTAACTGCACCGAAACAAGCAATCCATTAAAAGAGTCAAGTAGAGAATAAAATCTACTATTTTTTATGATTTAAAAGGTTTTTCATGACTTTTATCGCTGGGACTCAACTTAACAAATAATCCACATCATCGAATCACCCCTGCACTTTTCTGACCCAAGGATATTCTTTAGTATCACGACCACAAATTATTCATGCACTACGACTAAGGACATTCATGTATGTTTAATGGTCATGATCATGCCAACAATCGTCCATCAATGCACTACGTACAATGATAACTTTTACCACATCATTTGTAACATTACGGTCACGATTACAATCAATAATCCTCAGTCATAATCATACCAAGTCCATCTATGCACTACAGGCCACAGATGACTTTCAACATAATATAAACATGAGAATGATGACAATAATATAAGAATTCAATAAAATAAGTTCAAGAATTAATTTATCCAGGAACTAATAATGTCCAAATTGTCAACATGATACTGCTTTGTAGAGTAAAATTCAAGAATGATCAGAAGAATATTTCCATGAAAAGATATTGGATGAAGTGCAAATATCAAGGATATTCTACTAATTTCATGGAGTATAGGAGTCAAAACTTTAACCAACTGAGTATAATAAAGAATGGAATAACAAAAGAAATCACCATGCATGCGGTAATTCGCATAGACAAGTTATTCTAATAGAATAATAATAACGGAACCAGGTCAGACAAAATTTGCACTGACAGGATGTTCCAACAGAATAATAAAGACGGAACCAGGTCCGGTGTAAAACACATAGACGGGATGTTCTAACAGAATAATAAAAAATGGAACCAGTCGGTGTAAAAACACACGATAAGATGTTCCAATGAGAATAATAATAAAGAGCGGAACCAGTCCTGTAAAAACACACCTGCATGTGATGTTCCAATAGAATAATAGAAGAATGTCACCAAGTATAGGGTAAATCACATATAAAGGTTATTCCAATGTAATAATAAGCAATGGAATAACAACAGTTCTCTTCATGAATAAGAAAGAATAACACCCCTTACATTAGTAGTAGATTGAATACTGCAGTAGTGTAGTAATAGAATACTCTTCTTCTTTCTCTCTTATTCTCTCTATATTTTCTCTCTCTACAGCTTGAATGAATTCGTGAAAAATAATGAAGCACTAGGCCTCTATTTATAGAAGATTTCTAGCTTAACACTTGAAATGTGAAAAGTCAAGTGGCTTGACGACTGGTGATGTGAAAAGAAAAGTGGTTTGATGCCTGTAATGTGAAACGACAATTGGTTCGATGCCTGTAATATGAAACGGCAAGTGGTTTGACGTCTGGTAAAGGTAGTTACTATTGACGAAGGTAATTACTATTGACGAAGGTAATTACTATTGACGAAGGTAATTACTATTGACAAAGAGACTCTTAGATGATAACATATGGGCCCCCTATAAAATAACCAAACTTACCACAAACGTCTCATAATAGACTCTTTATACATCAAGGATTGAATAAATATTACCACAAATCATTTTATTTTTAATCAATACATATTTAATCTTTCAACAATTATTAATCATTTATAACTTGTCGTCTCAATTATTGATTTAATAATATAACATATTATACAGATGATACTGTGACAATAATTGAATCAAGAATATAAGAGATATGATGCAGCAATTACTGTAGCAATAATTGAGTATAGCTGAGTGACTTCTCACGTAAGCATCAATAATCAATACCGTGTGCTACTATGCAACCACGCGTATTACTGTACTTTTACTACCGGGTAGTTCAACAGTTTTAACGGTAACACCTCCGCCGTTATTTTTATAGAAAGATAATTTTGTCGTTTTCTAACTACGACAATACTTACATTAGGAGTCCACTTAATGATTGTGCTGCCGTCGTATGAATATTTCCGACAAAAAAAGAATATTCCCCACCAAACGAATATTTTATAACAACTTGCTTACATTGCAAAATTTATAAATATTACCCACAACTATAACATTATATCAAATTTACTCCATAATATTCAAAAATAATATTTATAGAAAATTCATCTTTATTTATAAAAGTTGGGGTCTTAAAACCTCCCCTTCTTATAAAATTTCGCCCTCGAAATTAGGGTACGTACCTGGTATGTCGAAGAGGTAAGGATACCTTGATTTCATTTCAGATTCAAACTCCCAAGTCATTTCCTCAACATCGTGGTTTCTCCACAAAACTTTGACTTGAGGTATATCCTTGGAGCATAGAATATGTTTCTTCTTATCCAAGATTTGAACAGGAACCTCTTCATACGTCAAATCTTCCGCTATTTCGTCCGGTTCTAACTCAATAATGTGGTTCGGGTCTTTCACATATTTACGTAACATGGATATGTGAAAAACGTTATGAACACGAGACATACTTGGTGGTAAAGCGAGTGTATATGCCACAGTTCCTACTCGATCGAGGATTAAAAATGGGCCGATGAATCGAGGATTGAGTTTTACTCTCTTTCCAAATCTCGTAACTCCTTTCCATGGAGCAACACGCAACAACACATGATCTCCTATATCGAATTCCACGTCATTTCAATGAAGATCAATAAAACTCTTTTGTCGATCTTGTGAGGTTTTTATACGTTGTCGGATCGTTTGAATCTTTTTCGTAGTCATACGTACCAACTCCAGTCCCAACAACGTTGCTTCACCCACCTCACCCCAGCATACTAGAGAACGACACTTTCTTCCATACAACACTTCGAATGGAGCCATGCCAATACTTGCTTGATAACTGTTGTTGTAGGAAAACTCCACCAATGGTAAGAACTTGTCCCAACTTCCCTTGAAATCAAGGACACAAAGTCTTAATAGATCTTCAAGAGTTAGAATAGTCCTCTCCGACTATCCACCAATGGTAAGAATATGCCGAGCTAAATCGTAAGTCTATGCCCATAGCTTTTTGCAAACTAACCCAAAATCGTGAAGTGAATCTTAGGTCTCGATCAGAAACTATGGATACCGGCATACCATGCAGTCTTACAATCTCGTTTATGTACATACGAGCAAGAAGTTCAAGTGTATAAGTTTCTCGTATCGGTAAGAAATGAGCAGACTTGGTCAATCTATCAACAATGACCCAAATCACATCTATGCCTTGAGAAACCTTTGGAAGACCGGTAACAAAATCCATGGTAATGTGCTCCCACTTCCATTCTGGAATTTCAAGTGGTTGCAATGGACCTTTTGGTACTTGATGTTCCGTTTTAACTCGTTGACAAGTTAGACACCTTGAGATAAACAACGCTATCTCTCTTTTCATATTGCTCCACCAAAATGTATGACGAATATCATGATACATTTTGGTACTCCCAGGATGGATTACAAATGGTGTGTTGTGCGCCTCAATCATGATTTTATACTTTAAATAAGGGTCGTTAGGAACACAAAGTCTGGAGTTGACTCAAAGTATTCCTTCTTCATCGATTCTTGCTTTCAGCATAGCACCTTCTTGCACTTTCTTCCTCATACGCATCAGCTCCAGGTCTGTAACTTGAGCAACTTTAACTTTATCGATTAAAGTCGGTTCTACTAGTATATTCGCCATCATCACATGGGTCCCTGGAGTCTTTAACTCTATCTCCATCCTTTGCAAGTCACACAAAATGGGCCTTTGCGTTGACAATATCACACTCGTACTTCCATATGATCTTCTACTCAATGTGTCAGCTACCACGTTCGCTTTTCCAGTATGGTATTGGATGGTATGATCATAATCTTTCAACAGTTCAAGCCAACGTTGTTGTCGCATGTTGAGTTCCTTTTGAGTAAAGAAATATTTGAGGCTTTTATGATCCGTAAAGATCTCCACCTTCTCCCCATACAAGTAATGCCTCCAAATCTTTAGTGCGAAGACAACAGCTGCCAACTCTAGATCATGAGTAGGATAATTCCTCTTATATTCTTTGAGTTGTCTTGAGGCATAGGCTATGACTTTTCCATGTTGCATGAGAACACATCCCAACCCTTTGCCCGAAGCATCACTGTAAATGACAAATCCCTCCAAGCCAGATGGTATTGTCAGAACAGGTGCCGAAATGAGTCTCCTCTTGAGTTCTTGAAAACTCTTCTCACATTCTTCGCTCTAACCGAACTTTGTATCTTTCCGAGTCAATGGAGTAGCGATTCGAGAAAATCCTTCTGCGAATCTCCGATAATAACCAGCTAAACCGAGAAAGCTACATACTTCGGTCACTGATTTAGGTTGCTCCCAGCTTTGAATTGCTTCAATCTTTGCTGGGTCAATAGATATTCCATGACTTGATATTACGTGCCCAAGGAATGCTACTTCCTCAAGCTAGAATTCGCATTTCTTCAACTTGGCATAAAGCTTGTATTCACAATGCTTTTGGAGTGTCAGCCTCAAGTGTTGTTCATGATCTTCATGGCTTTTGGAATAAATAAGGATGTCATCAATAAAGACGACCATAAAGTGATCCAAATATTCCTTGAATACTCAGTTCATCATATCCATGAAGGCAGCAGTAGCATTAGTCAATCTAAAGGACATGACTAGGAATTCATAATGCCCGTCTCGGAGTTCCGGCCGCCTTTTGGAATGTCATCGGTTCTAATCTTCAATTGGTGATATTTGGATCAAAGATCAATCTTTGAAAAGAATTTAGCTCCTTGCAACTGGTCAAGCAGGTCATCAATACGTGGCAATGGATACCTATTTTTGATGGTGACATGATTCAACTCCCGATAATCAATACAAAGTCGCATACTCCCATCTTTCTTCTTCACGAATAGAAACAGGGAGCACCCCAAGGAAAAGTACTAGGGCGAATAAAGCCAATGTCTAACAATTCTTGCAGTTGGGTCTTTAACTCCACGAAGTTCGATAGAGCCATTCGATATGGGGCTTTGGAAATGGGTTTTACCTTAGGGTTCAAGGTTGATACAAAATTCAATTTCACGCTCGAGGGTAGGCCGTAGAAGTTCTTCGGGGAATATGTCAGAAAATTTATTAACAATAGAAATATTGTTCAAAACTGACGTATTTTTGTTTAAATCTGTGACATGAGCTAAGAAAGCTTGACATCCGTTTTTTAATAAACGAATAACTTTATGGCTTGAGATGACCGTGATTGATTTTAAGGGTTTGGTCACTTGAATTCGCATAATAGTTTGATTAGGAATATGAAAGCTAACAACCTTACGGAAACAATCAATTTTTGCATGATGAGTAGTTAACCAATCAATCCCTAGAATCACGTCAAATGCAAGTATTTTCAATAAAATAAGATCGACAGGTAATGTGAGGGTACCGATTTGAACCAAACAAGACTTATAAATAGTGGATATAATGAAGGTTTCTCCCAATGGAGTTTCCACAGATAAGTCAAAGTCTAATTTCTCCAGAGTCAAATTTAATCGATGAACGCAAGTAGGAGAAATAAAAGAATGGGTAGAACCGGTATCAAATAAAGTTTAGATTTCATTAGAGTTTATGATAAGCTTACCCGTGATGACCTCATTTGGGTTCCTTGCTTTCTGGGAGGTCACAACAAACGTTCTCCCTTGCACTACCGGTTTTGACTTTTTTAGGACGGCCTTTGGTGCCTCCATCCTAGTTGAATTTGTCTTTGGTGAACGACAAAATCGGGCTAAGTGACCTTCTCTTCCACAATTATAACATGCTTTGGGCGACATCATGCGCAGCTTTGGACTGATGTGACCCTCCCCTCCGCATTTGAAACATATGATAGGTGGTCGTTATCCTTCCTTAACGACAGTCTTTGGTCTTGACGCTCTTTCCATCATTGTTAAATCTCCTCTTCTTGAAATATCCATTCTTATTGTTTTGTACGATTACCACCAAGTGGTTACCATTTCTCGCATGTTGATTCCTCCACGCTTGTTGTCACCGCTTCAATGACTCTCTCTCATTGGTATTATCATTTTGTCACCGCTTCTTTTTTAGTTGCATTGGCTCGTTATCGCGCTCCACTAACTGAGCCCTATTTACAACATCTGAATATAAACACAGTTTATGAGAAATAAGATATTGACGTATCTCCAGCTTCAAACCTCTTAAAAACATCTGTGTCATTCTCTCTTCATTATCCACCAAGTGGGACGCAAACCGGGATAACTCCACAAATTTAGCCTCGTATTGTGACACGGTCATTTTGTTTTGTTCCAACTTGATAAACTCCACCTCCATCATGTGGCGAATACTTTCGGCAAAGTATTTGTCGTTGAACAGCTCTTGGAACTTCTCCCAAGACATCTTCAGTACAGCAGGTTGAGTACGTTTTACCGATTCCCACAAGTAATCTGCCTCTCCGCGCAACATAAAGGTGGCAAAGGGAACCTTTTACTCCTCAAGACATCCCAAGACATCTGCTTTATCCATGCTTCCGCCATAAGTGGTTTTGGCTCTCCCTTAAACTCTGGTGGTCCCAGCTCCTTGAACTATTTAGCGGAGACCGCCCGAGAGTTTCCAGTGTTTCCACTTGCATTTTGGACAAGAGCCACTCTCGCCTGCTGTTGCATGAATTGCATAAAGCCCCTGAACATTTGATCATTCATCATTTGGTCAGTGTTGTTGTTTGCATGAGGATTGTCGCCTTCCTGATGCACATTATCCTGATTATTAATATGTGGTGAATCAACGGTCGCCTGTGCTCCATTGCTATTCTCAACATTCTCGGATGTCATTTTCAGATACTGCCACAAAACAAAGGTTAATTGACATGTAACATATTATCCCTAAATTCTGACCGAAAAATTAAATTCCACATAAACTTAGGTAGGTCATGCTAGCGAAGGAATTCCCCGTCTCTCCCCTCCAAGTACTTTTCTCACATCTTAGCAAGGGATCATATCCCTAAGCTCTGATACGAACTATGACACCCCCAAAATTAGGTATACATCACCCATCTTGGGTCGTCAGATACATGGTACAAAATTCAAATACAACTTACTAATACAACTGTCGTGTACAATACGACAAAATATAACTGTGACTTTGAATACAATTATTGTCTACTAGAGATTATACAAACTCAAAAGGAGTCCTCATTACAATTATTAACACACTATTTCACAGAATAATGAGGACTACTAATGCTATCCTCTGGACCGTCACTCCGTTCCCCGACTAGTCCCTGCTATGTTCTCATTTCCTGAAGAGAACAGTGAAAGAAAGGGTGAGCTCAACTAGCCCAATAAGAAATATTATGACTAAGATAATGCAGAATAAATTATCGTTAGCCTTCAACAGTGTTAAACTGATAAAATATAACAACATCAAGTTTAACTGCAGCGGAACAAGCAATCCATTAAAAGAGTCAAGTAGAGAATAAAATATATTATCTTTTATGATTTAAAAGGTTTTTCATGACTTTTATCACTGGGACTCAGCTTAACAAAAAATCCACATCATCGAATCACCCTTGCACTACGGCCAAGGATATTCTTTATTACGACCATAAATTATCCATGCACTACAGCCAAGGACATTCATGTATTCATTAACGGTCATGATCATGCCAACAACTGTCCATCAATGCACTACGGGCCAATGATAACTTTTACCACATCATTTGTAACATTACAATCCATGATTACAATCGAATAATCCTCGGTCATAATCATACCAAGTCCATCTATGCACTACTGAGGCACAGATGACTTTCAACATAATATAAACATGAGGATGATGACAATAATATAAGAATTCAATAAAACAAGTTCAAGAATTAATTTATCCAGGAACTAATAATGTCCAAATTATAAACATGATACTGCTTTGTAGAGTAAAATTCAAGAATGATCAGAAGAATATTTCCATGAAAAAATACTGGATGAAGCGCAAATATCAAGGATATTCTACTAATTTCATGGAGTATAGAAGTCAAAACTTTAACCAACTGAGTATAATAAAGAATGGAATAACAAAAGAAATCACCATGCATGCGGTCAGGCAAAATTCGCATGGACAGGTTATTCCAACAGAATAATAATAATTGAACCAGTCGAGCAAAATTTAACCAAGCGGGATGTTCCAACATAATAATAAAAAAGATTTTAACCGTGTCCTGTGTAAAACACACGAAAGGATGTTCCAATGTATAATAATAAAGATTTTAACCCGTGTCCTGGTGTAAAACACACGAATGTGATGTTCCAACGTAATAATAGAAGAATGTCGCCAAGTATAGGGTAAATCGTGCATATACAAAGTTATTCCAATGTAATAATAAGCAATGGAATAACAACAGTTCTCTTCATGAATAAGAAAGAATAACACCCCTACATTAGTAGTAGATTGAATCTTTGCGAGAGTGTAGTAATAGAATACTCTTCTTCTTTCTCTCTTATTCTCTCTATACTATCTCTCTCTATAGCTTGAATGAATTCGTGAAAAATAATGAAGCACTAGACCTCTATTTTTAGAAGATTTCTAGCTTAGCACTTGAAATGTGAAAAGGCGAGTGGCTTGACGACTGGTGATGTGAAAAGAAAGGTGGTTTGACACCTGTAATGTGAAACGACAATTGGTTCGACGCCTGTAATATGAAACGACAAGTGGTTTGATGTCTGGTAAAGGTAGTTGCTATTGACGAAGGTAATTACTATTGACGAAGGTAATTATTATTGACGAAGGTAATTATTATTGACGAAGGTAATTACTATTGACGAAGGTAATTACTATTGACAAAGAGACTCTTAGATGATGATATATGGGCCCCCCATAAAATAACCAAACTTACCACAAACGTCTCATAATAGACTCTTTATACATCAAGGATTGAATAAATATTATCACAAATCATTTTATTTTTAATCAACACATATTTAATCTTTCAACAATTATTAATCATTTATAACTTGTCGTCTCAATTATTGATTTAATAATATAACATATTATACAGATGATACTGTGACAATAATTGAATCAATAATATAAGAGATAATATCAAGAATTATGTAGCAATAATTGAGTATAGCTGAGTGACTTCTCACGTAAGCATCAATAATCAATACCGTGTGCTACTATGCAACCACGCGTGTATAACATTACTGTACTTTTACTATCGGGTAGTTCAACAGTTTTAATGGTAACACCTCATCACTAGTTATTTTTTATAGAAAGATAATTTTGTCGCTTTTCTAACTACGACAATACTTCCGCATGGGGTCCACTAATGATTGTGCTGTCGTCATCTAAATATTCCCCGACAAAAGAATATTCTCCCACCAAACGAATATTTTATAACAACTTGCTTACTTTGCAAAATTTATAAATATTACCCACAACTATAACATTATATCAAATTTACTCCATAATATTCAAAAATAATATTTATAGAAAATTCATTTTTATTTATAAAAGTTGGGGTCTTACAGTATATATATATATATACAAACTGAAATGAAACCACGGACCGAAGTCCGGGCATACACACGCAACACGACTCTCAACGTGAAGAATGGTGTGTACAAAGATGAAGAGAACGACTTTAAAGTGTGTAAGAAGGCTTACAGTGGGCTGCCAAAGAAGACTTCTATAACTTTAATTGGATGAACACTCGGCTCCCGCCGATACAAATAAAAGCTATATGTGAGCTCACAAGTGTTTAAAATGAGAAAGCACTTGGTTTAGGGTGAGTACAGAGCAAATTTGACAGGACTTCCTCGCCTTTTTCTCTTTATAAAATGGCCACCCCAAGCCCTCTATTTATAGTGGGGGGAGCTGCAGGTGTACCTGCGGCTAGCCGCAGATGTACATGCGGCTAGCCGTAGATGTACATGCGGCTAGCTACAGATGTACCTGCGGCTAGTTGCAGATGTACCTGCGGCTGCACGAGGTACCCCAGGCTATGTGGGTCCTGCCGTCTTGAAGTACGTGCACGCATGCACTTTGATGTACGCTAAAACTTTTAGAATGGCAATCTGGGCATCCGACTTAGGTATGTAAGACCTATTTCGGACCGCTGTTGTCGAGAGTTACACAATGACATGGGATTAGAGGTTGTACGAAGTCAGGAAGATGGGACCATGCCCTCTGGTCTTCAAGCTTCAAATTCTATCTGTTGCCCTGCGTAATAGTCACCCGGGATTGGACCTCCTTGCTTCTTGTGGGACATTGCTGTGTAGAAATGTATATATAAAATGTTGAGATGGTACGATGTGGCATCAAGGTGGCAAAATGATGACTTTGCTCATCACTGGGGTTATCTCTGGTTTGGGCTGATAAAGCAGACGTTGCTCAGGGTTATCTCTGAGATTGGACTGCTGTAAGTGTTGAATGTCCTCAGTGTAATCTCTGAGGTGTTCTTGTCTTCCCGGTGTTATCTTCGGGTCTTTATACTTAGTGCCTCGGTGTGAGTGCCAAGGTTGAAGCTGATTGCATGCATTTGAAACAAGCATTTCCGGGGTCATCTCCGGAACTACAACTGCACTCCTTGGGGTTTTCTCCAAGGTTGGAACTACTACTCCCAGTGTTATGTCTGGGACTGAGACTGAATACCTTGGGGTTATCTCCGAGATGAATCGGCCTTCTCCGGTTGAATTTCTGATATTTGAACTGCATGCCCCGGGGTTATCTCCGAGGTTGGAATTGATACTCCCGGCGTGTATTCCGCGGTTGAGACTGAACTTTTGGTAGTATCTGGACTGGATATGAGCTGTCTTCCTGGGTTATCTCTGAAAGACGAATCTGCACTCCTGCAATGTCAGTAACAGGTATGGAAAAAATTTTGAGTGTCTACAGTAGTCACTCGGGATTTGAGCTATGGTTCTTGTGGGACACTTCTGTATACAGTGTGGGTTTGAATGATGCTGAGACGATGTGAATGTAGTATCGAGGTGGAAAAATAATGATTATGCCCCTCACCGGGGTTATCTTCAGCTTTGGGCATCACAGATGTAGCAGTCGTTGCTCAAGGTTATCTCCGGCTTTTCTGGGGTTATCCCTGCAACTGGAACTACCTCTCTCGGGGTTATCTCTAAGGCTGGAACTGAGTCTCCCGGGGTTGTCTCCGAAATTACAACTGAGTATCTCGGGGTTGTCTCCGAGATTGAAAGCTGAGTATCCCGGGGTTATCTCTGGGATTGAGCTTATTTGACCTCTAGGGATCTGGAAGATGATTTTGCCCTCCTGCAAAGTTAGTAACAGGAATGCAAAATTTTGAGTGTCTACAATTGAGGCAACACATTTATTCATATTATTATTAACATTATTGACAATGTCTAGAAAGTTTTGTCGGGGAAAGGGGTTAGGTTATTTAATTATGCGCCAATAAGGAAAAATTCTTATCAAAAAGCCCCATCTTTCTTGTGAATGATCTGGTTGTTAATATTGTGAATTATAATATTAATGATGAATAATTGTTAAAAAAATTAAAAATATGTTTATTAAAGATAAGTGATTTATGGTAAATATTTATTCAAATTTTCTTTATATAAATAGAGAAGTTTGTCATGAAGCGTTTGTTGTAAGTTGACTTATTATTCCATGGAGAGATGTACTAATTTATGGACCGTCAGTTGTGGTTTTAATAGTATATTAATCTGGACCGTCGGTGGTGGTTTTAATAGTAAATTAATCTGGACCGTCGATGGTGGTTTTAATAGTAAATCAATCTGGACCGTCGGTGGTGGTTTTAATAATAAATCAATCTAGACCATCGGTTGTGGTTTTAATAGTAAATCAATATGGACCGTCGGTTGTGGTTTTAATAGTAAATCAATCTAGATCGTATGTTTTAATAGTAAATCAATCTAGATCGTCCGTGAATCAATTACTATTGTGTCCATTCTCCTATAAATTGAAGTTTATTTCTTCTTTCATTCTCACCAATTCACTAAGACTCACAAGAGAAACTATAGAGAGAAAGAAGAAGAGTATTCTGTTACTTCACTATTGCAATATCCAATCTTCTACTAAGGTAAGGGATGTTATTTTTCGTATGGTAAGGGATATTATTTTCTTATGGTAAGGGGAATTATTCTTTCGTACTCGTAAGGGATATTATTTTTTGTATTCATTCTTAAATCTGTGGGAATAACTTGTCTACGTGAATTACCGCATGACGGGTGAAAATCCATTTACAGTTTCGTATATTATTTCTTTTCATATTCATAAATCTAAACATACTATGGTAAGTATTGCTTCTATAATCCCTAAAATTAGTAGAATATCGTTTAGTTTTATGCTTCATCTAGTATCATTTCATTGGAATATTGGTTTGAACTTTTTTATTAAATTTTAATATTTTCACTCAGGGTACTATTCATGGATTACTGTTCACTCAGGTTCTATTCACTCAGGTATTATTCATTCGGGGATTCAGGGTACTTTGCGTGACGGGTTACTATTAATTT
Source organism: Panax quinquefolius (assembly GCA_020205615.1). Lineage (NCBI taxonomy): Eukaryota > Viridiplantae > Streptophyta > Magnoliopsida > Apiales > Araliaceae > Panax > Panax quinquefolius. The sequence continues at coordinate 74,524,150 of CM035165.1, forward strand.
ATTACTATTCACTCAGGTACTATTCACTTGGAGTAATATTTATTCGGGGTACTTTACATGACGAGTTACTATTCATTTATTACTATTCACTCAGGTATTATTCACTCGGGGATTCGGGGTACTTGGCATGACGGGTTACTATTCATTTATTATTATTCACTCGGGGTAATATTTATTCAGGGTACTTTGCATGATGGGGTACTATTAATTTGGTACTCTAGTCACGACAAAAGTGATTTCTTTTTTGTCCAAATTATTTTTGATATATGAATATCATTCTTGAATTTTACTCCACAAATAATTTTATCATGTTGACAATTTGGATATTCTTGACCTCTAGATAAATTGAATTATAAATCTCTAATGTTTATCCTTGATCTCACTTGATTGATTTTTTATATAATTGTCATCATTCGCATGCTTATATTGTGGTGAAGTTATCTTTGGCCCGTAGTGCATAGATGGACTATTAGTTGGTATGATTATGACCAAAAATTATGTATTGGTATAATCATGACATGTAATGTTACAGACAAATGATGTGGTAAAAGTCATCTTTGGCCCGTAGTTCATAGATGGACTGTTGTTTGGTATGATTATGACCATGAATTGTGTATTGGTATAATCATGACATGTAATGTTACAGACAAATGATGTGGTAAAAGTCATCTTTGCCCCGTAGGGCATAGATGGACTGTGGATTGGTATGATTATGACCAAGAATTGTGTATTGGTATAATCATGACCTATAATGTTACAGGCAAATGATGTGGTAAAAGTCATCTTTAGCCCGTAGTGCTTAGATGGACTGTGGATTGGTATGATTATTACCAAGAATTGTGTATTGGTATAATTATGACCTATAATGTTACAGACAAATGATGTGATAAAAGTCATCTTTGGCCCATAGTGCATAGATTGACTATTGATTGGTATGATAATGACAAAGAGTTGTGTATTGGTATAATCATAACCTGAAATGTTACAGACAAATAATGTGGTAAAAGTCCTCTTTGGCCCGTAGTGCAAAGATACACTGTTGATTATTGGTTTTACAGTTGAACATCTTTGGCCCGTAGTGCAAAGATGAACTATTGATTATTGGTTTTATAATTTTATGTCTGGCCGTAGTGAAAAGATGGACTATTGATTATTGGTTTTACAGTTATATGTCTTTAGTCCAAAGTGCAAAGATGGACTGCTGATTTACATGATTATAAATATGAATTATGAATTTCACTATAATCTTTTGTGGTTCAGGTGATGAAAGTTCTCTTTGTCTTGGGCATAACAAAGAACTGTTGATGGGTATTATAGGGTTGAAATATTAATGATGGACTTTTAATTTGGAAGTGATAGTAAACATTATGTTCTACTTGACTCTTCTAATGGATTGCTGGTTCCGCTGCAGTTGTTGATCTAAAACTTGTTTTTTATTGTATTCTATCAGAATTTTCCCTGTTGAGGATGAAGGATAATTTGTTCTACATTATCTTAGTCATAATATTCTTTACTAGGCTAGTTAAACTCACCCTTTTCCTTCACAATACCTTTCACAAAGTAAGAGTGTAGCTGGGTCGAGTGGGAATAACAAGGGAATAGTGTGATTGTCCGAGACTGTGGAAGTTTCTCAACACATTATAAAAGAGTATGACAATATATAATTATATTGAGGACTTAAGATATGCGTGACGTATTTTATACGTCATTTAATAATTGATTTTAGTGAACAACAATAGGGTGAGGAGGACCCGACTGTGAAAGCGTCAAAAATGCACCCCATTAGAATGTGGAGGACAAAATTGCACTAAGAGCTTTAAGGGTGTGTTTCCACTATTATACATGATGTCTGACCACATACAAACCCATGCTATCATAAGATATGGTTGTACACATCCACTTGCTGACTATATCTATGAGCATTATCTATATAATCTTGGAGTACGGTTGGAGTATAATCATCAGTTTGAGACAATGGAGGTAATTATATGGAAAGAAGATACACACCATTGGAATGAATAGGATAGTAATATTCTTGTCCTTCTTTGGGGTCTATTAGGTCAACCAAGGTTAATGCTCAAGTCCTATGATATTTATTATAACTTAGATGCATGGCCTCCTATGTATGAAGGATTCCTTGAGCATTTTCCAAAGATTTTAATTCCTAAAACAGTTATCGACTGTACCTTTATGTAAAGTAACATTGGTTTGGAGTATGAGAACTGTTATTTCTATTGAAACTCACAGCTTATGTGTTGTCGTATTTTGCACAACAGTTTAATAATTGTATAAATGAAGTTTGTATTTGAATCCTGTAGTGTGCATCTGGCGACCCAGAATGGGTTGTGTGGAACTATTCTAAGGGCGTCACACCATCGCTGGTGGACTCCTCGCACCATTGGAGCTCAAACCCCTGCAACTTAGTTCATGGGGGATATGGTTCTTGGGTCTGTGATGATGATAGACTAGATCGCCTGTGTCCTAGAGCCCACTCATTTGGCACATATTTAATAATTAACCCAGAGGTTGGATCGGACACACTTTTTCTTTCGGCATTTGGTCCTTCAGGTGGCTCATACTCTGACAGCTTCACCAGAGTAGATCCCCCTTTGTATCTACCTAATGTTCCATCTGGCAGAGATATAGTGACTTGAGAGGAGTTACTGCAGGTTGATCGATTGGATGATGCAGACATCATAGATTTCTTGGGATAGATTTCTCGTTATCTCTTTTGATAGACCTCTATTAGATATTGGGTGGTTGTGCCCCATTTCTCGTTATATCTTTTGATAGGCTTCTGTTAGATATTGGGCGACTATGCCCCATTACCGTACTTTTTTTTTTTTCAGGTGTAGACAGAGATGATGCATTTAATTCTTATTAGATGATGATTTATTTAGGAATGTATGTATATTGCTTTCTATTCCTTGCATCATATTGTCATTTATCATGATGCATGCATTATGTCATGGATATGCATTCACATAGGTGAGTTTAGCATTGACCCCTGGATGGTCTTATGATACGGTTCTCCAGATGTCTTAATCTACCGTCAGTCAGATTGCGAACACACCACCCACACTAATAGCCTCTTCTATGAGATTATGGTACGGTAGTTTTCCTCCCACAGATCGGGTGACAGTTGATCAGATGTTGAGACATTCCATGACTATTTTGACGTTCCACGTACCATTGGGTTTTGTAGAGGGCATGCTATTTCTTTGGATACCTGAGAGACATGTTTTCATATTTGATATCCACGAGCTGACTCCTACGTTAGAGGAGTATGAGCGCATCACTGATTCGCCCTTGGATCGATCTTATGCTAGGATGGTTATCGGTGATATGAGACGGCAGTTTATGACACTGATCAACTTACGACGCGGGGTTATCATGGATGAGATCACTTCAAGGCATGTGGTATCCTTGGATTTCTTGATTGATCGATTTAGATCACCGGATAGCTATCTACGGCATTCAGGAGACTTCACCATTGCTGACGGTAAGTGGCAGGTTGCCCGCGTAGACATTCTATTTATGTGAGTCATAGCCTATTTGTACATGTTGGTATATATGGACCATCTGTACATTGACCTGATTATAGTGATTCGTGCTCTCAGGGAGGGTTGCATTATCTTGCTCATGATATTGGCAGAGACCTTGAGGTCGGCCACATTTTGACATACCTATCCTATGGGGTTTTTTAGAGGCAGTGTCGTCTTGTTGTACGTATGGTTCATGACCCATTTGAGATCGATCGACACTTTTAGACATCATGGGTACTGCTTCGCTCATGAGATAGCCATGCCTTATTCTTTTCGGTCGACTGAGTGTACAGATGCAACATCCTGGTTGGTTTTTCTGACAGCAATCAAGGATCCATTTATGATCTTGCCTTGCTCAGGACTCAACACTCCTTATAGCTTTATTACTTGTACGGTTGACATGGATTATCTACCCCTAACTGGTTTGAGAGGAGTGACCACGTATCATCCACTGCCTATTATGGAACAGTTTAATTAGTTTCAGGATATTAACCCCTTTGATGGGGCCTTGGGTCAGTGACTATCAGCTCTGTTTTTGTCAACAGATGACTTGACTAGGATTTATGATTGTTTGACTCGTCACGAGAGGGCTAATTTTTTAAATAGTCAACCGGGTCAATCTTTAGAGTATTTTGTATGGCTGGAGGCAGATATTGCATCAGCTATGGTTGTTTAATCAGAACCAAATATTGATTCTGACGATGAGAAGCCTATGGAGGACCCTGATTCTCCCATCGAGGACGAGCTATTTGCTGGTTTGACAGTAGCCTTTGTCAGTGACACCCATAGCCCTCCTGCTGCACCTCTTATAGAGTATTTAGAGCAGAGGCTACTTCTTATGACATTTGAGAGGGATTAGGCTAGGGCCCTGATGTTGACAGTCCTTTCTGGCCGAAATGCTACTTTTATTTAGAGGGGTGTAGCTTGAGCTACTCGGGATGCAACTTTTGTTGAGTGGGATGATGATCGAGCTACTCGGGATGTAGTTTTTGTTGAGAGAGATAATTCTCGAGCGGCTCGGGATGTAGCTTTTGTTGAGCGGGATGAGGCTTGAGCTACCCGGGATGCTGTTATTGCTGATAGTATTGCACTTAGATCCTACACGACTAGTATTATTGCAGATATGAGTGCATTCATAGATGATCATGGTAGCTGATAAGTAGGTTTTATACCTACTTATCCGGTATCTATTACTTGAATTAGTTGTTTAAGCTCAAGTTTCTTAGTTACTTTTTATGCATTTTGTGTTCGTTTTGTAGATTATATGCTTGGGAGCTGAAATAGCAAAGAATTGGTATGAAATCACAAAGAAAAGAAATCCGGACATCGCTTGGGCTTTCATGTTCTTGTCTTGGAACTTAGATTATATTGTAGAGCTTCTTCTTAGCTTTCTGGAACAACTTAAATCATTTCAATCGGAGTTCGGATGCAAGAGTTATGACCTTTGTACCAACGGACGTTGAACTTCACTATTTTGGGTGACCGTTTACATAGCAGAAACTTCAGAGCCCATTTCAACATTGCTCCAGTCCTTATTTCAGAAAACTCAAAGCATGAAAGTTGTAGATCTACGTCACCTCTTTCCATAACATCTAGAAGCATCGAAATCATAGTTCAGACGAAGAAGTTATGGACATTTTCCCAAAGGATGTCAGGTAGAAAAGGGATCCCAGTCGGGGCGGGCTTTCTCTTCACAAAACCCCCACCGGAGCGGGGGTACCAGCTATAAAATAGAACCCTAGCCCACTGGGGCGGGCCCTTTATGCCTTATGCCTTATAGCCCCCGCCGGAGCGGGGGTACGCGCAGAAAACTCAGTTTTTGTCCAAATTTGAGTTCGAGAAGGATTATTTCGATCCGATTGACTCAAGGACTTCCAAGATGACTTAAAGACATATAAAAAGGCATATAAAAGGAGGAAAATCATAAGGATTATGGGAGAGAGGGAGGATTACATTAGATTAGATTAGAGTAGAATAAGAGAAAACACTAGTTCTTATTAAATTTGGAGATTGAAGCAACTTGGAGACCATTGAAGATTCAAAGTAGGAGCAAGGAGGGAGCTTTAAATCTACAGACAATAGATTCTTTCTTCTCATCTTCTTCTATCTTTGTCTTTTAATGTGTATTCAAGTGTGGATTCTTAGTTTTAATTCAATGAACTAATTCTTTGTTTGAGATTACAATGGATCTTATTGTGTAGTTTATTTTAGTATGCTTCACTATCAATTATTATGTTCTATTGTGAGGATTGTCTATTGTGATTTGAACTTAATTGCTTAATTTCCAAGCTAACAATTACCGTGATAATCTATATGAACTCGAGATATGAAGTTTAGATTTAGATTTGATCATGATAGCATGTATTTGTGATTTCTGCAGAGATGGAATTCATGGTTCGTGTTTAGGATAGAGATATGCCTTTACACCATATGTAATCTTATAGAGAACTTGTGCTTTAAATCCTTTTTAATTGTAATTCATATAGAGATATAGTGGATTAGTTAATTAGGGTGTCTTGTTTAATTCTATCATCTGTGGATTTAAGCGAGTATGGGTATTATGCATCGAGAGGTGGTTTTATCTACTTTAGTGTTCTTGATTAACAATTTAGGATATAAAATAATTGATGAGAAGTGTGTTAACTTAAATGAAGCAATAAGTGAAGTTGTGATCTCAAATCTCCGTAATCTGATTTTTAGTTAGTGGTAATTAGAATTAGTGTAATTAAATACTTTAATTTATTTAATTTAAAATTCATTCGTTTAAATAAGATTGAGTTGGTTACGGGTTAGTACTTGGTGATTTTTATTAAACAATTCTTCGTGGGAACGATACTCTAATTTCACTTTATTACTTGTTGACCGCGTATACTTGCGTGTTGTGCGTAATTAGATTTTACCCAACAAGTTTTTGGCGTCGTTGCCAGGGACTTAGTTAATATATTTTTGCCAATATTAGCTTCAATCAAATTAGTCTTAATTTTAAAAAAATTGCTTTTTTTTAATTCTCTTCCTATTTTTCTTTCTTTTCAGGTACCATGGCGGAATTTAATTATCAATGGCCATATATGAGAATGACTTAGTCAAGGGGAGCGGGGATTGATGGTCTTAATGCATTTTCTGCATTATCAGTGCAACTTAAGACACTTTCGAGGAGGTTGGATGTTGTTGCAGCCCAACGTAATCGAAGGATAGCAGTTAATTGCAATTATTGTGCTAGTAATCATCCGAGTCATCAATGCACTGTTAGTTTTGGGCTGGGAAAATACGGTGGTGAATACCTCAACGATTATACATATGCTAATTATCATCAAGTTTGGGGGTATCACCCGGATTCGTCATGGAGCTATACTTATGAAGACCAATACTACGCTCCAAATCCAACATACACACCAAAATTTTCATATCCACGTCCATTGCCACAAGAAGAAAAGTCAAATTTGGAGGAATTATTGTCAAAGCTCATAGCAAACCAAGAGGAAATGATGATGAGTCAAGAAATATCGAGCCATAATTTTCAAAACCAAATGGAACAACTCATCATTACTTCAACCCATGGTCTTCAATACATGGATTCCAAAACTGAGACAGAAAATTCAAGGTTGGAGGAAATGTTGTCCAAGTTCGTAGCATCAAATGAGGAAATGAGGATTAATCAAGAGATGGCAATTCAAAATCAAGAGATATCAATTCAAAAGCTGCATAACTAGATGGATCAAATGCTCAAAGCCTTGAACAACTGTCCTCAAATGAATTGGTGTTATGACGAGGATTCTGAGTTTGATGAAGTGCCCGAACTAAATATACAACTGCATGAGCCATAAAATGTTGAAAAAGAGGAGACACGTGGGAATAATGAAAACAAGGTCGGTGAAGAGTTAACTGTGAGTATCAACGATGATAAGCTGATGTTATTAGTGCCCCAAGTGCCTTCTCCACAAAAGTTCAAGGATCCGGTTAGATTTGCAAAACCTTGTCCGATGGGTAGTCATGTCGTTGGCAAGGCTCTTTATGACATGAGAACTAGTACAAATATAAAGCCATGGTGCGATGAGCTGGAGAAGATAGAAGAAGAGATTGTTGTGTCTGACAAGCCTCAATGCCAAAATCTATTTGCAGACACAATGGAGAAAACACATAGATGTTGGACATACTTGAATGTGATCTTATCTAAAGAAATCATACTAGGTGACTTTAATGCAATGGCTATCACAATTGGGAACCTACAAAAAGATACATTGTTTTCGATGGATGGAGGGTTCCTCAACTATCGTCGAGGAATTGGATAGCGTTGACTAGACAAAGTCAGGTTGAAAGACAGTAATTCAAGTGCTAACTGCGACGCAACCCAGGAATTTTTATATTTATATGCTTTACTAGTTTATTTAGTAGATAGGAATTAATTTGCTTATTAAGTTCTCTTACCAATCCAAAGTGCTATTCTAATCCATGTTGTCTCTCTTCATTGTAGCTATTGGAGGTTCAATGGACAGGCAAAAGATTATGAAAAGGTTATTCAAGCCAAATTCAAGTGTGGTGCCCAATTTTTTCCATGTGCCTAACCTATTCTCCAAATTTAGAGGACAAGGAGGAGGATTGCTATATTTTTAGGGAAGTCCTTTTCTTAAGTGTCGTATTGCATATAGTTAGTTATTTACATTTTAGTTCGTATAGTTACTGTAACGCCCCCAACATCGGGACTGTTTTCCTTCCCGATCTTGTGCGTTAATATTATCATGTTCAAGCTTTAAAACATTATTTAATGCTCAAATTGCTAAAAATGCGGAATAAATTTTTTTTTCCTTTCTTTCCATTCATTCATTCCCTGAATCGCAACCTTTACAAATCTTCTTTATACTAGAATCATATTTATTGTATGACTTATTTAGCCTGAGTAGATATGAATATATATATATATATATATATATATATATATATATATAATTCATTCTTCCAAGTATATCCCCTTTTTAGAACAAATAATCTTCATATATCGAATAATTCAAAATTTTACACATCTGTGATTTACACATGAAAATACCATCAAATGATTCAACAAAATCTCAATTAAATAACTAGTCTTCTTTTCATGCGCTCCTAATCACGATAGATCGCATTATAGCTTTAACCTACAAATTAAGCAAGATTGAGCATGATGGCCCAACAAGTCTAACAGTCTATCATGCATCACGTAGCACATAGGTTTCACATTCAATTAATGCATTTATATTCTTGGTGTTCAAACATATTACAAATGCAATATCACATTTATGTCCTGCTGGTAGCAACATACATACCATAGCATACTACACATGTCTTGTACATGTCATTCATTGCACATATATATTGAGTTCCCCGACTCAATTCAATAATTAGTCATAATTTGACATTCATCATTCATAAAGCAAATAAAGCATTTCATAGGTATTACATACTTGTAAACATAAATCATGTTAGCAGTTATCTATAGCAATTATAAGACCACATAAATAAACTGAGAAACTTGCCTCGGTCCATAGTTCATTATCTATATTATTCGCATCCAATATTTCTTTTTCTTCCAAAATGAACGGATAGTGTCTTGACATTTTCAAATACCTCATCTTTGCTTATATATGAATCTTTTGTCTGTATTTCATTGAACACAAAGATAAGCAAAAATAACTATACTTCATATTCAAAAAAAGATAGTTTAATAATAACACCTCCCTATATTAGTTTCCGAAAAACTTTTACATTCCTTTAGATTTTTTTTGAGATTTTGGCTTAATATAGCCATAAACTTGAAAAAGGTTTCAATAAGGCTTTTAAAATGCCAATATAGTACATTTACATTTTTTTTAACATTCTACAAGGTATTTACAGACTTAACATTCATCTGTATGTAAACTTATAGTTACATAATGCATCTATGACTTCCTTTGTGTATTTATAGCTTAACTTTCTTTCACAGATTCTACACAATTACAGTCTTATATAACTTGTATAGTTATATATATATATATATATATTATATCCCTATTGATCACATCAATAGCTTCCATTCTTGTTTTTGAAATACTTAGCATACTTCCCAAATTTTTCATCCTTTTACTTATCATAATCATTTAGTTTTGATAAACTTTAATGTTGTTTTAGTACATGAATACATCACAACTAAAATTTACAACCCACACATAGTTTAAAACATGAGTTTTTCATCTCTTATATCTCACTTAAGTATTCAAAGTGAATACGAAAATATATTCCATATATTGTTCATTATATTATATAATATATGGATAAATTATAACTTTCAAAAACATCATCCTTTACATACAATAACTATTCCTCTCTTTAATAGAGTTTGGTATGATCGTAGTATGTGAGTACATTAAAATTCTAAATTATAATTCACTCGAAGCTTAATACATGGCATTCCATGTTCTTTGTACACAATCCAAATGTACAAGGGAGTTTATAGCGTATTTCATGTTTTGGAATAATTATAACTTATTTGGGTAACTTATAATACCCATAATACTTTATGTTTTATTTTCATATACTAATGCGTGAAATATTTTAACATCTCAAAGTAATATCAAAACAGTCCCTTTTCTTTTTTTAACCCTTTTATTGCATTGGTAGCCTCATAGCTTGGCTTAGTTCGGCTTAGCAGCCCTTTGTTGTCTCTTCATGCCGGAAACCAAGCCTGGCTTGGCCCCGTGGCACTCAGCTAAGCTTGGTGTGGCCTTGCTTGGCCCTGCGGCCCCAATTATAGGCTAGCAGTCCCTAACTCAAGATGCATGCTATGTTCCTTGCCAAACTCTTTTTTTTATTATTCATCTAGTTATATTATATGATGAGTTTGTAATAAATACTCTATAATTGCTTATTTGGGAATTTATAAACCTATAGTTATAGTTAACTATTAACTAAGCCTTGAATTTTAAAAGGACTTTTATCATAGCCATAGCAGCTTCTTGTCACTGCCAAAAGCTAACTGTTATTGCTAACTGGTAGCAGCCCTGAACCTCCTTTAATCAAAATTCAATCTCAAGACAGCTAAAAAGTTGGAATAATATATAACTTATACAAACCCACAACATTAGACTGTAAGGAAAAAATATAGACCGACAGGGCACCTAGCTGCTATAGAAGCTCCTTCGCTATACACTAAAGTTGCCCAAAACCGATATAACTGCTTGTTGTTCCTGCTCGTGGCTCCCATTTAGTAGCAACTCTCTTTCTTTACCCCAAATTTCTTAGTAAATAAATTCCTTAACTCCAATTCCTTTGTATGTTGCAGACATTATAGAAGGCTAGAGAAAGAATATTGGCCATCTGTATTTCAATCCCCTTTGGACTGCACAAAATAATACCTTAAGGTAACCTAACATACAAAGTTTCAGTTTTTTCATTTTAACTAGAAATTTAGTTTTGTTCTAACTTGACACGCTCAATACTCTATTTAACACCACATATGTTAACTAAATCAAGGTCATGCTTTACTTTGGTCTAATAGTTAGTTTTTAGCCAAAATAGTTCTTTTAGAACTTTTATCGAACAGTTAGTGGGCACAGTTTTAAGTTACTAATTTGACAGCCATTTGTTTATGTCACAAATCCATTTTATTCTCCTTATGTCTCCACACAACCAATCTATCTCCTATAGTTATACATCAAACAATAGCAGTCCAAAACACAGACAAAACATGAATGTTCAAGCAATTAGCAAACTAACAGATTTGTTTTTTTTAACCAACTATTTTAACCAATAACCCATCCTGCTTAAACCGTTATACAGCCATATACAACTAGTCTACAAATTAACTAGTTTACAATTTATTTATGTTTTTTCAGCCTGAGCATGTTGCGCTAAAACAGTCATAACTTCTTCGTTTCAAAACATTTTTTAGCGATTTTTTAGCCTACGCGAAGCTAACTTCCGAGGCTACAACTTTCATTCTTTGACCATTTCCAAATTCAAAACACAGAATTCCAACAAATTCGTGCAAGGTGGCTGCCCCGAGTTGGTTAGACAGTTTTGACGCGACTAGTTTGAACGGTCATAACTATTTGTTCCAATGTCAGAATTAGTTCGTTCTGGAGTCTATGGAAAGCTTATTCAATGTACTATAATACCCAAAAAGCCCAGAATGTTCTGGAAACTCTAGCTAGCCTCGAATTTGTCCTTAGGGTCAGCAGTTCACAATTTTTTGGTTTTTAACATGTTTATTTCGCGACCTTATTATTTCTAGCTCATATACCAAATTATAACAAATTTTAAATATGTTATATATCATATATGAGACTTTATTTCAAAATTATTAACTTCCCATTTTGAAATCTTTAAGCTGCTCAAAACAGTGGTCAATAATGACTGAACACACTTATTTCCAACTTTTCGTTTTGGTTTAGAATAGCTTTTCTGTGAGACCCCAAATTTCATGAATAAAGATTTAAATTTCTCGAAATATTTTTTTAAATATTATGGTATGGATTTGAGATAATTTTATAGTTGTGGGTAATATTTATAAATTTTGCAAAGTATGCAAGTTGTTATAAAATATTCGTTTGGTTGGGGAATATTCTTTTTATCGGGGAATATCCGTACGACGGCACAATCATTGGTGGACCCCACAACAGAAGTATTGTTGTAGTTAGAAAACGACAGAATTATCTTTTTATAAAAATAACGGCGAAAGTGTTACCGTTAAAACTGTTGAACTACCCGGTAGTAAAAGTACAGAAATACGCGTGGTTACATAGTAGCACATGGTATTGATTATTGATGCTTACGTGAGAAGTCACTCAGTTATACTCAATTATTGCTGCAGTAATTGCTACATCATATCTCTCATATTATTGATTCAATTATTATCACAGTGTCATCTGCATAATAATTTATAATATTAAATCAATAATTGAGACGACAAAGTTATTCATATTATTATTTGCGATATTGACAATGTCTAGAAGTTCTGTCAAGGAGAGGTTATATAATCTAATTGCGCGCCAATAGGGAGAAATCCTTATCGGAAAGCCCCCTCTTGTCTGGGAACGACCTGGTTGTTAAATATTGTGACTTATAATGTTAATGATGAATAAGTTCGTGTTGATTAAAGATGAAATTGATAGTTCCATTGTGTGGAAATTATTTGTGTTAGTGGAAATCAACATTTATTTTGATAATAATTGATGTCTGGAGGTTATATTGACCAATCGGGTAATTAACCGGATAAATAAGAAATTAATTGCTATTGATTCACATGATTATAACTATTTATTCACATGTGTGTACAATTGATTCACATTCATTTACTATTAGGGGAGTTGGTGCAAGATTGATAATACTTGCATGAGTAAGTTAAAAATGGAGGTATAGATGGAGGTACTATACTGTAATTTTTTTCCACATGTTTAGAACTATTGAGTCACATGATTTACTATTAATTCACATGATTTAATATTAGGAGATGTGGTGCAAGTTTGATAATACTTACAGGAATAAATTAAAAATAAAGGAAAAGAGGAAGGTGTGACAACCCCAAAATAGGTCCATTCCATCCAACCCATTCTGAGTCGCCAAATACATGGTACAGAAAACAACTACAACTTTATTTCAACAATTATCGTGCAAAATACAACAACTCATGTGTTGTGATTTGATACAAATATATATATCAACTGTGACTCTTGACACCAACTTGGGTAGCACGTCACCATGACATCTTACATAAAGGTATAGTCAAAAACTGTTTTAGAAATTAAAATCTTTGGGAAGTGCTCAAGGAAACATTCGTACATGGGAGGCCATGTGTCTAGGTTATGATAGATATCATATGGCCACAGAATTATCTTTGGTTGACCCAATAGACCCCAAAGAAAAACGAGAAGATTAATATCATATTTTTCCAATGGTGAGTCTTCTCTTGACATATCATTATCTCCACTGTCTCTAATTGAGAGTTATACTTCAACCAAACACCAAGATTATATAGGTAGTTCTCGTAGATATACTCAGTAAGTGGATGAGCACAACCTGTCTTATGATGACACGAGGTTGTACGTCATTAGACATCTTGTATGATAGTGACAAAACACCCTTCCAACATTGGGTTCGCCTCACCCTATTTGATTCACCAAATATAACTACTAAATGATGTATACAACACCTTTCTATACTGCTTAGGGAGCACCTCCACAGCTAGAGACGACTGTTCTATTTCCCCGTTACCCTCGCTCGACCCAGCTACACTCTTATTACCTGAAAAAGAATTGTGAAGCAAAAGGGTGAGCACAACTAGCCAAGTAAAGAATATCATGACTAAAGATAATTAAATTATCAATACCCTTCATCAGTAATAAATCAGAGATTTAGAACATATGGTAGATGATAAAACTTTTCAACCATAGTTGCAGCGGAACGAGCAATCCATTAGAAGAGTCAAATAGACCATAAAGTCTACTATCTTCTCCACATTAAAAGTTCACCAACAGTGTTTTATCCCTGTAACATCACTCAACAGTTCATTTCCACAATTATATGAAAAACTCATAATCATAATTGTGATTCTAAATTCCTCTTCACACCCAAGATGAAGATAATTTTCATAACATGTCTTTACCTAAAACATCAAAGATCATGGTTATACCAAATCACAGTTCCTGTTTATAATCATACTAACAATTTCATCTTTGCACTATGGGCTAAAGATATTCATCAACAGACCATCTTTGCACTACAGGCCAAAGATATTCAACAACAGGTCATATTTGCACTACAGGCCAAAGATATTCATCAATAATTCATCTTTGCACTACAGGCCAAAGATATTCCTCAACAGTTTATATTTGCACTACAGGCCAAATATACTCATCAACAGTTCATATTTGCACTACAGGGCAAATATATTAATATCTCAAAGAAATATATAATCATTTCAGAATTTATATAAACAATAATTATAACCATGTTGATCATTTCACCTTTGCACTTAAGCTAAAGATATTCAATTATAAATTCAATGGTCATGATCATACCAGTCAACAAATCAACTTTGCACTACTGGCCAAAGAGAACCCATAGTCATGATCATACCAATAATCTACACATATTTACACTCAAGTCAAAGAGAAATTAATATCATCATTAGGGTTATAAAAATGTTATATATGATAATAAAAATAATATAATCCACATATAGATTTAATCTCAAGAGTAATATTCATAACTCAACTATAATTTGGTTAGAAAAAGAAACCAATTTTGTCATGAATAGTAACTTCGTGAATAGTAACTCATGAATAGTAAACCCGACACAAAAAGGTAGAAATTCCACAATAAAATCCATACCAATATTTCGGTATAATGATATTGAAATAACATTTCTTAAACTTATAAACAATTTATTTTAATTGTTTACACTTTACTAAATAATGCATTTAATCATCCTAAAATTTCAAACTCATAAGATTTCATCATCAATAACCAAAACCCTCACCAAAAATCTGCATATACCTCATATAGGATTCTCAAGCCATAAAATCCTATTTTCCAATTTTCTTACTTCACATAACATATTTAATTCATTTACTCATAACTAGTCCATTTTAATGAAAAATACCAAATCAGTACAAACAAATTTTCTTTTCTCGAGATTTAGTAGAATATAGTCCCATATTGAACATATATTTTTCTCGGAATTTTAAAAATCATTTACTATTTTTCATATGGCCAAAAATGATTTAATATTTAGATATTTATCAAAAATTGTACTTTTATCCAAAAATTCCAAAATTTACAGAGTATACTTCTATCATATACATGTACTCCCAATAAAAATTTTACCAATTTTGGAGTTAATCACAAGGAGTTATAAGCGGTTACTTTTAAAATAGTCTTTTCTCATAAAATTCATAACTCATAATCTATACATCCAAAAATCGCCATTTTTTGACACAATCTAGAAAACTCATCAAATTATCATTTCAAATTTTTCCAGAATTTTTGAAGGTCAGAAAAATTACAAAATTGAAAAACATAACAACCCATAAAATCTCTTACTATCTCTTACAATCTCTTACCTCAAAAGAGCAGCACTTCTGACTGGATATCGGATATGATGCTGAAGGAAACTTGCACTGATGAATAGCAACTCACCAAGTATCTAAATAGTCACAAAATAAACTCGATAATCTAGAGAGAAAACTTATGAATTCTGGTGTGATTTTCAATTCTAACTTAGCCCTCTATTTATAGGAAAATGTTAGCACGCCGAAGCAAACTTGACCTGTAACCTGATGTCTTTACCTGCTACTATTCTACCCACAAAAATCAGCCATCTTCCCCAACAACCAAAAGTGGGGCTATGACACCCCCAAATTCGGGTACTTCGATTCCACGGGATCTGGTGTTCATTGTACAAATATCATCTATCTTTCTACCCATAATAAATGCAAACCATGCAATAGATAGAATAAAAATCTTCCCCTTAAGGGTTACAACATGCAAATAATAATAATACAATCCCAGGTTAAACTAACCTTAAACATCTGTGTGAAATCATAAACAAATAAGTCTTAAATAACATCATTAACTCAAGTTTTAAACATAAATACATCATCTAATAAAAATAACAAGTCTTCATCACTTGCTAACTTTGTCCTTGCCTTTACTAGTGGAAGGTTCATCGGTTCTTTCGTTCTTAACTACAGTATTATTATTAAGCAAGAGTGAGCACTATTGCCCACAAGTAAAATAATGAAATAACAGTATAATAACATGCGAGTAAATCAAAAACATCTGAATGAAAGCTCAACTTTTGAATCAAGAATGAATAATAAGAATCAAAAGAATTCTGAGGGTCATAAGACCTTGAACTATGTCCTAGGCTATCAAGGGTTATACTTGAAACCTTTAACAGTCATAAAACTATGGACCTTCTACTGCATTTCTTAGGGGATCAGCCCTTAGTACCATCATCATGCACAATATCTTAACGCTAACACATAAGTAAATCCCTTTACAGGGTTGTTCATCTCAGTTTGACATTCGAATCTGCACCAAAGGAAGTTTGGTTTGGATAATTCAATAAGGGTTCTGAAATTTAGAACGTTCATCAACTAAGGACTAGTTGAATCAATAAAGTTCACTAGTCTAATAAGGTTCAACAATAATGATATTTAATTCGAATAATAATCTCAAGAAGTATACAATAGAACAATTATTGTATAACTAAATCATGCTTTGAAAAGATAATAAATCTTTAATATAACATTTGAACTTGAATAATAGTAATGATAATTTACTCGAGGTAAATAATAAACTTGAACAATAATGACAAGTAGGGTTAGGAAACTTGCCTCGTGCATAGATTACACCTTAACTAAGCACGTTCTTTGAATTTAATCCTACATACCATTCACATTCACAATACCAATTAATTATAACTTAACTAATCATCAACGATTATTCTTTTGTCTAAACTTTGGTTATGACTATACTTAGTCAAATTATCACATTTACTGTCACATAATATCACTTCATGAATAATAATTTAATTATGTATTTAATAACTCAATCTACATGCAATTATGTTATTTACATGTTAAGAATCTATTTTACATCTCATTATACTTCTAACATGTTTACATGTTCATTACATTAATTCACTAACACATTGTTAGACTTAAACATTTTAAAATAACTCATTCTAAATTTTTTTGGAGAGTGGCGCTATGGCGCCACTACACACTTGGTCTTCATATTGCATATTGCTACGGCGATATGTATACGGACTCTTGGCATTGCGGAAATGTGGTATTGCTGGCTTCGAGATTTAGGTCTATGAAGATTTGTGGTGTCTTGCTGGCGTGAAATAAGCGAGTAGCCGTACAAGCGGCTGACATACCAAACACGTAAAATGGTAGTTCGCGAAAAATTGCAGAACATGCCAATTTCTCCCAATTTCTTATTTTCTACTCGAAATTAGACATACCTGTAGACACTCGAAATTTTCTGTACTACTATTACTAACATTGCAGGAAGACAGATTCGTCTTTTAAGAGAGAACCCTGAAAGACAATCCAAATCCATACCGGATACTACCTGAAGTGCAGCATCAACCCCGGACCACAATCTGGGAGTAACGATTTCAACCTCGGATCTAACCCCGAGACCTGCAGATACAATACCGGAACACACACCAGAGAAGACCAATTAATCTCGGAGATGACCATGAGGTATCCAGTCTCAGTCCCAACCATGGGAATAGCCACCAACCTTGGTGATAACCCAAAGGAATACAGTTTTGGAGATAACCCCGAAAATGCTTGTTTCAAATGCCATCAGCTTCAATCTCGGAACTCACACCGAGATGCACTGTACCAACCCGACAATAACATCGAAAAGACAGGCACACCTCAAAGATGACAATGAGGACCTTCAACAACTGCAGCAGTCGAATCTCAGCGAAGTCTGAGCAACGTCTGCTTATCGGCCAATCCGTGAAAGAATAACCTGTGAGAAGCAACATCGCCATCTCGTCCCAACATGATGCCACATCTCGTCTCTACGCAACAATGTCCCACAAGGCTAACCAATCCCGAGTGACTATTGTGCGGGGTAACGGATGAAAGTTGAAGCTTGAAGACCGGAGGGCATCTCCCATCTTCAAAGACTTCGTAAAAACTCTAATCCCATGCCATCGTACAACTCTCGACAATGGCGGTCCGAAATAGGTCTTGAATACCTCAAAACGGATGCCCGAATTGCACTTCACAAAATTCGAGTGGACATTATAGTGCCTGAGTGCACGTACTTCGAGACGACTCGACCCAACAAAGCCTGGCCGACCTAACCCGCCTCTGGTACATCTGCGGCTGAGCCGCAGGTACACCTGCGGCACCTTTTGCCTATAAATAAGTGGCTTGGGGTGTTGATTTTGAAGAGAAAAAAGACGGGGAAACCCTGCACAATTTGCTCTGCACTTGCCATACAGTGTATTTTCTCCCTTTCAAACACCTGTGAGCTCATATATAGCCTCTTTTGTACCCACAAAAGCCCAGTGTTTACCCACTCTAAAGATATTGAAGCCCTTTTATCAGTCAGCTGTAAGCCTTCTCACACACTTTAGAGTCTTTCTCTTCATCTTTGCACACACCCTTCTACACGATGAGAGTCGTGTTGCTTGCTTTTACCCGAACTTCTTCAGTGGTTTCATTCCATCAGTATATATATATATATATATATATATATATATATATATATATATATATATATATATATTTATATATATATATTGACTTGACATTATCGAGTTATGCCTCGATTGAGCCTGATATTGATATATATATATATATATATATATATATATATATATATATATATATATATATATATATATATATATATATATACTTTATATTAATATGAGCCTGAACTTTGATCGATGAGCCGAACTTATTAACTTATATATATATATATATATATATATATATATATATATATATATATATATATATATATATACTTATATATATCAACTTGTGTCTGACTTTTTGTTCGATAAGCCTGAACTTGATGCAGTGCATTTATTTGCTATATATATATATATATATATATATATATATATATATATATATATATATATATATATAACTCATCGAACATAGTTCACCACATGTTATATATATATATATATATATATATATATATATATATATATATATATATATATATATATATTACCACTTTTATATATATACACCTTATTGCTTTTATACAAATTGCAATATTCTGTGCGCCTAGGAATCATGTGATCACAGATTCATCCCATTGGATCTAGATTCGGTTCCCGTGATGGACATTTTCAAATCGTGGCGACTTGTAAATTATTCTCATGATGTCTTTATTTCCTCAGATGGTTTCCATACCCATGAGGAAGTCGATATTATTTTTGGATATATTATTTTTCATACAGATACCTCGCATCTGTCAAATAAAATCAATTCAGCCGCTCACTTAATAAAAAATGGGAGTGTAAAAGGTCTCAATTCCTATTGAGCAACAGGGTTTGAAAAACCTCTTTTATAAAACATCATTGCCATATCTTGCTAAAAACTGAATTTTTACATAAATTAAAACCCTGTGTATATAGGTTCAAACGAGGCCTCGCACAACTTTCATATAACAGCACATTGACACACACACACACACACACACACACTCAGATAATAGTTTCTTGAAAAGATGTGGTCACCGTGGTAACACGTATGTCGGGGGGGTGCCTAACACCTTCCCCCGCATAACCAAGTCCCCGGACCCTAAATGAATCTCGGTTTCACCGACCCGTATATCAGTGTCACATCACTGGGTCAATGTGCAAACCTTTTCTCGGTTGTGTTGGTACAACCATTTTAAAAACCAACTGGCGACTCTTAACAGTCCCATCGTCGACATTATACATGTCGGACCTTTTTAACTTGTTTTTTCAAACAAATCTCACCTAAAATGAGAACACCAAAGAACAAGTAACGGAAAGGGACACCCAAAAATCCTAACGTCAACAGGTGGCGACTCTGCTGGGGACTCCAGTAAGAGGACTTAAGCCGCTACTACAATCTTTTCAAAACTGTTATATGCTTGTGTGTGGATGTTGTATTTACATTGGATGAATGTGTACGAATGCATGTCTTGTTTGAGCTTAGTGCTTCGCATCATATCTGCGTGTGATGTTAGTGCTTCGCACTATAAAATGCTTATGATATTAGTGCTTCGCACATGTCATCATTTCATACGGTGAGACGAGATGTATGTGAATGTATGTTGTGTGGTCCCTCCACCAGGAGGCTATCCCGTCGGTGTTTGATTACTGGACTCGTGAGAAGACTAATTCTCCAAGGCTCAGGAATGGCACCACCCAAATTCGCTCCAGTTGAAATACCGGATTAACTTACCGTCTAGTAGATTGCGATGATTTGGGAACATTCAAGCCAAAAATCCGCGAGAGTAACCTAAGATAGGTCAGCCTCTGATAAACCCAAACGAAGGATAGTCTCTTCATGCTCTCATGTTAATTACTTGTAAACACAGTTACTTGTAATTTCATTCCATATCTATCTCCATGTAATGAGAAATATGAAGCAATGTGTCCACATACATGCTACAAACAGCTGACCCCCATTTTGCAGGATAAAATTCCTAAAATGGACACATCACGTAGCATGTTATTATACACCTTCCCTAAAGACTAAACTATGCCAGTCTTTCGCAGGGAATAAATCGGACCTACTACCCGGTCAAAGTCCAAAAAGGCAACATGCCTACAGTCAATCATGTCGTCATCCGACCAAACTGAACTTAATCAAGTTTCTCGCAAAGAATTCGATGGGTTAAGCAAACAGATTACAGATTTGGCTGTTCTATTAAAAGAATTACACCAGTCTACACAGGGTCAGAAAATACCCGTACATACTGATCCCTCCACACAACCAGGAATTCTGGTCATTACCATACCAAAGCCATAGTTGGATACGACCAACAAAACTCATGATGCTGCCCATTCCACTGGAGATCCAGACAATGGTGACATCAAAAAGAAAATCCTCCAAATGGAAGAGACCCTTCGCGCTATCAAAGGAATTGGAACACACGAGAGTGTTTCATATGCTGATCTATGTATTTTTCCTAGTGTTCACTATCCAGAAAATTTTAAAACTCCTGACTTTGAAAAATATGACGGGTTAGGGGAACTTTATGCACATTTAAAAGTATTTATTGGAGAACTGGGATCCTATGCAGAGGATGAAAAACTCAGAATGCAATTGTTCCAAAAAAGTCTAACTGGTGAAGCCCGTTCTTTGTACACAAGATTAGACAACTCCAAAATCCACAGCTGGGAAGAGCTAGCACATGCCTTCCTCACTCAATATAGTTTTCAAACTCAAATGGCTCCCCGACTCGGTGTCGATTACCAAGATCAAGAAACAGTCTAACGAGTCTTTCAGAGAGTATGCTCAAAGGTGGAGACGTCTGGCTGCCCAAGTTAGTCCTGCCATGTCAGAATCAGAAATGGTCATGACATTCATAGACATACAACAAGCTCCCTCTATGAGAGAGTTTTAGCAGGCATCAGCAAACCATTTTCTGAAACGGTTAAACATGGGGAGATGGCTGAAATAGGATTGAAGTCAGGAAAGATTCAAGACCTAGCCGCACTCAAAGTGGTTGCTGATCACATCCAATCTGGAAATTATGGGAACAACCCCCGGAGGGTCCATAAAAAGAAAAAAGAAGATATTTCCTTGATACTACAGGGACAAAAAGGCAATCAAAGTATGCCTATTAAAAGGAGAAATCAGATCCTTTCCAAAGACAACGATCTGCAAACCCTCCAAAGACCAAAAAGTTGGAGAAGTCAAACGCGTCCGAAAGTGTTTACCCCCTTAGGGGATACCCTCGAGAACATTCTTAATCTTCTGACAACACAGAAGAAAATTACGCATCTTCTTCCACCAGCTAGCCCTAATGGACGGGGTTTCAATGCTGCTAGGAAATGTGTTTATCATGTCGGGGCACCTGGACATGATACTCAGGATTATTGGGCCTTGAAACACAAGATCCAAGACCTAATAGACAACGGGGAAATCGTAGTCACCAAACCCAATCAGCCTCATGTACAAGACAACCCTCTTCCTCAACACATAGAAGAAGAGGTCAACATGATTAATTGGAGCAGTGGACAAAGTTCCAACTTCAGCTGTGATTCCTCCCAGACCATCAAAGACGGTGATGACAAATTGGATTATGCCAAGTTCCAATTCACAATGGAACGAAGATCAAAGCTCTCGGCAAAAAAAGTCGAGCAATCGGCAACTGGTGACTTATCGAAATCAAGTGACTTCGAAAGAATTAATCAGCCAGGAGCATGCCAGTCTCCTACCAATCGTCATGACTATTCCCTCGTCACTTTCAGAAAATGAAATGATGGAAGACAAAGTGACAAAGAGAGCAAATGCCAAAGCCTGGCCGGGATTTCGCCAAAAATGGAATTCACCTATTTGGGCCAACCCATGGAGGAAATCCTTCACATGTTAATCAATAAAGGAAGGATCGGTTCCTTCACCTCCAATCAACCCCGTTCGGGATGGTACAACTCGATGGAGTATGTCAATACCACTCCCGTCTCATGGTCACAACACGTAAAAATGCTTTGGGCACTCATACCACCTTATTCAAAATCTAATCGACAGTGGTGTACTACGTTTGGCAGATAACGACACTGTGTTACGTGCAAGTGAGAATGCATGCCCTACTAAGTGGGAAAGTGTGGTAGCAGTTATATCTACTTAAGTTGAAGGGATTAATACTTTTCTCACAACACCGATAATTCAGCTCAAAGGAGGAAACAATCCTTTGAAAGTGGCCGCTCCCGAGCCAATCAACTTGCCATGCAGAGCGCAATATCCTATTGTTAGCTTGCGCAAGGTTCCGTGGAATTATGGAGAAGGTGAAGGATCCACCTCACATACCACTGCTGCAGTGTCGAAGGAAAATCCACTGTATATTCCCCATCGGGTGATGAACCCCACTACCAAATCAAAGGGGGAAATACCCATAGAGAAGATTGAAAAATTCCTCCGCGCTGTGGGTCATAACGAAGCCTCGGTGGTTTTAAGCTTGAAGGAAGCTTCACCACAAATATCCATTTTAGACTTAGTCCTAACCTCTGAGAATCACCAGAAGGTCTTGTTAAAGGTTCTAGAAGAAGCCTATCTCCCGACATCAGTGGATACGGAAAAGTTTCAACACATGGTTGATCACATTTTCAACAACAATGTGATATCCTTCACTGATGATGACATACCATCAGAAGGGACTGGTCATTGCAAATCGTTGCACATTGCGGTCTTATCCTCTGGATATATGGTGGCTGGAGTATTAATAGATGGAGGTTCCTATCTGAATATCTGCCCATATGCCACCTTGGTGATGATGAATATCAATCTCAACCGAATTCGGAGTAGCCATATTATCATTAAAGTTTTTGATGGAGCCCGCCGTAACTCGGTTGGAGTAATTGAGCTACCAATCGAAATTGGCCCTCATACATTCTGCATATCCTTCCATGTGCTCAAGATAGATTCGGGATACAACCTGCTCTTGGGACGACTATGGATCCACATGGCAGGGGCAGTCCCCTCCACCCTTCACCAACAATTGAAGTACATTATCAACGATAGCATGGTCACAGTCAACGCTGAGCTAGAATGTCCTCCACACGGGGACGTGCCATTCATCAATGCAAATGCAGACGTAGAGCCAGACAGTTTTCATGCTTTGGAAATAAGCAACACCCAATACCACGCTATTGGAGCACCATTACCCGAACCCCACATTTCTGCTGAGGTGATGTCAGCCACTCAAGAAATGATGTCGTTGGGACATAAGCCAGGACAAGGGTTGGGTAAAGATGGCCAGGGTATCCAGTACCCCATTCGATTAACCAAGCAAGTTAGAACAGCTGGACTAGGCTATTCTGCCAGCTCTAGTCACAGGAATCCTTATAAGCATCAATAGATTCCTTCAGCTTCAACCATGTGGCATTCGGCTTCGCCTTCAAACTCTGAGTCCGCAAAACCTCCAGTAAAGGTGCCAGTCAATGTCATGGCCATGTTATTTCCTAAGCCGAAACCGGTGGAGGAAAAGAAAATCGTTATTCCAGATCCCGCAATCGAAGAAGAAGAGCGGAGAATTAAGGAAAACGTTGTCCAAATATTATCGGGCATGCGCATCATCGTCCATAATGAGCATACCAACAGATACACCCCAGACGATGATTGCCTTGGCGTAATGGTCATCGTTCGGGACAGAGAGGAAGATGACAATCCCTCCATCATTGCAGTCCACCCGGACTTTACCATTACCAATTGGAACAGCATTCCTTGCTTTGGTCGACAAGGGTAAAGCGGGAAAAAATTCTTTTCTGCCCTGTAGATACAATAACTTCTTACTTTTCTGTACAGTATTAGAAGTTTATTTTGCCAATATATGCTAACATTGTGTATGATCAACGCATTTCATATATACTAAGTGAAAGAATATTTTGTTTTAGGACTCTAAATTTAGATGTGCCTGTACTTGCGGATACGTTGCCTCTCCTACACAAAGATTGTACCTTTGATGTAGAGATGAATTCAGCCTTGATGGATCTCCAAGATGACATTGAGGTGCCTCCAGAAATTCAAAAATGGGTCAGAGACAAACCCAAACCTAACCTTGATCAAACCACTTCTTTCGATCTTGGAACCTTAGAAAGCCCTAAGTTAATCTAGATTGGTTCAGACCTTACCCCAAACCAACGGAATGACATGGTTATGCTATTAACCCAATTCCAAGATGTGTTTGCATGGTCTCATGAAGACATGGTGGGTTTATCCACTGACATTATCCTTCATCGCCTTCCCATTAAAGAGGGATTTAAGCCAGTCAAGTAAAAGCTCAGGCGATTGAAACCTAAGTGGAGTTTAAAGGTGAAAGAAGAAATTGTGAAACAATTTCAAGCCGGCATCATCATGGTGTCTACATATCCTGAATGGATATCCAACATCGTGCCCGTACCTAAACCTGGAGGGAAGGTGCGAGTTTGCGTGGATTACAGGGACTTGAACAAAGCTTGCTTAAAAGATAGCTTTCCTGTGCCATTTATCCACATTCTCATTGATAATACTGCGCAATACGACATGTACTCCTTTGCTGATTGCTTTGCGGGGTACCATCAGATCATGGTTGCCGAGGAAGATCGTGAGAAGACTGCTTTCATCACTCCTTGGAGAACTTTTTGCTATAGACGATTTTCATTCGGCCTCATCAATGCCGGAGCTACCTATCAACGAGTTATGATGGCTCTTTTTCACGACTTAATGCATAAAGAGATTGAGATCTACGTGGATGACATCATTTTCAAGTTCCGGAAGGAGAATGACCATCTAGACCATCTCAGAAAGTTGTTCAACAGGTTGCGTATGTACAACTTGAAGTTGAATCCAGATAAGTGCGCCTTTGGTGTTAAATCAGGCAAGTTGCTAGGATTTCTAATCAGCCACAAAGGGATTGAGCTGGATCCTACCAAAATCCAAGCCATCACAAATGCCCATTCCTCAGAAAGAGAAGGAAATACGGGGATTTTTGGGAAGGATCAACTTCATCAGCAGATTTATCTCCCAACTCACAGCAACCTGTGAGCCAATCTTCAAGTTATTAAGGAAGAACTCCTCCATGAAATTGAATGATGAGTGCCAGAATACCTTCCTTACAATCAAGAAACAGCTAGTCAAAGCTCCTATTTGGTACCACCCAGGGATGATGTTCCCCTGTTCATGTACTTGTCCATAAGTGACAATGCCATGGGCTGTATGCTGGGACAGAAAGACAATAGAGGCCAAGAACAAGCTATCTATTACCTCAGCAAAAAGTTCAGCAGCAGTGAACACAAGTACACTCTGATCAAAAAGACAGGTTGTGCTTTAGCATGGGCTTCCATGAGGTTACAGCATTACCTACATAGTCACACAACCCATCTCATATCTCGCGTGGATCCTCTCAAGTATGTGTTCAACAAACCCATATTGAATTGTCGGCTGTCCAGATGGCAGTTGATCCTACAACAATTTGACATCGTATATATGACTCAAAAGTCCATCAACGGTCAAAGAATCACGGATCAATTGGCCGCCGCACCTTCAGGGGATTTCAAACCCTTGGAAACATATTTCCCCGATGAAGGAGTAATGACAGTGCAGCAACACCATTAGTATAATACACGCCAATCATGGAAGATGTATTTTGATGGAGCTGTCAATATGGAAGGCTCTGGAGCTGGAGCAATTCTAATATCTGATACGGGGGAGCATTATCCCGTTGCCGTCAAATTATAGTTTGTCAGCACCAACAATACGGCAGAGTATGAAGGCTGTCTCATGGGGCTAAAACTCGCCCGTTCAATGGGCATCAAGCAGTTAACTGTCCTTGGAGATTTGAAGTTGGTAATCAGACAATCCAACGGAGTCTATCAAACCAAGGAACTACATTTGCTGCTTTACCATCGGCAGGTCTTAAAGATGGCTTTGGAGTTTGAAGAAATCTCCTTTCTACATGTTCCTCGTAATAGGAATGACTTTTTGGATGCATTAGCAACCCTGGCCTCCTTGATTCGTATATCAGACAAGGAACACTTTCCAAGCGTCATAATTTCCCTGTACAAGGCCCCAGCCTATGAGAATTACGTTGGAGAAGTATCGGATGAGCTACCTCCCATCCAACCTCCTTAGTATCAGCATATCAAGGAATATCTGCGAGATGGATCTACACCTGATGAGGCGAGCCTGACTGAGAAAAGGCGGATCCATCGACTTGCTATGAAGTTCTACCTGAGTGGAGATGCGCTCTACAAAAGAGATGCAGGACTGGGTTTCCTCAGGTGTTTAGACAAAGATCTAGCCCAAAGGCTTATGGATGAAATCCATGGCGGAGTCTGTGACCCCCACATGAATGGCCCCCTCCTTGTCAAGAAAGTCCTCAGGACGGGACACTATTGGCTATCTCTCAAGGCTGATTGCCATGACCACATCAAAAGATGCTATCAGTGCCAGATTCATGGGAATGCTATACACGCCCCTCCACGGGAGCTCCACAATATGAGTTCTCCTTGGCCCTTCTCAATGTGGGGAATGGACGTTATCGGGCCCATCGAGCCCTAAAGCCGAAGTAATGGTCACTAATTTATCTTCACCATGATTGACTACTTCACCAAGTGGGTAGAAGCAGCCTCCTTCCCCAGGGTCACTAAATAAGTCATCATTGCTTTTATCAGAAATAATTTCGTTTGTCGATATGGACAACCAGAGGTGATTGTGTCAGACAATGCCAAAAACCTCAACAACAAAATGATGGAGGAATTATGCAGTAGATTCCACATCAAACATCTTAACTCTGTCATCTATCGTCCGAAGATGAACGGTGTTGTTGAAGTGGCTAACAAAAACATCAAGAAGATTATGCAAAAGATGTCAGCCAACCACAAAGATTGGCCTGACCTATTGCCTCTGACTCTGTTAGCCTACTGGACCACAATGCGTACTTTAACTGGGGCAACCCCCTACGCTTTAACTTATGGGATGGAAGCAGTGCTCCCCATAGAAGTTGAGATGGAATCTCTCAGAGTGTTGATCGACGCTCAGCTGGATGAAAACCAATGGGTACAAGACAGGTATCACCAATTGTCTCTGATAGACGAAAAGCGAACCGCACTATCTTCCATGGTAAGTTATATCGAAGAAAGGATCGCCAGATCCTACAACAAAAAAGTCCTCTGACAATTTAAACAACATGACTTGGTTCTGAAGAAGATTCTTGACAACCAAGATCAGGCCAAAGGAAAATTCGCTCCTAACTGGGAAGGCCCGTTTATTGTCAAAGAAGTATTGACAGGAGGCGCTCTCAGATTGCAAGAAATGGACGGCGATGAATTTCCATAACTCATCAACTCAGACATCGTGAAATGGTATTACATCTGAAGTAAACAGCAAACACCCTAGTGCATCATCATCAGGTCACCAGTCATTCCGGTTCTTTAACCCTTTACCGCATACAACTTATCTACACTTTGCCCCTCAGGGAAACATACTCTTCAAGCCAGCAGCCTGGCTTTCTCCTTTGCGCTCATACAACTTAAGTCATCCCACCACGGATTGAACCTCTTGCGTTCGCAGTTTGGCTACCCATACATGGGATCAAACTTCTCCTGCCTGCAGTTTATCCTCAACTTAGGATTAAACTTTCTCCTCCCCGTACTCTGACCTGCACATGGGATTACGCTTTTCTTCTCACCCTGAGGGGCGAACTACGTCGACCTGATCCTCTCTTCAATAGGAGTACGTAGGCAACCATGTTACATGGCCCGGTCGCAATAAAACAAAAACAACAAACACATTTCTACCCTCTTCTCTTTACAAAAACAAAAACAACCAAAAATATTCCTACACCATGTCAGCCATATACAGTGTTGAACCTCTTACACCAGGTTTGAACACGCAGACCTGATCTCCTCTTCAATAGGAGTACGTAGGCAGCCATTCATGGTGCGGTCTCACCCCCTACCAAAACACAAACCATTGTCAGCGGGTATTGGGATTCTCTTTCAATCCACTACATTTCATTCGGCTTCAGACCAAAGGGATGGAATTACCTGAACTCCTCCCAAATAGGAGATTCAGAGACCATCTAAGCTGCGGTCGTACCTCGAAGAGCAATACCAATCCATAAGAGATGGAATTAACTAGGCTTCTCCTAAATAGAAGCATCATGACCATCTGTGGTGCGGTCAATCTCAGAGAGGAAAGCCACACTCCTATCCACATTTCCATTCAGAAATAAGTCCCAAGACACCAAAGATGGTAGGGATACACATAGATCAATGATCCATTCTGAACTATCTGGAGACAGCTCAATGTCCATCCACCAAGGAAGAATTCAGAATTCATCAAGATCACAAGCCCTGAAGCAGCAGGCAAAATATCAAGCAAATAGCAAGGCATATCTAAAAGGGAAGTGATCCAAAAAAATATATTTTCCTGTTATATATAATGTTGTTTGATATATATACAATGTGAACTGTACATGACAAAATGGCTAAGCTAGTCTGTGCAGGTAAATACAAGCTCATCTACAAATCAGGGTACATGCAAGCTAGCAAGACCAACATTGCATCCCTCTCGGATGAAGGAGGTAAAGTTGTAGTCTCCTGGATAAGAATATCCACACAACCCAATAGATCTGAAGCCATCTGCATGATGACCATATGCTCATTGATATAAGCGCTCATCTCTGCGATCATACCAGTGGTAAGGGACCTCGCTGCAGTACTATCTGTGATAGCCACATCCCGGGCAGATATAGCACTATCCCGCTCAACTATCACTGCGTCTCTGTCTGACCTGGCCTCATCCCGCTCAACAATAGCGGCATCTCTACGAGCTAATGCCTCGCCTCTCTCTAATAGAGCGACCCTCACATCCGGAGCAGTCGACATCATAGATCGGATCTGATCTCTCTCAAAGGTCATCAGATGAAGACTCTACTCTAAATCATCGTCTTCGAAAGTCTTTGGATCGGAAAAGCAATCTTGGTACTAAGAGAATTCGAAAGAAATGTTGGCAACCCAACAGCAGTATCCTCCTCGATGTAGGTACCAATGTCCTCTATAGGCTCTACATCGTCTAACTCAATCTCCCAGATCGCAAATATCAATTGCGGTAGATAAAACCTCCGCTCCATCCATGCGAGTACTCTGCGGAATAACCAGGACGATCGGCAGAAAAGCAACTAGCTCACATCGATCCCAAAGAAGCGTATACATTTAGATCGGTCCTCGGTGAGAGGTATCGAGAAGGTCGAAACCGACCGCCGCCCCTCGAAAGGATGAAAATCGAATCGGGTCAAATCGCGACATCACGGCCAATGGATGATAAGTCGTCACGCCCCTCAAGCCAACCAAAGGGTGGAAATCCATGCCCGGAGCATGAGTAATGAAGCTATATGGTGAGCAAAGCCCCGAGCACAACAATATGCTAAATGAATCTCTGATATCTGCCAAAAATGCAGACCAGGACTGAGCATCTGTACACTCCGATGGCTGAAAGGAGTACGACATAGCCACCTCATGGGAGAAACAATACCCGTGCCGTATAAAGGTACCAACCGGTCCCAAGTGTGACATAAACAACACATACAGCATGACCAAACTCCCAAAGAAACACACCGACGGTAGCAATCATCAGATGAGATCTTGTCGATCGCAGGTCTCGCCACAATCATGGGTACAATGGTACGACCCTCCCTGAGAGCTCTCACCACCGTGATAACGCCTATATCTATCTCATCCATGTACCGCGGCATGTACACGTATGACAGTACACATAGTATCAGCACATCAACTCTGGCCAAACGCCAATGATCCTCCGACCCGGTGAAATCCCCGGAATGTAGTGAGTAGCTATCCTCCGCACCAAATCTATCATACAGAAAACGCTGAGAGATCACGTGCCCAGATGTCAACTCATCCTGCACTACTCTGCGCCTCAATCCTGTGAGAGTCATGAATCTCCTACTCATGTCTCCCAAAACCATGTGCACGTAAGGTCCGGTTCAAGGCAAGATCGTCAACGCGTGCATACCTCCGCAGTAGGAGTCAACTCATGGGTACCAAAACGGAATACCTGCCTATCAGCTAGCCAATGCTCTTTCATCCCATCTACAAATCCTGCAGGAACCTGAAATGCCAAAAGGGTCATGGTATGCTGCAATAACAGATCTACAATCACCATATCTGGTGGTGAGATGCTATCGTACCACGAACGCATACCCAATGCCACAGCTGACGGTCGAAGAAGACATCTGTGCGAGCCATGTCATAAGACCATCCAGGGGTCAATACCGAGTATCTCTGGACATACATATATATGCATAACATGATACATGCATAATAGATAATGGATGGCAATATGATATAGGGAATGAAAAATGGTGCATACATTCCTAAATATATCATCATCTAATACATCAGCTCTATACAGCTACAAGTACATGAAAATGGGGCACAAACGCCCTACTACTAACAGAGGCCTATCAAAAGATATAGCGAGAATGGGGAATAGCCACCCAATATCTAACAGAGGCCTATCAAAAGATATAACGAGAATACACATCAGAAGAAGACAATGGTCTCGATGTCCAAATCCTCAATCCTGTCCACCTGATGTAACTCCTCCTGAGCCACTGAATCTCTATCAACATGGATGTCAGGCCTATAAAGGGGAGGATCTGCGCCGACAAAACCAAATGGGTTGTCTGAGGGGCAAATGGCCCCGAGCTAGAAGGAACAAATGTCTCTGCCTCTGCTGGATCTCTGCCCAAATGCCGAATAAATATCTGTGAATCGATCCAACTGTCGGGTTGATGAGTAGGTTTTATACCTATGAATCCGATATTATTAAACTTAATTATTGCTATCTTTAATTGTTTTTTAGTATCTTTTTATCTATTTTTGTGTTTATTTTGTGTAGGTTGGAGCTGGAGGGACAAATTGGTCATTTTGGAGAAGAAAAAGGTCAAAAATCATTAAAATTAGAGCTGAGTGGCATTTTTGTAATTACGTGGTCCTGGTCAAGCGCCTAGGCGCTTGGAAATGGCTTGTGTTGAGCGCTGAGGCGCTCATGTGCGGCAAAAAAGAGGATTTTCTACTTCCAAGTGGGTTTTTGAAGCTAAAAAGGAATTTGAATGAGAGGGGAGACTAATACAAATAGGAGGAGACTTTAGAAAAGACGTATCCTCAATTTTTCAAGGGTTTCACAGAGAGAACTACTAAGAAAAACACGAAGGAAAATTGCAAGTCTTCAAGATCAAAGAGAGAGTATTGGAGAAAATTCGTAGTTTCTTCTTCTTCTCTCTAGTTTTATCTTTTGTAATTATCTGGGATGTTTGGATTATTAATCTGGATGATGTTTTTCTTTATTATTAGCATGAACTAAATTTTCATTAAGATTGCAACTTAACTTGGTATGTAGTTTAAATTGAACCTTCCCATTGAATGAAAGTTGGTTTTATTGAATTGTTTATTATATCTTTTGCTTATTGATTAATTGTTTGGCCAACAATTATTGTGATAATCTATATAAAATTGGAAGATGGAGTATAGATTAAGATCCGGATATGATAACATCTGCTCATATAATCCTGAATAGGGTTAATATGATTAGCATGTAGGATAGGAATATACCTATGTGTCTTTTGTATCCTTTGAAAGAATTTATGCGTAAACCCTAATTAACTTGATTCACATAGGAATATAGTGAATTAATTGAGAAGGGTGTTCCTTGTAATTTTGTGTCTTAAGGATCTGAGTTAGGAGATTTGTTCACGTGTTTTGGAAAAAGTGTGTGAATTTTATAAATCATTCTTGGATAATGATTCATATTAATTAATTGCTTTAAATGGGAAGTGAAATGATTTAAATGAAATACCAAGGAAAGTTGTAATCTTAACTCATTAAATCTGCGATTATTCTTGTGAAATTTTGATTCTTAATCATTAGTTTTGTTAAGTTTAAATTTCAAATCAAAAACAAAATTTTGTAGTTTAAAATAGGATTAATTGCATTAGAATTAGTAATTGATAAATATTAGTCTATTTCCTCGTGGGAACGATATCCTTGCTTGCTGAATATTATAATTGAACGCGTATACTTGCGTGGTAAAGTGCTATTAAAAATAAGGCAACACGGGTCAAGCTATCAATCTAGGTCATATGGGTCGGAGCTCGAACACAAGCTACCCAATCCGTCATCATCAATGATCCAGGAACCATGCCCCCCATAAACTGTGTGGCACGGGACTAGACCCCAATAGTGCGAGGGAGCCACCAGCACTTGAATATCTCCTGAGTACATGGACCCTCGGATAAATCAAAACCGTCAACTCCCAACATTGGAATATCAGTGACGGGTGACTGCGATATAGGCCAACGATGCCTAACAGGAGGCAAGATCGGTATACGAATCTCTCCTGTGGTGCTCCTAATAGCACGCTCTCCTAAATAGAGCTCCCACCTCCATCTCATAAGAGAGGAAATCTCCTGGTTGGAAATCAAATACTTACTACTCGATAGGGTGTCCATCCAAAAACCGATGATCAAATGATCCCCGAGTATGGAAGCCATGTGATGGCGTCCACAAGAACTCCAAATGGATACTGCAATGAGCGAAAGCCCTCGACATCGGGACCTCTCGCAAAATAGAATGGTGCCATCGTCATCCTCGTGGATAGGTATCTAAGCCTAACACACTCATAGGGCGCAAAAACATGGAAGCCTCTCATAGGCCCAAAACTCGCCAACACAATGGCAAAACATCTGCTATCAGTAAACACTCTTAACTCCGTGAAGGGAAAAAGATAAGAGAAATACTCACCAGCAGGAACGGGTAAAATCCTAGCCAAGCCTTGGTCAAACCCTGTGAGCGCAGACGCATGCCCCGGAGAAAATAGGCAAAGGTGTAAGAGCCCCAGTCATACTCTCCTATACGGTCCACATCGCGTTTGCGGCCACCAAAGCGAAAGATACGCGTGGAAGAGTTATTCTATATGAAGCGACCTTGAATGATCATCAAGAATAATCGCCGCAGAACGCGATCCCTGATCTTGAAATCATCAGGCATGGGCTCACTCAATAGCTCGCTCATAACATCTACGCTCAAAGGACCTGAACGGACAGTCCTACCTTTGAGCTCACCAAATTTAACTCCTAACAAGGACAGGATGGCGAGAGGGTGATATTAGCCATGCAAGGCAATCGCCCTCCAAACTCCATACCGTGATAAATTGCCAATCCATCGGCGTCATCATCACCTCGCAATCCAAATGGGGTAGGATCGAGTCCGATGTAACCATCGCTCGACAATGCCCCGAGGTAACCCCAGGGACAACGACGGGGAAGGATGGAGAAAAATGCCCCAAGTCCCCACTCATGCACTACTGCTCTATAATCAGGATGAAGTGCCTGGTACATAGAGTGGATGCTAAACCAGTTCCCCCAAGGCTGTGTAAAACCTGGAACCTGCATGAAGCACAGATCAACATCAGAACCCTTTTAATCCTCATCAATAGGAAAGAAAGAAGATAAAGTCTAACTTCATACCTCGTTAGCATGCAAGTACATCGATGGGTGTCTACCCAAATCCCCTAGCAACTCTGGGTTCACCACCTGGATGCTCGGAAGCTCCCTACGAGGGATATGTACAGCAGGACCGGGATCCTCAATATCCACCTCCTCGTCCTCGACGTCTGGAACCTCTACCTGGACAGGACAAATCACAGCCTCCACCAACCGACGAGGTTGTCTGATAGAACGGGGACGAGGCACTTCAGAAGCCCTCCGCCGTACGCCAAAAGAGGTCTTATAGGAACTGCTCGGCTGATCCAGATCCATAATATCTGGACAACAAATCTCCAAATTACCTCAGAAAGGGTGTGGTATTTCCTTACCTGGAGCTTTCTAAAATGCATTATATGACTATATGCATGCATGCATTTACTTTAACATATAATAGAGATAGAATGCATGACTACCCAATGCCTACATTTGGAAAAATTTCGCCATAGTCCCCTTTGAAAATAGGACTATCCCCATGCACGCAGGCATATCTAGGTGGCCATTCAGTAGCACACCTGCCCCAAAGTCATATACAGAATATATGCATAAAAAATCAAGAACATCATGCATAAGGCCAACCTCAATGCTAGGAGTATTTTGCCTTCCTATCTTTTGCTCATTGGACCTCAAATAGGACAAGAAATAGCAGAAAAAGGTGCCAATTTGACTGTCTCAAAAGTCAAATTTTTTCACATCATTATGTTTAGCATGGTTTAATACTAACATTTGCTATGTTGAATATTTTTTATCAAAGTCATTTGTGCATACATAATCACTACTATGTGTTTAGATGCATTTCATGCGATATCTCACAATCTAACGGACAGAAACTGGAAAAAATACATGCGTACGTTACCAGGATAGTGTAGAACACTTGTACGGTGGATGAATTTTGCGAAGCGACATCTAACTCAAAGAAATCAAGATGGCTCACGGTTTTTTCTAGAGAGAAAGAAGTTAAAAGTGACTTGTGAAGGCAGGCTGCTGGGATTTATCATCCATGCCTGGCTGCAGGCTCACCTGCGGCTATAGAAGGTGCACCTATGGCTCCTCTATGTGGGCCCCACCCCTCCGGCTAGGTCCAATTCAAGTTGAAACGGAGTTCTTATGAGCTAGAAAGGTCAAATCGGGAATAAAAATGCCACGCGATTGAGCAAAACAGCATACAATCCTGGTCTTCTCAGATGAGACTTTGAATTTGCACATCACTCATTGGTAGTCGCCTAAACATAAGGTATACTCTGCCGATGACCTCAGTTGTCACAAAGCACATACGGAAATACCTTATACAGGTCCGATGCCGCCAACTCCAGGTCGTTACCCTACATGAGTCCCCGACGGGGGTTACAACGTGAGTCCCCGACGGGGGTTACAACGTGAGTCCCCGTTGGGGGTTACAATGTGAGTCCCCGATGGGGGTTACAACGTGAGTCCCCGATGGGGGTTATAACGTAGATCCCCGGTGGGGGTTACAACACGTTCATCCGTTGTCATGTTCGTCAATGAAGGTCAAACAGCCTTGACATCATTTCAGCTGATAGCATTTAAACCTGTCAGCGCTATAGAGCTATTCGAGGTTCTCATACCCAGCTGCTCATATTCCCCAAATGGATCCCCTGAAGTCGTCATAACGAATGCTCCGTTGATCTACACATCAGCGAAGGTCAAGTAACCTTGACGATCTCCTCATAGAGTTTCAGCCGTTGATTCACACGTCAGCGAAGGTCAAACAACCTTGACAGTATATTCCACAGGATGCTTCAGCCATTGATTCACACGTCAACGAAGGTCAGGCATCCCTGATAGCATTTGTTGTTGGAAGTAAATCCAACAGAATCATGACATATTCTGGCGATACTAACCAGGAGAGGTCAACATTATCAAAGAGGATAGATGATGGAATATGTTATACACATCCTCAAACAGATCAAGCTTTATCCCCACAGATATCTTACGCATAAGAGATACCCCTTCCGTATCAAGTCGTTATCAAGAACACAGGAATTTGGTGATAACTCCAACACCAATATCCTAACAGATTCGGTTTGCATATCAGATCTGGTCAGTATTTCCAATCCCCAGTTGAAACAACAGGGAACCAGCAATCATCCCCAGCATGTTGGGCCACAACCCCATACACATGCATCATACATTTGCATCATGTTGTTATCCATAGTACCATGCTTATCTTGTTGCGTTTCAAGTGTCTAGGATTCTTTATCCTACCCATGCATCGCCATGCATGAGTATGATAAAGAGGGGCATCTGTAGACACTCAAAATTTCTCAGACTCATCATTACTAACATTGCAGGAAGACAGATTCGTCTTTTAAGAGAGAACCCTGAATGATAATCCAAATCCATACCAGATACTACCGGAAGTGCATCATCAACCCCGGATCGTAATCTGGGAGTAACGGTTTCAACCTCAGATCTAACCCCGAGACCTGTAGATACAATACCGGAACACACACCGAAGAAGACCGATTAATCTCGAAGATGACCCCGAGGTATCCAGTCTCAGTCCCAACCATGGGAATAGCCACCAACCTTGGTGATAACCCCAAGGAATGCAGTTTCGGAGATAACCCCAGAAATGCTTGTTTCAAATGCCATCAGCTTCAATCTCGGTACTCACAACGAGATACACTGTACCAACCTGGCAATAACATCAAAAAGACAGGCACACCTCAAAGATGACAATGAGGACCTTCAACAAATGCAGCAGTCCAATCTCAATGAAGTCTGAGCAACGTCTGCTTATCGGCCCAATCCGGCAATAACACCGGTGAGGGGCAACATCGCCATCTCGTCCAACACAATGCCACGTCTCGTCTCTACGCAACAATGTCCCACAACGCTAACCAATCCCGAGTCACTATTGTGCGGGGTAACGGATGAAAGTTAAAGCTTGAAGACCGGAGGGCATCGTCCCATCTTCAACGACTTCGTACAAACTCTAATCCCATGCCATCGTACAACTCTCGACAAAGGTGGTCCTAAATAGGTCTTGAATACTTCAAAACGAATGCCCGAATTTCACTTCTCAAAATTCGAGTGGACATTATAGTGCTTGAGTGCACGTACTTCGAGATGACCCCACTCGACCCTCCTCTGGTACACTGCATACCGAGCAGCAGTACACTCTTGACACTTTTGCCTATAAATAAGAGGCTTGGGGTGCTGATTTTTAAGAGAAAAAGTAGGGAAACCCCGCACAATTTGCTCTCAAGACTTGTCATACAGCTGTATTTTCTCCCTTTCAAACACACATGAGCTCATATATAGCCTCTTTTTTACCCACAAAAGCCCAAAGGTTTACCCACTCTAAAGATATAGAAGCCCTTTATCGACCAACCAGAAGCCTTCTCACACACTTTAGAGTCTTTCTCTTCATCTTTGTACACACCCTTCTACACGCCGAGAGTCGTGTTGCTTACTTTTGCCCTGGACTTCTGCCTTCGTGGTTTCATTCCATCATGTATATATATATATATATATATATATATATATATATATATATATAACATTATATATATATGACTAACATTATCGAGTTATGCCTCGATTGAGCCTGAACTTGATGCAGGCGTTTCTTTTTTATTATATATATATATATATATATATATATATATATATATATATATATATATATATATATATCAACCAGATATCGACTTTTGTTCGATGAGCCTGTACTTCAATGCAGTGCGTTTATTATTCTTATATATATATATATATATATATATATATATATATATATATATATATATATATACTTATATATATGAACTGTGGTCGAACTATGTTCGATGAGCCTGGATTTTACATATAGTGCATTTATTACTTTTATATATCTATCTATATATATATATATATATATATATATATATATATATATATATATAGTTCCCTTGCACGAGTTCCCTTAAGTAGGCGCTTGATCGCTTTTATGACTTTTCTTTACATTTCGTCCTGCCTGGAGTTTACTTCGTGGCAGTTGACCGTATTTACAGCTTTTAACAGCTTTATTTACATTTCTGATCCCCCATGGAGGTGCTTCGTGGTTGGTGATCATGTCTATATATATATATATATATATATATATTTTACCACTTTTATATATATACCTGTTTATTGCTTTTATACAAATTGCAATATTCTGTGCGCCTAGGAATCATGTGATCACAGATTCATCCCAATGGATCTAGATTCGGTTCCCGTGATGGACATTTTCAAATTGTAGCGACTTGTAAATTATTCTGCGATGTCTCAGATTTCCT
Source organism: Panax quinquefolius (assembly GCA_020205615.1). Taxonomy (NCBI): domain Eukaryota; kingdom Viridiplantae; phylum Streptophyta; class Magnoliopsida; order Apiales; family Araliaceae; genus Panax; species Panax quinquefolius. The sequence goes on from CM035165.1 coordinate 74,562,722, forward strand.
CGTATGGTTTCCACACCCACGAGGAAGTCGGCATTATTTTTGGATATATTATTTTTCATACGGATGCCTCGAATCCGTCAAATAAAATCAATTCAGTCGCTCACTTAATAAAAAATGGGAGTGTAAAGGTCTCAATTCCTATTGAGCATCAGGGTTTGAAAAACCTCTTTTATAAAACATCATTGCCATATCTTGCTAAAAAGCTGAATTTTTACATAAATTCAAACCCCGTGTATATAGGTTCGAACGAGGCCTCATAAACTTTCATATATAACAAAGACATTGACACACACACACACACACACACACTGGATAATAGTTTCTTGAAAAGGGCAACACCGTGGTAACACGGATGTCGGAAGTGCCTAACACCTTCCCCGCATAACCAAGTCCCCTGACCCTAAATGAATCTCTTGGTTTACGCTGACCAGATATCATCGTGTCACATCATCGGGTCAATGTGCAAACCTTTTCTCATTGTGTTGGTACAACCATTTAAAAATCAATCATGCGACTCTTAACAGGTCCTCATCATCGACATTATACATGTCGGACCTTTTTCACTTATTTTTCAAACAAATCTCACCTAAAATGAGAATATCAAAGAACAAGTAACGGAAAGGGACACCTAAAAATCTCGACGTCGACAATATCCACATGTTATAATTCATGTATAAACATAACCCAACATTTATATACTGACATTAACCAATTTAAACACTTAATAACAGATTTAAAGCATGCAATTTCACTAACTTTAATGTTCATGAAGGCTTTGAAAATAAAACATGAAAATTGTCACTACGGATTCGTTATAACACCGAATCCGTTTATTTAAACTTGGGTCTCTTCGTATCAACATACATAACAATATACGAGTGAAAAATTTAGGGATAATATATGATCAATACATAAAATATCACGTATAAGGCCATAAGGCCAAAACCCATACTCTATAATTTTTTAGAAATCATATACGACATGTATTCATGAATTTGATGTTATGGTTTACAACATATATAATTAAATACGATTTGATAAATCATAACACATATACAACTCATAATCATTACTCTTAATCCAATTACAGAGGTTAAACCAAAACTTAAAAACCATATTCATGAAAACTAAAATACGTAAAGTAGAATTTGGGAATGAGGAGATTACCCTGTAGAATATAATTAGTAGGCTTAGATTCCTCACTCTCAATTCTCTTTCGCAGACTCATAAATTCTCACTGACAACTTTCTCTGATTTTCTCTCTGTGATATTTTATCAGACTTAGTAACAAATGAAGGAAAATCAGACGTCGTATTCAAATAGATCGATACGCATAGTGGTCAGTTACCCATCATGGGTTAACTGCCCATAACTCCCCCTAATGCCATGTTTGGCTTGCTTAATAGATTACAAATCATTTAATTTAATAAAACCTTTACAATATAGTTTAATAAATGTCACACTCCTTCATAAAAATAAATCCAATATTTTATTTAATTTACTTTAAATAAAATATAATATTTTCTCATAAATTCACATAGTCACATAATTAATTTTCTCATTAATAAATAATGTCAAATTATTAAATTTCTAATTAATAATTAAATTAATTAAATAACATCATACTTAATTAAATATTTCATTTAATTCAATAAGCTCACATAATTACCTATTTGAATAATAATTATTCTCTACATTAATTAATAAATGTAACACATATAATTAAAGTAATCTATCACAATTGCATCAATCAATTATTTAATCCAATAATTAAATCATCGAAAATATTTATTTAATTTAATAAATATTAAAATTAATTTACAAAATCTCGCTCATCACATCTTTCCCCTTAAAAGGATTATGTCCCTAGAATCACGACTCAATAATTTCGACCCGTTACATTTCCCCCCCCCCCCCCTTATAAAGATTCTCATCCCCTTAATCGCTACAAAATAATTAAGTAAATAAATAAGGGTAATTCTGAAAGTAGTATGCACATAAGCCAATCATGTTTGATGATAAAGCATATACTTTGTAATAATCTTATTCATTTATTAATAAAAAAATATTAATTTATTAAAGGCTTTTAATTATCTACATGATGCTGTTTTACAATATGTGATAAACCCATAGTTTTAAGCAATGCTTTTAGAATAATGATGATGATCATTCTAATGAGATCTAAATTCTTAGAAAGCTTAAAACTAAAATAGTTCTCAATCGTTGGATTACTAAATTGGGGATTAGTGAATCCGGATAGATTGGTACATATGTTGCTTACTCATTGGATGAGGATGATTGATCTCATGATCATTTGTGTGGAGACACTAAAGCAAGTATGTAGGTGCTTATTAGAGAATAAGTTCACTGAACGTGGCTCGCTAAGGAATACCTAATGGAGTTTTACTTGCCTGTCAATAGGAATTCCTATAGTGATAGTAGTACAAGTGATCCTTGGACTTGAGATCATCATAGTTTCTTGTGTATGATGAGTTATACTTTGACCTATTTCTTAAGACCCTTAGGGCATATCAAAGGGTATGCTTGGGTATAATAAGTTATACATGGAGATAATGTATGATCAATAAAGAATCTACCACTTCTAGTAAAAGAAGAGAAATGTCCTATGTGATTCGATAAATGACAACTCAGTAGTCCTTGGCCAAGGAGTTTCTAATTTGCATTATTTGGAGTTGTGCATTTAGGAATAGAAAAACATATAATTAAATAAAATAAGACTTGACAGAAATTCCATGTCTTATATTTAATTAGGACATTGTATGGTGGAAGGATTGAATTGTACGGTAACTATTTACTCAAAAGTTCTTTTATGATTAATGTTGAAATCTATATTATCTGGAAAGTCGTTGATCGCTAGGGAGGCTTATCCCTATTGTAGAATAAATATTATTTATTTAAATAAATTATTAGTTTAATTTATTTATTTAAATAAGATTAGAATTGTTCTAATTGATTTATTCATAACCAGCTTTAATATGGAGAACCTAAAGGGTCACACCATAAAAGGACGATTAATTATTTAAGAAGATTATGGCATAATCGTAATAATAAGTTAAGTGTATTTAATTTAATCTATTGTGATAGAATAAATTAAATAGCTTAATATTTATTTTTAATATTTTGGAAATATTAAATATAAATTAATTAGAGGAGTCTTTATTATTATTATTATTATTATTACTATTATTATTATTTAATTCCTAAAGGAGTTTGGGAATTAATTAATAAAAGTACTCTCAAATATCTTAATAGGATTAGGAGGCAAATTAATATAAAGAGTTTAATTAATTATCCCTAATAAGATTAGGGAGCTTAATTAATTAAAAGAATTCAATTAATTAAATAAAATCCAATTCCTTAATTGTTAAGGAGGGTTGCCCACATCTATAAATAAGAAGAGTCTTATTATGGGTAGAGTGGTTGTTGACTTTTACAACATACGTGATTCCAATTGTAAGGGGAGTACGCTCTTTTCTATTAAAGATAGAAAAAGTAGGATTTTGCCAAATATCCATCTTCTTGAATTCTTCTTCTTCCTTGGTGGATCACCTCTAGAGGCCAAATACTTTGGTGGCTAACGTTGATCAAAGGAAGGAACCAAACCCGGTGGATTCAAGTTGAACGTGAAAAGGATTGGAGGTGAACTTGTACCTGAAGAAGCTCAGATCTTCAAGGGTATGATTCTTGTTCTTTCTTTTTCGTTTAATTAATAATTGTGCATAAAGGGTGATCCGGCTATATGGTTTGTAAAAATTTTAAACTCTGATTTTTAAACGTTTGCGCTTACTTTGTGCAATTTGATTGCGTTCATGAATATTACAAACCTAACAGTGGTATCAAAGCCAAACCTTTATGCGAATTATTAATTATTTTAATTTAATATGTATATTGATATGTGTTTAGAATAATTTAATTGGGCATAATTTTATTGTATAAAATTAAACAAAAATCGTTATCAATTCCGAAATCATGCTGTTAATCGCGAACTGTTTTCAAGATAAACAATTTATTAACGTGATTAGCACCATGTTGATAAGCACCTAACATGATTTCCTTATCCTGAATCTTTAAGGTCACGTGGCCCAAGTGATTCAAGTAATCAGATTACATATTCACATGCTTGTGAATCATATAACGTTTTTATTATATATATATATATATATATATATATATATATATATATATATATATATATATATATATATATATCGATCTGATTTAGAAGCATTATGTTTGTATCCTGCTTTGTAAAAGTTACTGTGATATATATAAGGATGATTATTATATATATTATATATATAATATATATTACTGTAATAATATTAATTATATATATATATATATATATAATTTTAATAATTTTATAATTAAAATAAATAATTTATTTTAATCTTAAAATAAAAAGTTTATTTTAATATTAAAATATAAAATTTATTTTAATTTTAAAATTAAATTTCATGCTAACTAATTAGAGTTGGAATTGGATTCCATAATAACTAATTGGAGTTGAAATTGGATTTCATGTTTCCTTAAATAAAGGAGTTTATTTATATATGAAATAAGATTTCATGTTATTCAAAATAAAAGTGTTTATTTGTGAATAGGAAAGAGAATCCGTATTTCCTTAAATAAAGAAGTTTATTTAGATATGAAATAAGATTTCATATTATTCAAAATAAAGGAGTTTATTTGTGAATAGGAAAGAGAATCCGTGTTTCCAAAATAAAGGAGTTTATTTTGACTTGGAATTTGATTACATAATTAATTAAAATAAAGGAGTTTATTTTGACTTGAATTTGATTCCATAATTAATTAAAATAAAGGAGTTTATTTTGATTAAAGATTTTGATTAAAATAAAATAGTTTATTTTATTCAAAATTGGATAAATTAAAATAAAATAGTTTTATTTTGATTTAAATTTGGATTAAAATAAAGGAGTTTATTTTGATTCAAAATTAGATTTTATACTAACTAAATTTGCCCATTAAATGATATCAATATATATATTGAATGTTTATTATTCATGAGATGAATGTTATTTATCGATGCATATGGTGATGTGTATGATAATAAATGGGATTGATTATGGACTATTGACCAATGTGATTGGATTTTATTTTAGTTGGATGCATGAATGTATGAGTTTTATTAAATGGGTCTCACAGTACCTGCCTTCTCTAATTTTTCTTAATGTAAATTCTATCTCTCTCCCATGTACTTCCCCTCGATCGCCGCGATCAAGGTTTCTATTTATTTTAAATAGTTTTGTAATAAGAATAGTTAGAATTATTTTGAAGAATTGGAGATCAAGGGACAAGAAGCTGCGTGAAGACCCGCTTTGTAATAGAGCCCCCGGTTTAAATGTAATAGTTATATTTAAATATTAATTCTTGCACCCTTGGGGTTTGACCTTTTGGTTCACTTGGTGGCTCTAGTGAACCAAACTAGAATAAAAGTCCATAATCAATCCAGGTAGAATATAGTATTCTATATGTCCATGCTTATACTATATATATTATATATTATGCAAACATGCTTCACATGTTTATTAATATGACGCGTATTTTATATATATATGTATGCATGTGCGCTTAAACAAGATGAGACATATTAATAACAAAACCCTCAAAATTTTTATATTAAGTCCTAAGCGCTCAAAGATATTTGGAATATCGAACGTCAAGCTTTCTAGCATGATATAATTAATAGAGTATTAAATATTTAATATGAGTTTGTTGTGTCACCACAAGGCAAGTATTAAGTATTTAAGATGTTAATTTATCATATTTGATACTTATAAAGAAAATTGAACAATATTGTTTTGTTGTGTCACCACAAGGATGATATTTTTCTTTTTTGAATATATGGAGTGCTAGGTTGACTTAACTTGGATAATTTTGATTCTGATGTGCCACCACTTGATCAAAATAATCTAAGAGGCAAAATACAAGGAATTGCATAGTTGATGTAATTGACAAGAGTTGTCTACCTATTTATTTATATATAGTTTGTTGTGTCACCACAAGGCTATATACATTTGAAATGGGATCCTTATTCTCACTAGCAAATCTTTAATTAGATTTTGCCGAACTATATAAGTGAGGGTAATATAGTTTGATGAAAATAGTGGGAGATACCAATTTAAAATAAGACCTAATTTATTTTGGTAATTAATAAAAGAATGTATGCTAAAATGTTGTTGCTTACAAATTCATTTACAGAATTTTACAATGTCTAATTTACTATCACTGCGTAACATATTAGATGTTAATTAACGGAACTGAATTACTCGGATTGGTTAAGGAAATTGAGAATAGTTCTCACGGCTAAAAAGCTATCTTATGTCCTTAATATGCCTATCCCTACAATGGTTGCAGACAATGCCTCTGAGGAAGAGATTGCTACTTTTAGAAAGTGGCAAGATGATGCACAGTTGGCTCGATGGATCATTCTCGCATCTATGAGTAACGAGCTTCAGCGTCAGCATGAAACTATGGATGCTCCTATTATATGCCTGCACATCAAGTAGTTGATGGTGAGGAAAGTAGGATTGATAGATATCAGATATCTAAAGAGTTATTCCAATCTAGAATGACCGAAGGCACTATAGTACAGACACATATCCTAAACATAATCAATTTGATTGATCAATCAGGACAACTGGTTTTGTCATGGTTGGAGAGTTGAGCCAAGATTTGTTCTTGCACTCACTCCCGGACTCCTTTCATAATTGTTGTGAATTTTTCATATGAACAAGCTAGATATCAGCCTCACTGATTTGCTTAACATGTTTAAAAATGTTGAGAGTCACTTTCCAACCAAGAAAGACCATGTCTTACTAGTTGGGGCCAAAGGATCTTCTGAAAAGAAGAACGATTCAAAGAAGGTAAATATAAAGGCAAATACAAAGGATAATAAGAACAAAACTGATACAGATAGCAAAAGAGTTTGCTTCCACTACAATAAGCCTGGACACTGAAAAGAAACTACGAGAAGCATCTTGCAGAGGCTAACCAAAGAAGCTTAGTGAAGTTTCAATTACAAATACAAATTTGTTCATGATTTAAAATTTTTCTTTAAGTCAAGGTTCTACTTGGGTATTGGATACCGACTTTGGTTATCATAAATATAGATTTATGAAGGGACAAAGCAGAAGTAGAAAGCTAAACAAATATAAGTAATCCTATGTGTGGGAAATGAAGCAAAGGTTGCCACATTAGCCATAGAAACTTATAGTTTAGTAGAGCCTACGGGTAAATCTATTAAGTCAATAAGTTATTATTAAATTCCAGTTCTTGTAAAAAACATTATTTCTATTTAATTGTTGGACAATGAAATCTTTGGTATTATAATTAAGAACAATTGTTGTTCTATTTATAATAATAATGTTTTGTATAGAACTGGAATATTACTTAATGAATTTTGTGTACCTGACTTACATGAAAAATAATTTTGCATATTGAACAAACTAGTATAAGAAAAGGAGATGATCATTCAAAGAGTTGAATGTATGTATTTGCTGAAATACAAGTGTGAATTATTTGAAAGGTTCAAAGAATTCAGAATTGAAACAAATTGACAAAGTATTAAGATTCTTTGATAAGATCAAGGAATAAATATTTGTGCAATAAGTTTCTAGATCATCTCAAATGGTTTTCTCATAATGGACTCCTCCTAATATGTAATAATTGATTGATGTATTTAAAAGAAAAAATCATACCTTGTTGGACATGGTGCGGTCCATAATGATTTTACCGACATTCCAGTATCCTTCTGGGGTAATGTCCTAGAAATGGCTGCATATCTACGAAAAAAGGTAACCTTAAAATCCAAAATCCGGCCCCAAACTCCATAAAAGTTACGGACATGGAGAATTCCTAATCTTAAGTATGTTAAGATAAGGGGTTGTCCAACTTATGTGAAAAAGGTTTCAAAGGATAAGCTTGGGACAAGATTTGACAAGTACAGATTTGTGGGACATCCTAAAGTAAGTTTAGGATATATGTTCTATAATCCTACATAGCAAAAGGTGTTTGTTGCGAAACACGCTACTTTCTAAGATAAAGGTGTTTATCATTGAAGGGGCTAGTGGGAGGATAATACATCTTGAATAGTTCAAGAACCACAAAACACTATAAGTCAAATAAGAGGAACTTGTAGATAGACCTATTGTACCACAACCAAATCGTAAGTCTGGAATAGTACCGAAGATACCTGGGAGGTATGGACTCATCATAGATGATGATGATGAGGTACACATCATAGAAGATGATGATCCAGTTACATACGATGAGGTAAGAGTTGTAGACACTCAGAGAAATGAATTGAAGCAAGCTTCTCAAATATGGAACATTCGTTTTGATGAGATAATCAAAAGTTTGATTTTATCAAAAACAAGAATGAACCAAGTGTGTACAAAAGGGTCAGTGGGAGCGTCGTTACATTTCTAGTATTATATGTTGATATACTACGGATACGGAATGGCATGCCAATGCTAGAATCAGTAAAGATAAAGTTGTCTAAACATTCCTCCACGAATGATTTGGGAAGAGTTTCTTAATTGGGGATATAAATCTATATAGATAGATTTAAGAGGATGCTCGACTTAACCCAAGGAACGTATATTCATTTGATGCTAAAGTCGTTTAGCATGGCAAACTCCAAGAGATGTCTCATGTTGATGAGCTATGAAGTGTATCTCTCTTAATAGTCCCCACAGACTCCTGAAAAGAGAGATCGCATGAGTGACAATCATGTATCCAATGAAATATACGAGACCTGATGATGATCGGTCATATTCTGGAGAAGATCACTGTAAGATAGTGAAAAACATCTTAAAGTACTTAACTGGAACTAAAGATGTGATCATATTCATGGTGGGTCTGAATTAAAAGTAGAAGGCTTAACAGACTCAAGTTTTTCAGACTGACCAAGACAATGACAAATCCACTTTAAGGTAAAGCGTTACCTTGAACGGTGGTGCAAAGGAATTGAAAGGTTCCAAACAAAGAAAGAGTTCTTTGATTTAGTGATAAAGACAAAGTATATAGTATGTAAAATGAAGTCGCAAGTTGATTGTTTGGCTGAAAAGTTCATTACAGAACTAGGAATAGTTCCTAAGTCTCATCTTGGATCTAAACATGTGTTGTGGCACTTTCATTTAATTATAGGAATCATTGAAAGATGAGAAATCACTATAGAGATAGTGGACTCTCAAGAACAACATTACATATCCATTTACTGAAGCTTATCCAACAGCAGGATAATCGTCACTTAGAGAAGAAGGGTATAAGATACCATGACGATTGGCTTTAGTGCAAGTGGGAGATTGAAAGTAGTATGCACACAAGCCAATCATGTTTGATGATAAAGCATATACTTTGTAATAATCTTATTCATTTATTAATAAAAAGTATTAATTTATTAAAGGCTTTTAATTATCTACATGATGTTGTTTTACAATATGTGATAAACCCATAGTTTTCTTGCTTTTAGAATAATGATGATGATCATTCTAATGAGATCTAAATTCTTAGAAAGCTTAAAACTAAAATAGTTCTCAATCGTTGGATTACTAAATTGGGGATTAGTGAATCCGGATATATTGGTACATACGTTGCTTGCTCATTGGATGAGGATGATTGATCTCATGATCATTTGTGTGGAGACACTAAAGCAAGTATGTAGTTGCTTATTAGAGAATAAGTTCACCGAACGTGGCTCGCTAAGGAATACCTAATGGAGTTTTACTTGCCTGTCAATAGAAATTCCTATAGTGATAGTAGTACAAGTGATCCTTGGACTTGAGATCATCATAGTATCTTGTGTATGATGAGTTATACTTTGACTTATTCCTTAAGACCCTTACGGCATATCAAAGGGTATTCTTGGGTATAATAAGTTATACATGGAGATAATGTATGATCAATAAAGAATCTACCACTTCTAGTAAAAGAAGAGAAATGTCCTATGTGATTCGATAAATGACAACTCAGTAGTCCTTGGCCAAGGCAGAATGAAATTAGAAAGGAGTTTCTAATTTGCATTATTTGGAGTTGTGCATTTAAGAATTGAAAAACATATAATTAAATAAAATTAAACTTGACAGAAATTCTATGTCTTATATTTAATTGGGACATCGTATGGTGGAAGGATTGAATTGTATGGTAACTATTTACTCAAAGGTTCTTTTATGATTAATGTTGAAATCTATATTATCTGGAAAGTCGTTGATCGCTAGGGAGGCTTATCCCTATTGTAGAATAAATATTATTTATTTAAATAAATTATTAGTTTAATTTATTTATTTAAATAAGATTAGAATTGTTCTAATTGATTTATTCACAGTCGGTTTAATATGGAGAACCTAAAGGGTCACACCATAAAAGGAAGAATAATTATTTAAGAAGTTAATGGCATAATCGTAATAATAAGTTAGGTGTATTTAATTTAATCTATGGTGATAGAATAAATTAAATAGCTTAATATTTATTTTTAATATTTTGGAAATATTAAATATAAATTAATAAGAGGAGTCTTATTAATATTATTATTACTATTATTATTTAATTCCTAAAGGAGTTTGGGAATTAATTAATAAAAGTACTCTCAAATATCCTAATAGGATTAGGAGGCAAATTAATTAAAAGAGTTTAATTAATTATCCCTAATAAGATTAGGGAGCTTAATTAATTAAAAGAATTTAATTAATTAAATAAAACTCAATTCCTTAATTGTTAAGGAGGGTTGCCCACATCTATAAATAAGAGGAGTCTTATTATAGGTAGAGTGGTTGTTGACTTTTACAACATACGTGATTCCAATTGTTGGGAGAGTACGCTCTTTTCTATGAGAGATAGAAAAAGTAGGGTTTTCCCAAATACCCATCTTCTTGAATTCTTCTTCTTTCTTGGTGGATCACCTCTAGAGGCCAAACACTTGGGCGGCCAACGTTGATCAAAGGAAGGAACCAAACCCGGTGGATTCAAGTTGAACGCGAAAAGGATTGGAGGTGAAATTGTACCTAAGGAAGCTAGGATCTTCAAGGGTATGATTCTTGTTCTTTCTTTTTCGTTTAATTAATAATTGTGCATAAAGGGTGATCCGGGTATATGGTTTGTAAAAATTTTAAACTCTGATTTTTACACGTTTTCGCTTACTTTGTGTAATTTGATTGCGTTCATGAATATTACAAACCTAACAAATTCTTCATCATATTCTCTTCGAGTTCCCACGTAGCTTCTTCAGCATTGTGGTTCCTCCAAATTACCTTAACAAAAGGTATTACTTTATTTATGAGAAATTGTTCTTTTCGGTCGATAATTTGGATAGGAATTTCTTTGTAAGATAAGTCTTTCTCAAAATGCAGGGGTTCGTATTCAATTACATGCTTGTAATCGGCTTTGTATGGTCGTAATACAGAAACGTGGAAAACGTTGTGGACATTCTCGAGTGCTAGAGGTAAGGCTACCTCGTACGCAACTTCTTCGATTCTTCTCAATACTTCAAAGGGTCCAATGAATCTTGGGCAAAATTTCCCTTTCTTTCCGAACCTGATCTTCCCCTTCCAGGGAGAGACCTTCAAAAAAACATAACTACCTGATTCAAACTCAATATTTTTACGATGTGGATCAGCGTATTTCTTCTGTCTATCTTAAACTACTACCAGTCATGCTCGGATCACTTTGACTATTTCTGGCGTCTGTTGTACCAATTCTGGCCCTAGCAATTGTCGTTCACCGACTTCATCCCAGTAAAGAGAAGTTTTGCACTTTCTGCCCTATAACGCTTCGTAAGGCGGCATGCTAATACTAGTGTGGTAACTGTTGTTGTAGCCGAACTCTTCTAACGGTAGGTGATCATCCCAATTTCCTTTGAAGACCATCACACAGGCTCTTAGCATATCTTCTAACGTCTGAATCGTTCTCTCACTATGTCCGTCCGTTTGAGGGTGGTAAGCTGTACTCATTCGCAATTACGTACCCATGCATTCCTGAAGACGTTTCCAAAAATTTGATGTGAAGCGCGGATCCCTATCTGCAATAATTGATACCGGAACTCCGTGCCTTGAAACAATCTCTTTTACGTATAGCCTCGCCAACTGATCTAAGTTGAATCTTATTTTGATCGGAAGGAAGTGTGCAGATTTCGTCAGTCGGTTAATGATAACCCATACTACGTCGTAGTCTTTCTGAGTCGTCGGAAGGCCAACCACGAAGTCCATTGTAATATGTTCCCATTTCCACTCTGGGATCTCTAACGGTTGTAGCAATCCACTTGGTCTCTGATGTTCCGCTTTCACTTTCTGACAGGTCAAACACTTGGCAACACATTCTGCAACATCACGCTTCAAATTCGGCTACCAGAAATGTTGTCTAAGATCTTGGTACATCTTGGTACTACCAGGGTGAATCGAATATCGTGAACTATGAGCCTCGCTTAAAATATCTTCTTTAATCTCTTAAACTGGCGGTACCCAAATTCTACTCTCAAATCTCAGTATTCCTTCCTTATCCATTTTAAATCTTGGTTCGGTTCCTTCAGATATCTTCTTTGTCACCTTTTTACATTCTTCGTCCTGAAGCTGAACCTCCTTAACTTTATCCAAGAGGTTATACCAGATTGCATCTAAAATATTTTCTCATCAATCTCCACAGGATACTTCACTTCCAATTCTAGTTTCTCCATTTCTGCAATTAGCTCGTCCTGAGCAGTCAACATCATCAACTTCTCCCGACCCTTTCTACTTAAGGCATCGGCAACGACATTCGCCTTACCCGGATGGTATAAAATCTCACAGTCGTAGTCCTTAATTTAACTCCAACCACCTTTTTTGACGCATATTCAAGTCCTTGTGCGTGAAAATATATTTCAGACTCTTGTGGTCCGTATATATTTCACACTTCTCCCAGTAGAGATAGTGCCTCCAAATTTTTAAAGCAAAAACAACTGCAGCTAACTCCAAATCGTGGGTAGGGTATCCCTTGTCGTAATCCTTCAATTGTCGTGATGCATACGCAATGACTTTGCCGTTTTGCATCAGCACACAACCAAGTCCTTTATGCGACGCATCACTATAAACAATAAAATTTCCTGTATCATCCGGAAGAGATAACACAGGGGCCGTACTCAACCTCTTCTTCAATTCTTGAAAGCTTTCCTCACACTTATTCGTCCAAACAAATTTCACAGCTTTTCGAGTTAAATTCGTTAGCGGAGTTGCGATCTTGAAAAAATCTTGAATGAATCTTCTATAATATCCTGCTAATCCAAGAAAACTTCGTACTTTTGATGGCGTCCTCGGCTGATCCTAGTTGATCACGGCTTCGACTTTGGATGGATCTACCGAAATTCCGTTTTTATCTATCACGTGCCGAAGAAATTGCACTCGTTCAATCCAAAATTCGCATTTCAAAAACTTGGCATACAACTTTTCCCTTCTCAATACTTCCAATGTTAATCTCAAATGCTCTTCATATTCTTCCTTGGTTTTTCAATAGACCAAAATGTCATCTATAAATACCACTACGAACTTATCCAAAAACGGCTTGAACACACCATTCATTAGTCCCATAAATGCTGCAGGAGCATTCGTAAGACCAAACAACATTACTAAAAATTCGTAGTGACCATATCGCGTTCTAAACACTGTCTTCGGTACATGCTCTGGCCTCACCTTCAGTTGATGATAACCGCTTCTCAAGTCTATCTTGGAAAAGTATATCGCTCCCTTCAATTGATCAAACAGGTCATCTATCCTCAGTAATAAATATCTGTTCTTAATCGTGACCTTATTCAGTTCTCTGTAGTCAATGCAGAGTCGCACCGATCCATCCTTCTTTTCACAAACAACACCGGCGCTCCCTACGGCGATACGCTCGGTTGAATGTACTTCTTGTCCAACAATTCTTGTAGTTGTACCATTAATTCCTTCATCTCTACTGGTGTCATTCGGTATGGTGCCTTCGATATTAGAGCAGTTCCGGTGCCAAATCGATTACGAAATCTACATCTCTATCTGGTGGAAGTCCCTCACAATCGATATTTCTTCTACCTTCGGATTCTATTTTCGACTATCGACTATGTAAGCTAAGTATCCTACACAGCCTTGTCTCAAAAACTTCCCGGCCTGCATCATCGTCAGACAACTCGTTTGTCTAGGCGACTTGCTACCATAAAATACAACCTTTGACGGAGTCATAAGGTTAATACGCTTCTTTTGGCAATCAATTACAGCCCCGTAATTGAATAACCAGTCCATTCCTAAAATAACGTCAAATTCCCCAAGTCGAATAGGGATAAGATCTACGTTCATGATATTACCCTTAATATCCACTCTACAGTTCTTAAACACGTACTTAACAAGAATTATCTCTCTATTCGCAATTTCTATATTCATGGGATATTCCAACTCATCCATAAGCAAATCTAAACTATTAGCAAAGTCTTCGGATATAAAAGAACAAATAGCACCCGAATCAAATAAAACATAAGCATTAATTTCATTGATCAGAATGATACCTGACACCACATCACGAGACTAGATTGCATCCTGCACCGTCATATTAAAAGTTACAAGGTCGGTCGGTTTTGTTGCATGTGGTCCTGATGGTTAAGGCATTTCCACCGTTATTTCCACAGATTACCTCCCTAGTCTTCGCTCCTCCTGATCCCTTCTTAGGGCAGTCTCTTGCTAGATGATCCTTCGAACCACAGTTGAAACAAGCACCCTTCTTTGGGTTTGGACAGTTTGGTGCTATGTGGCCTTCCTGACCACAATTGTAGCACACTCGCTTCCCTTTCATACATACTCTCAGATGAGCTTTCCCGCAGGTCGGGCATGCTTCCATTCGTTTCTTCTGATTACCTTGTTGATTTCTAGATGATGAGTTGTCGTTCCACCTTTTCTTCTGATTGAAATTTCTACCTCCTGTGCCACTTCCACTAGCCTTGTTATTAATTTCACCTTCACTCTTCTTCTTCTTCTTCTGATCTTGATTGTACTTGGTCACTGTATCGCTTCCTCCTTTGGCGAGGATGGCCTTTTCCAGTACTCCAGTAAACGTGTTTAGCCGAAACATTGATACCTTGCTGTACACCCAAGGCTTTAGTCCTTGCTCGAATCTTCTGGCTTTTCTTTCGTTTGTGTGTACTTGATACGGGGCGAACCTCGCTAACTCGTTGAATTTAGCCGCGTAGTCAGGTACGCTCATGTTTCCCTGCTTCAGTTCCAAAAATTGAACTTCCATCTGATTCTGCGAACTAGTTGGGAAATACATTTCAAAGAACATCTCTTTAAATCTTTCCCACGTAATTACACCTTCACCTCCTCGCACTTTGTTTTCTTGCCACCAGTAGCTAGCCTCGGACTTCAGCATAAACGTTGCAAAAGCGGTCTTCTGATCTTCTCTAACCCTAGCAACGTCAAAAACCTTCTCCATTTCCATAACCCACGTTTGAGCCTCGATTTGGTTCATGGAACCTTTGAACTCTGGCGGTCCCACCGCCTTGAAGTCCTTAAACGTTGTGTTTGGTGGAGCTTGAGGTTGATTGTTCATGGCTCCAGTCAGTAAATTAACCAACTGCTGCACGGGATTAGCGTTGGCATTATTGTTATTATTGGTTGACTCTTCCTGAACCGGTTGACGTTGTTGTCTTCTCCATGGCGGTATTTTTCGGTTAAATAAACGCTTATTAGAACTTTATTTATTTCTCTAAATAGTTAAGGCATTACTCAACAATTTAACATACTCATTTAACACATCATCTCAAATAACTTGATATATTTTCATTCAAATCAAAAGTTTTAACATTAAACGATAGCATAACTGCTATTTACATCAACTATCATGGAATAAAGAATCCACAGGATTTAAAACATTCAAATATTCTTTCGTTCATAAACACGTCAGAATTTACATCTAAAAACTAATTAAGTTCTTCACATAATTAAATAAATCATATCACTGTCGGTCAAGGTACTAATTAGCCTTGCTACACTCCTCTTCTAAGATGTGATGCATCATCCTGCGATCTATCATGTACAGTGGTAGTCCTTCGAACTGGATTGGGTATCTCAAAACTCGATCGTGGGTCTCATTTATTGCCTTGTTAAGTGTAGAGTACGTTTCCCCAATCTTTTCTTTCTTCGCACGACTATCATCCTCTGCACGATCAGCTCGACGCGATTATCTTACCCAGCCTTCCTCTGCTATGTTCAAATTTCTTCCGGGAGGTTTTCTTGATTCCTTCTTCGCTTCTCTATCTCCTGGTCTTATCTTCA
This sequence comes from Panax quinquefolius, assembly GCA_020205615.1. Lineage (NCBI taxonomy): Eukaryota > Viridiplantae > Streptophyta > Magnoliopsida > Apiales > Araliaceae > Panax > Panax quinquefolius. The sequence goes on from CM035165.1 coordinate 74,579,026, forward strand.
ATTTGACCCTTCTCATGGACCAAATCCCATTCTACATTTGCCAATGAGAGTGAAGAGTCGAAATCTCCTCTCCTTACGCTATAGAGTAATATCTTTGAATAACCGCCGCTCGACCAAATCTGGACCTCGTCTCGTAACTCCACGTTACGGTCTTATAACGTGTCATACATCTCAGCATCAACGGTATACCGTGGTAACTCCTCTTCTTCCTCTTTCTCTTATTCAACAAATTCCTCCTCAGGATTCTCCTCGAGGATCGGGTCTCTTGCTCATGCTCCCCGACCAACAACGGTGATCAATGGAGATGACTCCCTCTGTACCAGCTGCTCCCTAATGACATGAATGTCTTGGGGCTCCTCCTCTGTCGGTACTATAGGTACACGGGGTTCCTCCTCAGTAGGTACTATAAGTACTCGGGGTTCTTCCTCCCCAGCTTGACTAGCTTCTCCAACAATCGACATCCCGACAACAAAATTTTAAGTTTCAGCCATACTAAGTCGTATCATCTAACGATACTTTTAACACATAAACACATAAGGTCTTTTATTATCTTTAATGAATTACATAAATTCATTTCTTATAACTCGATAAGAGTTTTCCATCACTATCTTTTTTCTATAAGGCTACTACCTAAGGTTGTTCCCCCACCTAAGGTTCATAACCTATAGCTTTGATACATACTTGTGACATCCCAAATCCGGGTACTTTTATTCCATGGGATCTGATGTTCACTGTACAAATATCATCTATCTATCTACCCATAATATATGCAAACCATGCAATAAATAGAATAAAAATCTTCCCCTTAAGGGTTACAACATCCAAATAATAATAATACAATCCCAAGTTAAACTAACCTTAAACATCTGTGCGAATCATAAACAAATAAGTCTTAAATAACATCATTAACTCAAGTCTTAAACATAAATACATCATCTAATAAAAATAACAAGTCTTCATCACTTGCTAACTTTGCCTTTGCCTTTACTAGTGGAAGGTTCATCGGTTCTTTCGTTCTTAACAACAATGTTATTATTAAGCAAAAGTGAGCACTATTGCCCAGAAGTATAATAATGAAATAACAGTATAATAACATGCGAGTAAATCAAAAACATCTGAATGAAAGCTCAACTTTTGAATCAAGAATGAATAACAAGAATCAAAAGAATTCTGAGGGTCATAAGACCTTGAACTATGTCCTAGGTTATCAAGGGTTATACTTGAAACCTTTAACAGTCATAAGACTATGGACCTTCTACTCATACTTAGGGGATCAAATTTCTTAGTACCATCATCGCGCACAATATCTTAACGCTAACGCATAAGTAAATCCCTTTACAAGGTTGTTCATCTCAGTTTGACATTTGAATCCGCACCAAAGGAAGTTTGGTTTGAATAATTCAATAAGGGTTCTAAAATTTAGAACGTTCATCAACTAAGGACTAGTTGAATCAATAAAGTTCACTAGTCTAATAAGGTTCAACAATAATGATATTCAATTCGAATAATAATCTCAAGAAGTATATAATAGAACAATTATTGTATAACTGAATCATGCTTTGAAAAGATAATAAATCTTTAATATAACATTTGAACTTGAATAATAGTAATGATAATTTACTCGAGGTAAATAATAAACTTGAACAATAATGACAAGTAGGGTTAGGAAACTTGCCTCGTGCGTAGATTACACTTTAACTAAGCACGTTCTTTGAATTTAATCCTACATACCATTCACATTCACAATACCAATTAATTATAACTTAACTAATCATCAACGATTATTCTTTTGTCTAAACTTTGGTTATGACTATACTTAGTCAAATTATCACATTTACTGTCACATAATATCATTTCATGAATAATAATTTAATAATGTACTTAATAACTCAATCTACATGCAATTATGTTCTTTACAAGTTAAGCATCTATTTTACATCTCATTATACTTCTAACATGTTACATGTTCATTACATTAATTCACTAACACATTGTTAGACTTAAACATTTTTAAAATAACTCATTCTGAATTTTTTGGAGAGTGGTATTTATTTGCCATCATATTACTTGGTCTTTGTTGCGGTAGCGATAGTTCTATGATAGGACTCTTAACGGCTTCATGGCGCGTGCCATTTCTTGTCTCGAAGAGAGAGTCATGACTAAATAATGGCCAGTAGCGCCATGGCTGAGAGTTAAGGCCATACATGCCCATGGCTATGCATGCATGATGCTGCTATTGCAGCTGGCTCTGTGGCGGGAAATAAGCGAATGGCATATTGGCTTACTGCACATATCAGACACGTAAAATGGCATTTCGCGAAAAATCGCAGAACATGCCAATTTCTCCCAATTTCTTATTATCTACTCGAAATTAGACATACCCATATGTTATAATTCATGTATAAACATAACCCAACATTTATATACTAACATTAACCAATTTAAACACTTAATAACAAATTTAAAGCATGCAATTTCACTGACTTTGATGTTCATTAAGGTTTTGAAAATAAAACATGAAAATTGTCACTACGGATTCGTTATAACACCGAATCCGTTTATTTAAACTTGGTGTCAGGAATAAGCATGTGAATGCTATTCCTATTTATATATGATTTGATTATGATATGTATATGTATATGAATGAATAATATGAAAGTATGCTTGCATTAAGAAAAGCTGTAAAGTCCTTTGATAGATAATAGAAATATAAGTACAAGGACTTAAAATGAATTGATCAAATATGTTAGGTTGATCCTACATGAGCAAAATAGCTTTGTAAAGTCCTTAAAAAGAAATGATGTACAAGGACTATAACTATAGAAAGATCAAGCTTGTTAGGTTGATCTTATAATGTAATAGATAGGTCAATCTGATCGTCGAGCACTGCACCAGAAGTTGTAGTCTGCCAGGTGAGTCAAGGTTAACTCGGGAGCTATCGAGGCAGAATATGAGTATGCAAGATAGTAGATCTCGTAGTTCGTAGACTGCCAGGGGAAACAAAGAAGGATCGTAGTGTATCGAGAAGAGATTCCTCGGGATCGTAGTGTTCTAAGGAAGTCATGTTCAGAATCGTAGAGACAGCTTGCCTATGAGCCGAACGATCATCTGCCGAAGCCAAGTCCTAAACGTAGACTACACTGAGAGTCGTAGAGCCTAGTGATGCCGTAGCCAAGTTAAGGATCGTAGATTACACTCTGAGTTCGTAGAGTCCATTGAGTGCATACAGAGATCATAGTCGGGCAAGATCAGATGAAGACAACAAGCACAAGGCAGAAATAGTAGAGTGTTAAGATCTGATCTCGGGATCGTAGTGTCTGCACAGCCAAAGCTGAATCGTAGAGTGCAGAACTACGACTCCAACAAAAGTACTCACAATGTTAAGTCAGAATCATAGAGTAGATACGGTTCTCAATGAATGAGCACTCCCAGAATATCCAAAGGAACGAAGCCTCTGGTTGGCACTACAAAGATGCAATCCACAGTAAGGGAACCAGAGAGCACTCAACAAATGGCATGCAGGCTAGCAGAAGAACGAAGCACCAATCCAATCAGCATCAAGATTGAGTTGAAAGGCCATTCGTGATGAAGTCTTCCACAAGATGATTCAAAGAAAACTTCAACAGCTGACCAAGGAATAGTCAGCTAATGCAGTTGCTGTCAAGAGAACAAAAGACAACGATCTTGGAAGCAACCAGGATCGTAGTGTTTGTCGGACGAAGAAAGAAATGATGGAAGGTGAACCGAGATACTGGTCAGCTTCTGAAGAGCAAGGCTAAAGTGATTAAGTGCAGGGTCAGTTCATTGATGATAAGTGAGCGGAAGATCACTAGGAGAAAGCAAGCTGGACGCGCCACAAATCTGAAGTGTCTTGATATTTAGAAGGGGACCAGAGCAAGGATTTAGGCCATCAGTATCTGAGAACAGTCGAAGCAAATAGAAGTATTGAAGCACTACACAATACAAGGAAAAGGTGTTCTACATTGAAGATCCAATCAACACTCTTCAAGATCGTAGTGTTAACTCTTCTAGTCAACGAGCAATAATCAACAAGACACTACGATCAGGTCTTTGAAGACGTGCATCAGAATCGTAGAGTTCAAATACCTTAAGACTGAAGCATTGGCAACGGTTCAATCTGAAGGGTAAAATTCGGACAAGTGCTTATTGAGAGCATCGATGCAAAAGGACAATCTCTGATCTAGAAATCAGGAGAGATAAAGTCTTCAACCTTCCCAAGACAGTAAAGTGATTCATCTAACAGGGTAGGTGAAACAGTAGACTGCAGCGTCAGAAAAAGTATGACAAGTCACATCATGCAGTATACATCAAGCAACTTGAGATCTGTGAAGATATTTGAATAGCCTTCAACGGTTACTTTCCAACGGAAGGATTGGGAAGAATTATAAATAAGAAAGATATTCAAAGATCAAAGGTTGCGGAGTTATGTATTTTAGAGAAAAGGTGGACTGATCCAACCGAGTGATAGTGAGTCTGAAGGCTCACTCTAAGATCCACCAAGAACACTCAGAAGTCAGATCAAGCAAGAAGTAGAAGTGTGAGTTCTACTATGTAGAAGTGAGAGTTCTACTACATGAAGAGTGTTCTGAACTGCCGAGAGAAAGAAGAGCTTCATGTCATCTGGATGTCCATCATGGGAAGACTCTACGTACAATAGAGAAGAGCCTATAGTCATCTTAGCAAGTCCATCATGAGAAGGCATCGAGAAGTAAGAAGGGAGATCACAAAAGCCATCTTGGTGTCAAGCATGAGAAAGCTTCTAAGTACTTTACAGAAGAGCTTACAGTCATCTTAGAAGCCTCTCATGTGCAATCATCAAGTACCAAGAAGAATGATCTTCAAGGCGGTTCGTCAAGGGGTCATCCGGAGTAGTTGAGCAACCTAAGAAGCTATGCATCATGCAACACTCAACTGCTCTTCAAGGATGATCAAGCCAAGCTGCTAAGGATAGAAGATGTTCAGAGCATGAAGACATCTTAGCAGATCAGCACCGACTCCAACAACAACAAACAAACAACTCAACGAAGCCAGGGCCTGAGGGGTCCTTGTCCAGAGGAACTAAATGAAGCAGGGCCAAGAGGGTCCTTGTCCGGAGGGACTAAACAAAGTAGGGCCAAAGGGTCCTTATCCAGAGGGACTAAACGAAGTACTAAGCCTGCTGGGCTTGAAGAGTTCCTAGGGAACTAGAGGAGTCCCAAGGCTGCTGGCCTTGAAGAGTTCTTAGTGAACTGAAGTCCCAAGGTCAGCCGGCCTCAAGGAATCGTAGAGATTGAGGTGCTTCCTTCCTTAGTGGAAATCTCTGCTAGTTGAAAGCGTAAGAGTGGATTAGGAGCTTGAGTCTCCGAACCACTTAAAACCCTTGTGTCTTTTACATTATGTCATTTACATTATGTCTATAACTGCTATAACTGCTATGTATGTTCTAACTGCTTACAACTAAACTAACCAAACGAACAATGTATGTATGATTATGAATATATCAATGAAGGGGAATCTTTTACTTATTCCGCTGTGCTTGAAAAGATTCTTATGTTTGTCATATACTTAAATATGAACAATACAACATTAACCAAGAAAGTATTTGAAATAAAAAGGATCTATTCAACCCCCCCCCCCCCCCTTCTAGATCTATTGTTCCCTCTGGGAACTAACACTTGGGTCTCTTTGTATCAACATGCATAACAATATACGAGTGAAAAATTTAGGGATAATATATGATCAATACATAAAATATCACGTATAAGGCCAAAACCCATACTCTGTAATTTTGTAGAAATCATATACGACATGTTTTCATGAATTTGATGTTATGGTTTACAACATATATATAATTAAATACAATTTGATAAATCATAACACATATACAACTCATAATCATTACTCTTAATCCAATTACAGAGGTTAAACCAAAACTTAAAAACCATATTCATGAAAACTAAAATACGTAAAGTAGAATTTGGGAAGGAGGAGATTACCCTGTAGAATATAATTAGTAGGCTTAGATTCCTCACTCTCAATTCTCTTTCACAGACTCAGAAATTCTCACTGAAAACTTTCTCTGATTTTCTCTCTGTGATATTTTATCAGACTTAGTAACAAATGAAGGAAAATCGGACGTCAGATTCAAATAGATCGATATAAGCATAGTGGTCGATTACCCATCACGGGTTAACCGCCCATAACTCCCCTAATGCCATGTTTGGCTTGCTTAATAGATTACAAAATCATTTAATTTAATAAAACCTTTACAATATAGTTTAATAAATGTCACACTCCTTCATAAAAATAAATCCAATATTTTATTTAATTTACTTTAAATAAAATATAATATTTTCTCATAAATTCACATAGTCACATAATTAATTTTCTCATTAATAAATAATGTCAAATTATTAAATTTCTAATTAATAATTAAAATAATTAAATAACATCATGCTTAATTAAATATTTTATTTAATTCAATAAGCTCACATAATTACCTACTTGAATAATAATTATTCTCTACATTAATTAATAAATGTAACACATATAATTAAAGTAATCCACAATTGCATCAATTAATTATTTAACCCAATAATTAAATCATCAAAAAATATTTATTTAATTCAATAAATATTAAAATTAATTTACAAAATCTCGTTCGTCACAAGGGCCCACCCATTTCTAGAATTTTCCACCAAAATCATTTATAAACCTAATTTCTGAATCAGTTACCTCTTAAAATTCATAACAAATTATTCGTTTATTTTTAACGGTTCAAAATTTATGGACATATACTCAACTTCTATATGTATAACATATCCAAAAATCATAACGATTCAACGGTCGGATTAAATATTATAACTCACACAATAAAGCTATAAGAACACCGATTTGATCTTTTAATACCTCTAATCCGATAAAATATTGATAAAACACCTCAACATTAACTCTTTCATTTATAACCACATAAATAAATCCATCATTTATATCCACATCAAATAAATATTTCCTTGTCATATAAATCAATAATTAATTATTCACAAATAATATTACGTAATCACAATAATGACAACCGTGGTTCCCGAGAAAGAGGGGCTTTTCGATAAGGATTTCTCCTTCATCAAAAGCAATTAGGTGACCAAACCTCTCCTTGATGTAACTTTGTAGACATTGCCAATAATGCTATCTAATAATATTATTCAAATAATATGAATTATTGATCTGATAATGGAGATACTGTGCAGTGACAATTATTGAAACAACAATAATATAAAATATCAACGCATCAATTATTGATTCAATAAAATAAAATATTGAATAGTAATTACTGTAACAATTATTGAGTAGTGCCTTCTCACGTAAGAATCAATAATTGAAAAAAATACTGTGCAATACCGGTATCTTCTTTGTGCAACTACGCCAGATTCATCGTATTTTAACCACCAAGTATTCCAACAGTGTTAATGGTAACACCTATGCCGTTATTTATAAAAACTCAAATTTGTCGTTTTCTTTATCCGACAGTTATTCTGTTATGGGGCCCACAAATGGCTGCGTCGTCGTACGAATATTCCCCGACAGAAAGAATATTCCACGACTAAACGAATATTCCTCGACAACAATGAGTATTTTATAGCCACTTGCTTATTTTGGAAAAATTCACATATCACCCTTAACTTTAACTTTTATCAATTTCACCATTTACTGAATTGTAATTATAAGAAAAATTGAATAATTTTATTTCATAAAATTCGGGGTCTTATAGAAAGTATTATACTGTAATATTTTGAGCCCCAAAACGTGCAATTATCGAAACTATATTTTTCTATAAATAGAAGCTCATTCTTCCTTCACTTCTCACCAATTCACTAAAGCTATAGAGCAATTATTATAGAGAGAAAGAAGAAGAGAAGTATGCTACCTCACTATTCCAGTATCCAGTTTCTTCTAAGGTAAGGAGTATTATTTCTTTCGTATTCATGAAGAGAGCTATTGTTATTCCATTCCTTATTATTATGTTGGAATAACTCAATACATCAATGGCACCGTGCATACATGGTGAAATTCTTCATTATTCCATTCCTTATTATTACATTGGAATAACTTTGTATGTCGCCCTATCGCATGCCTGGTGAATTCTGTTGTTATTTCATTCTTTATTATTCTATTGGAATATCATGTTTGTGCGGATTACGCATGACCTGGTTACGTTCTTTATTATTCTGTTGGAATATCCTATATGTGCGGATTATGCATGACCTGGTTCCATTCTTTATTATTCTGTTAGAATAACCTGTCTATGTGGATTACCGCATGCATGGTGAATGATCCTTCGTATTAATTCTTTATTAAATTGTGGAAATGATCTGTCTACGTGGATTACCGCATGGCGGGTGAAAATCTATTTGCAGTTTCGTATATTCTATTATACTTGTATGAGATATCATTTCTTTTGTACTCGTCATGAAATATTATTTTCTTTGGTATTTTTTTCTTTTATGAGTTACTATTCACCCAATTACTATTTACTCTAGTATTATTCACTCGGGTATTCGGGGTACTTTTCATGTCGGCGTACTATTCATGAGTTACTATTCATGGGTTACTATTCACTCTAGTATCATTCACTCGGGTATTCGAGACACTTTTCGTGTCGGGGTACTATTCACGGGGTACTATTCCCGAAGTACTATTCACGGGATGCTATTCACCCGAAAAATATATTTCTTTTCTGTCCAAATTATTTTTGGTACATGAATATTATTCTTGAATTTTACTCTACAAAGCGATGATCATGTTGACAATTTGGGCGTTATTGATTTACGGATAAATTAAATTATAAATCTTTAAAATTTATCCTTGAACTTGTTTTATTGAATTATTATGTCATTGTCATCATCCTCATGCTTATATTGTGATGAAAGTCATCTTTGGCTTACGTGCATAGATGGACTTGGTATGATTATGACAAGTGATTATTCGGTATAATCATGACCGTAATGTAATGAATGATGTGGTAAAAGTCCTCATTGACCTGTAGTTTATTGATGGACAGTTGTTGTTATGATTATGACCAGGGATTATTCGGTATAATCATGACCATTGATGATTACATGAATATCCTTGGCTGTGGTGCAGGGATGATTCGATGATGTGGTTTATTTATTAAGTTGAGTCTCAGTGATAAAGTTGATGAAAAATTTTTTAAATCATAGAAGATAGTAGATTTTATGCTCTACTTGACTCTTCTAATGGATTGCTTATTTCCGCTGCAGTTGTTGATCAAAAACTTGTTGTCTATTGTATTCTATCAGTTGTTATATTGTTGAAGGATAAGGATAATTTATTCTACATTATCTTAGTCATAATATTTCTTACTGGGCTAGTTGAGTTCACCCTTTCTTTCATTGTTCTCTTCAGGAAATGAGAATATAGCCGGGACGAGTCGGGGAATGGAGTGATGGTCCAGGATAAATGGCTTTCATAGTCCTCACTATTCTACGGAATATTGTGATAATAATTGTAATGAGGACACCATTGAGTGTGGATATTGTCTAGATGACAATATTCTTGTTTAAACTCTCAGCTATGTTTTGTCGTATTTTACACGACTGTTGTATAATTAAGTTGTATTTGAATTTATGTACCATGTATCTGGCGACTCAAGATGGGTGATGTATACTTGTTTTGGGGGAATCACATTTTCGCTTTCATTTAATATGCCAAAACTCTTTATTTATCATCATATATGATATACATATCTAACCCAAGCTTTAATTTCGCTTAAAACTTGGTTTTTAACCAAAACATTCCATATGGGACTTTTATCAAACATAGCATATGCATTCTATATTTGGACAGAGATCATACATGTTTATATATATATATATATATATATATATATATATATATATATATATATATATATATAATCCCAGATATTTCCTTCCTTATTACCGCTCACAACAACTACCAAGCTCCTTTCTTTCTAATTCACATATATCACAATCAAACTACTAGTTTAATCACAGCAGCCCTCATTATGAATAACATTTAATTTCTAACTTTGAATAAAATAACATAGTACTAACCTCATTATGATGGTTTTATGAGCTGAATTCCACTCTTATGGTTCAGCTATACACCCCATTCTTGCTGCCCTAGTAGCTGAAACTAAGCCCCAACCCGGATTACATCTTAGTTCCTGGCGAAATAAGGTGAAGTTTCTCTGGAAATTTTGAAGTTTCTAGGAGAGTAATAGGAATTAGAATACAACGGGGATAGAGAGTAGAGGGAGATAGCATGAGATAGTACTACAGGTTACATAGCCTTCCCTTTTACAATCAACAGTTTGGCTTATTCTGACTTCTCTCTCCTCAATTATCAGCTGCAACCTATCAACCATAGCCCCTAGAAATTGGCCCCTAAACGACCCCTTAACAGCTCCCTAAGCCCCTTAGGCACCCCCTACTTGGCAAAATGACTTCAAAGATATTTAGTTCTCAAAGACTCACACACATGAGACACATATAATGCTTTTTTTATATATATTACATAATACATATGTTTATAATATCACATGTATTATATTATCCCCACATTTTACCTTATACCTTATAATAACATGAAATCTCATTATTATCCAAAATTAGTAATTATACAATTACAACATATATGGAATTATTTCACTAATTAATATAACGCGTTGCACAAAAATATTTCCCATAAGATGGAAACTATACATTAAATAGAAACTATTTATCTAATGTAATAAATAATTATTTTAAAATAATTTATTTCCATCAACTATGTTGATACACTCCATTTTACGAATACAAACATTTTGAACAAATTATTTTCAACAATTTAACTATAATAAATATAATAATTTATTCACTACATTAAAAATCTGCATACATTATACTCCATAATGTAATATATGATTTCTTCAATAAAATGGTGGTTATACATTAAGTATATATTTAATGCCACTAATTCACCACATTAAAATAATTTAATATTATAGATTATTTTAATTCTATCCATCTTATTTCCTTTAATAAATTGCCTTTGCAATTTATTTACATATAATAAATATATCATACCAATATATTTATTAAGCATAAACATCACATATTGCATAGCTCATACTCACTTATGCAATATAATATCATACAACATATTATATAATAATAATTTTATTTATTTAATTCTTATTTTAATATTACCCAAAAATTTGAGTTATCACATTCTTTCCCCCTTATAAGGATTCTGTCCCCGGAATCACAATACCTAATCATTCTTAATCGGTTTAGATCTTATTCTTTCTTGTAACCTTCTCGTTGAATCATTTTAACGTACCATTTCCTTAGATTTTTCTTAAAATTGTTAAATAAATCATCTATTTTCACTCTAATTTTTAAACTTTAACCTTTAATTTAATCATTTAAGATTTTCTAAACTTTCGGGTTGTCACATTCACCCCTTCTTCTAAGCATTTCATCCCCAAAATTACAGTTTACTAATCTTTGTTTCTTCTATTCACCGAAAATATGTTTTCAATTTAACCTTTAAATTTTCCTCCTCTGAGGATTTCTCTTCTATCATCTCATTCAACCATTTCTACCCTCTTTAGGAAGTTAAAAACTTTTCATATAATGCTGAGGGGTCATATAGACCATGAACTCTCAGGTTTAACGGTATTAACCTCCACCAATTTTGTAAACATGTTATACTAGGTGATCAGCCTAGTACAGATACGAGTACGTTAAGTGATCAACCTATCGTACCCTACGTCGTGCACAACGTATCAATCTTGTTTAGCGACTATTTGCGCTACTAGATTGGATTATTTTATCCAATCGGGGTTGTTCACCTCGGACTTAGCATAAGAATCCGCACCAAAACAATTTGGTTTTAGATAAATTCTCAAAGAATACTTGAATTTTCATAAACATTTGCCTAGCTGAAACAAATATCTTAGACGCATATCAATAATTCGAACATCAATTGAAACATTTGTCTAACCACTATAATTGGCATTGACTTTTCTTTAACTAGTTTAAAATTCTGAAAATTATTTTATGACGTCATGATACCGCACTGTATTTACAATCTGTTTGACGATTCCATCATTTGGTGATTTTATCATACTATATCATACCATAGTGGGCTGATGATCCTTAGATCACATCCAACACTAAGTAATATTTCATTGATGACTCCATCATTTTTATCATCTTTGTACCAGGTTCCATGATGCATTGATGATATATAAAATACATTTTGATATATTTCAAATCATTTTTGACTAGCCGAATCAATTAGCATACGTTCTTCTTTAAATGGTTCAAAATCATTGAAAATCAATTTTAGCGTTATCATGTCGTAACAGATAATGAGATTTTAGTGGTTCACAGTCCACATACACACCTTTGTTACCGAATGTTACTGATAACAAAATTCATTTTTAAAGGCACCATAGTGCGAATTTAGCTTGATGTCAAAAATTTTGAAGTCTAGCATAGCTAGAAGATTTGGAATACCTATGCTTCCACTATCAACTTCAATTTCTCTAATGATCCATTGCTTAATAAGTCTATCTATTCCTATCATCATCAATACTCCATTAACACTTAGTTATATCCCAGTTCATCAAACTTACCACACTTTGAAAATCCAAGAACTTGTCATAATCATATGAGTTTAGAAACTTATCCTAGTCAGACCATAGGCGTCCATTCGCTGAGGGGTTCAAAACATAACATATGATTATGAGTCACGAACTTACCATATGCATTACTTTTAAGAACCGTACCTAATCTTATATTCTCTACCTATCCGTTATACACATGAGAAAAAAATCACCTTCGCAACAGGTATATAGAAAATAGCGCAACACAAACATTTCAATGATTATCACTATCAGAAGCTAAGTGGTTGTTATACCAAGTACAATTCCCCGCCCATACAAAGAATCATATAACTTAGCTGCTGACATGAGTTCTTAATTGAAATCCCACATAATTCTAGCTTTCTCTTTACTCAATACGAATTTCATTTAATCCGTATCTCATCATTTACAACTCTTTTTTGAGTTTGCATAGTAACATTTCATAGTACATTCTCTTTATAGCGTCAGGCTATATCATTCCAATCATTTCATAGATTTTTTGCTATTTAATCTGATCACGTCGTGATCTTATCTTATAATCGTGTTATATTACGATTCTCTTCTATCTTATGATTGTTTTGATTTACGATCCACTTTCCCTTTATAATTTTAGTCTTATAGACTCTATCTATTCATTATTACTTTTCATCTTTAACATCAGAGTTAGGTAACTCTGGATTTTAATAACTTTTCAAGATTCTTCTTTGAATCTTATTTACTTAATAATGAATTTCTCAAATTCATCTCTTAACAAATTAAACTCTATTTGAGTTTATTCTTTATCCTTATCTTTGCGGTTAAAGCCTAGGGTACACCTACCTAAGTTTTATAACCTACAACCTTGATACCAACTGTAACGCCCCCAACATAGGGACTATTTTCCTTCCCGATCTTGTGCGTTAATATTATCATGTTCTAGCTTTAAAACATTATTTAATGCTAAAATAGCTAAAAATGCGGAATAATTTTTTTTTCCTTTCTTTCCATTCATTCATTCCATGAATCGCAACCTTTACAAATCTTCTTTATACTAGAATCATATTTATTATATGACTTATTTAGCCTGAGTAGATATGAATATATATATATATATATATATATATATATATATATATAGAGCCCTTCCATAGTAATAGGGTTGCTATAGTCTTTATCTGACACCCCTTTTTTGGATAGTTGATAAATTGAATAGATGGTTTGAGATTGAAACATAAATATACAATAAAAGCACGACTTATAAAAGCTTTTATTTGTATATAGGGACCCCACATAGTCAACATGTTGTCGGTTTGTTTAAATAAAGCGAATTTTTAATATTAAATAATGCCCAATAAAATGAAACTTATCTGCACTGCCTTTTTTTTTTTTAAGCATTTCTCCATTAATAGTCATGATTCGGCACATTGCAAATAAACTTAAAAATATAAAATACTCTACCAAGCTTCTGACTCTTGGTTTGTTAAAAAAATAAATTAAAATATACCAATGGAATGAAGCTCTTTACGGCTTGCCTTGCAAATATTGTTTTGTTATTTTATATCATATATTTGTTATTTTATGATTCTTTATATAAAAATAGCAAATATTTTATAACCTATTTTATATCCTATTATAAAATAACAAATAAATAATATAAAATATTTTATAAAAACAAATATTTTATAATAACAAATAAAGAATATAAAATATTTTATAAAAACAAATATTTTATAAAAACAAATATTTTATAATAACAAATAAAGAATATAAAATATTTTTATAAAAATAGCAAATAAAGAATTATAAAAATATTTGTTATTTTATAATAGGATATAAAATAGGATATAAAATATTTTTATAATTCTTTATATAACAAATATATTAATTTATAAAAATATTTGTTTTATAAAGAATTATCCTATTTGTTATGGTTGTCCCTGTTGGTTTTTTATAAATTATATATTTGTTATATAAAGAATTATAAAAATATTTTTATATCCTATTTTATATCCTATTATAAAATAACAAATATTTTATAATTCTTTATTTGCTATTTTTATAAAAATATTTTATATTCTTTATTTGTTATTATAAAATATTTATTTTTATAAAATATTTGTTTTATAAAATATTTTATATTCTTTATTTGTTATTATAAAATATTTGTTTTTATAAAATATTTGTTTTTATAAAATTATTTTATATTATTTATTTGTTATTTTATAATAGGATATAAAATAGGTTATAAAATATTTGCTATTTTATATAAAGAATTATAAAATAACAAATATATGATATAAAATAACAAAATAATATTTGCAAAAGCAAGCAATAAGAGCTTGTCCTTATTTTTTTTTTTTTTTTTTTTTTTTTTTTTTAATGTACCATAAGAGCTTGTAGCGGTAGGAGTATTTTATATTTTTTAAGTTTACGTAATGTGTTGAGTCATGACTATTAATGGAGAAATGCTTAAAATAAAATAAAAAAGCACAAACCGATATGTCAATACTTATGGAGCATTATTTAATATTAAAAATTGCTTTTTATTTAAACAAACCGACAACATGTTGACTAAGTGGGGACTAAAGGGGTCCCTCATATTAAAATAAAAGTCGATATAAGTCAGTTACCGATTTGGTATATTTATGTTTCAATCTCACCATCTATTCAATTTATCAACTATCAAAAACTGGTGTCAGATATATAGTACTATATAAGAACCTATATGGAATGGTTCTATATATATATATATATATATATATATATATATATATATATATATTCATTCTTTCAAGTATATCCCTTTTAGAACAAATAATCTTCATCTATCGAATAATTCAAAAATTTACACATCATGATTTACACATGAAAATACCATCAAATGATTCAACACAATCTCAATTAAATCACTTGTCTTCTTTTCATGCGCTCCTAATCACGATAGATCGCATCATAGCGTTAACCTGCAAATTAAGCAAGGTTGAGCACGATGACCCAGCAAGTCTAACAGTCTATCATGCATCACGTAGCATATAGGTTTCACATTCAATTCATGCATTTATATTCTTGGTGTTCAAGCATATTACAAATGCATTATCACATTTATGTCTTGCTGGCAGCAACATACATACCATAGCATACTACACATGTCTCGTACATGTCATTCATTGCACATATACATTTAATTCCCCGACTCAATTCAATAATTAGTCATAATTTGACATTCATCATTCACAAAGCAAATAATGCATTTCATAGGTATTACATACTTGTAAACATAAATCATGTTAGCAGTTATTATAAGACTCCAAATTATTAATAAATGAAATTTATTTTCCTCTATTTATTATTTTGAAATAGTAAGGGTTGATTTGATTAATGTGGATAGTTATGGGTAAAATACGCAAATATTTCGAATAAGCAAGTGGTTATAAAATATTCATTATTGTCGAGGAATATTCGTTTGGTCGTGGAATATTCGTACTGTCGGGGAATATTCGTACGACGGCGCAGTCTTTTGTGGGCCCCATAACGGAAAGCGATTGGATGAAGAAAACGACAAATATAAGTTGTTTATAAATAATTGGTAGTAGTTATTCTGAATTATCTTTGTTGGAATACCCTATGGGTTAAAACACACTAATACGCGTTGTTGAACGAGAGCTACGCAGTATTGCACCAATTATTGATTCTTACGTAAGAAGGCACTACTCAATAATTGTTACAGTAATTACTATTCAGTATTTTATTGATTCAATAATTGTTGCATTGATATTTTATATTACTGTTGTTTCAATAAATTGTCATTACACAATATTTTCCATTATTGAAGCAATATTTCATATTATCTGAATAATATTATTAGATAACATTATTGGCAATGTCTAGAAAGTTCTGTCTAAGGAGAGGTTTGGTCACCTAATTGCTTGCGGCCAAGAAGGAGAGATCCTTATTGAAAGCCCCTCTTTCTGAGGAACCTGCACATTGTCAATATTGTGATTCTGTAATATTATTTGTGAATAATTAATTATTGATTCATATGATGAGGAAAATATTGATTTTATGTGGATATAGATGGAGAAAATTTTAAAATGACAATTGTTGAAAATTAATATTTTATCTTTTTCTCGATAAAATAATTCATTTAAATATATTATTATATTTTAATAATATAATAATGGTGATATTTTACAACGAATGTGGGATATATGAGTATACGAGGAGGAAGAGTATTTTTGTTGCAATAAATGTTTAAAACATGTTAAACATGTCAATGGACCCCATTTATTGATTTGAAATTTGATTATAAACTTGTAAAATCGCTTGGTTGTGGATTTCGGTTAATTTCTATTTGGAATTTGGAAAAACTTCCTTCTGCAAAGTTGTAGATAATGGAATTTCCTATATAAAGTCGCGAGTTTTGAATTTGTCTGATAAAAGGGCTATTTATTATGAATTATTGAAGTTTCGGAGTTCCGAAATAATTGATTTTTGGGAGTTTTAATTAATTATTTTAAGAAAAACGTTTTTGGTGAGTTTGTGAACCTCATTTAACATGTGCTATGGCTGAAATCAGATTTCAAAGGTGGGCTAAGGAATTTTATTTATAAATAATATTATTATATTCAATTTTCTACTCTGGTGTTCTAAGCATTTTCCTATAAATAGGGTGCTTAGGTTCGAATTGAAAATCACACCAGAAACTGAAGTTTTCTCTCTCTCTATATTATCGAGCGTATTCTTATGAGTATTTTGAGTATACTTTGAGTATTGCTATACGGTACAAGTTTAAGTCATAACCTATATCCGGTGTTTCAACTAGAAGTACTGTCTTTCGAGGTAAGGGATATTATTTTTTTTCGTAATGATATTATTTATTCAATATCATTATGTTAAAATATTGATCTGAAGTTTTTTATCAAATTTGGAACTTTTGGTGTCGGAGTTACTATTCACGTATACGGCACTATTCACGTATACGGTACTATTCACGAATACGGCACTATTCATCAAAAAATGAAAAATTTTCTTTTTAAGTCTAAAATATCTATTCGGATACTAGCTTTGATTGTATCCATGTTTTGATCATTCTTGAATTTTACACCACTATCATTATTTTTGAGGTATTTTGGACATTGATAAAACAAAGTACTGAATCCTTAATCCTTAATCCTTGTCATTTTGTTTCACCGGATTCGTTTCTTTAAAAATATTTTCATCATCCTCGGTCTTTAAATGATGATATTATTGAATATCTTTGGCACTGTAGTGTAAAGATGAATGATTTTTGATGAATATCTTTGGCCCGTGAGTGCAAAGATGAATGTGTTTAGATGAACATGACCCAATCGATGAATATCTTTGGCCCAGTAGTGCAAAGATGAATATTTGATTCGAGATGTATATTGATTGATGTTACAGGGATAAAAGATAGAGCGATGAACTTTTAAATTCATACATAGAAGATAGTAGTTTGCATTCTCTACTTAACTCTTCTAATGAATTATTATTTCATTGCGAATATTGATTTAAAATTTGTTGTCTATTGTATTCTATTAGATTTTTCCCTGTTGAAGACTAACGATAATTTGTTGTATATTATCTTAGTCATAATATTCTTTACTGGGCTAGTTGAGCTCACCCTTTTCCTTTTTGTTCCATTTTTCTTCTCAGGAGGCGAGAATGTAGCGAGTACGAGTCGGGGTATGGAATGATGGTTATAGAGAAAGTTGTTTAGTAGTCCTCACTATTTTTGTAAAATAATGTATCAATAATTATGATGGGAATTTATTTGTGTGTGGATATTGTCTAGATGGCAATATCTGTATTTAAACTCACAGTTTATATGTTGTAATAATAAAGTTGTAGTTATTTCTGTACCTTGTATTTGGCGACTCAAAATGGGTTGGATGGAATGGACCTATTTTGGGGGCGTCACAGTTATCTATAGCAATTATAAGACCACGTAAATAAACTAAGAAACTTGCCTCGGTCCATAGTTCATTATTTATATTATTCGCATCCAATATTTCTTTTTCTTCCAAAATGAACGGATAGTGTCTTGACATTTCAAACACCTCATCCATGCTTATATACGAATCTTTTGTCTGTATTTCATTGAACACAAAGATAAGCAAAAATAACTATACTTCATATTCAAATAAAGATAGTTTAATAACAACACCTCCCTATATTAGTTTCCGAAAAACTTTTACATTCCTTTAGAAAATTTTTTTCGAGATTTTGGCTTTATATAGCCATAAGCTTAAAAAAGTTTCAATAAGGCTTTTAAAATGCCAATATAGCACATTTACATTTTTTTTAACATTCTACAAGGTATTTACAGACTTAACATTCATCTGTATATAAACTTATAGTTACATAATGCATCCATGACTTCCTTTGTGTATTTATAGCTTAACTTTCTTTCACAGATTCTACACAATTACAGTCTTATATAACTTGTATAGTTATATATATATATTACATATCACTATTGATCACATCAATAGCTTCCATTCTTGTTTTTGAAATACTTTAGCATACTTCCCAAATTTTTCATCCTTTTACTTATCATAATCATTTAGTTTTGATAAACTTTGATGTGGTTTTAGTACATGAATACATCACAACTAAAATTTACAACCCACACATAGTTTAAAACATGAGTTTTTCATCTCTCTTATATCTCACTTAAGTATTCAAAGTGAATACGAAATATATTCCATATATTATTCATTATATTATATAATATATATGGATAAATTATAACTTTCAAAAACTTCATCCTTTATATACAATAACTATTCTTCTTTTAATAGAGTTTGGTATGATCGTAGTATGTGAGTACATTAAAATTCAAAGTTATAATTCACTCGAAGCTTAATACATGACATTCCATGTTCTTTGTACACAATCCAAATGTACAAGGGAGTTTATAGCGTATTTCATGTTTTGGAATAATTACAACTTATTTGGGTAACTTATAATACCCATAATACTTTATGTTTTATTTTCATATACTAATGCGTGAAATATTTTAACATCTCAAAGTAATATCAAAACAGTCCCTTTTCTTTTATTAACCCTTTTATTGCATTGGTAGCCTCATAGCTTGGCTTGGTTCGGCTTAGCAGCCCCTTGTTGTCTCTTCATGCCATAAACCAAGCTTGGCTTGGCCCCGTGGGGCTCAGCTAAGCTTGGTGTGGCCTTGCTTGGCCCTGTGGCCCCAATTATAGGCTAACAGCCCCTAACTCAAGATGTATGCTATGTTCCTTGCCAAACTCTTTTTTTTATTATTCATCTAGTTATATTATATGATGAGTTTGTAATAAATACTCTATAATTGCTTATTTGGGAATTTATAAACCTATAGTTATAGTTAACTAGTAACTAGGCCTTGAATTTTAAAAGGACTTTTATCATAGCCATAACAGCTTCTTGTCACTGCCAAAAGCTAACTGTTATTGCTAACTGGTGGAGCCCTGACCCTCCTTTAATCAAAATTCAATCTCATGACAGCTAACAAGTTGGAATAATATATAACTTATACAAACCCACAACATTAGACTGTAAGGAAAAAATATAGATCGACAAGGCACCTAGCTGCTATAGAAGGTCCTTCTCTATACACTACAGTTGCCCAAAGCTGATATAGCAGCTTGTTGTGCCTGCTCGTGGCTCCCATTTAGCAGCAGCTCTCTTTCTTTACCCCAAATTTCTTAGTAAATAAATTCCTTAAGTCCAATCCCTTTGTATGTTGCAGACATTATAGAAGGCTAGAAAAAGAACATTGGCCATCTGTATTTCAATCCCCTTTGGACTACACAAAATAGTACCTTAAGGTAACTTAACATACAAAGTTTCAGTTTTTTTCATTGTAACTAGAAATTGAGTTTTGTTCTAACTTGACACGCTCAATACTCTATTTAACACAACATATGTCTAAATCAAGACCATGCTTTACTTTGGTCTAATAGTTACTTTTTAGCCAAAACAGTTCTTTTTGAACTTTTATCGATCAGTTAGTGGGCATAGTTTTAAGTTTCTAATTTGACAGCCATTTGTTTATGTCACAAATCCATTTTATTCTCCTTATGTCTCCACACAACCAATCTATCTCCTATAGTTATACATCAAACAATAGCAGTCCAAAACACAGACAAAACATGAATGTTCAAGAAATTAGCAAACTAACAGTTTTATTTTTTTAACCAACTATTTTATTCTAATACCCAATAACCCATCCCGCTTAAACCATTATAACAACCATATACAACTAGTCTACAAATTAATTTACAATTTATTTATTTTTTCCAACCTGACCCTGTTGCGCTAAAATAGTCATAACGTCTTCGTTTTAAAACATTTTTGAGCGATTCTTGAGCCTACGCAAAGCTAACGTCCGAGGCTACAACTTTCATTCTTTGACCATTTCCAAATTCAAAACACAGAATTCCAAACAATTTGTGCAAGGTGGCTGCCCCGAGTTGGTTAGATAGTTTTGACGCGACTATTTTGAACGGTCATAACTCTTTCCTCCAAATTCGGAATTAGTTTATTCTGGAGTTTATGGAAAGCTTATTCAATGTACTATAATACCCCAAAAGCCCAGAATTTGTCCTTAGGGTCAGCAGTTCACAATTTTTCGGTTTCTAACATGTTTATTTCGCGACCTTATTAATTCTAGCTCATATACCAAATTAGAACAAATTTTAAATATGTTATATATCGTATATGCGACTGTATTTAAAAATTATAAACTTCCCATTTTGGAATCTTTTAGCTGCTCAAAACAGTGGTCAATAATGGCTTAACACACTTATTTCCAACTTTTTGTTTTGGTTTAGAATAGCTTTTTTCTTTCATTTAATATGGCAAAACTCTTTATTTATCATCATATATGATATACATATCTAACCCAAGCTTTGATTTCGTTTAAAACTTGGTTTTTAACCAAAATAGTCCATATGGGACTTTTATAAAACATAGCATATGCATTCTATATTTGGACAAAGATCATACATGTTTATATATATATATATATATATATATATATATATATATATATATAATCCCAGATATTTCCTTCCTTAATACCCCTCACAACAACTACCAAACTCCTTTCTTTCTAATTCACATATATCACAATCAAACTACTAGTTTAATCACAGCAGCCCTCATTGTGAATAACATTTAATTTCTAACTTTGAATAAAATAACATAGTACTAACCTCGTTATGATGGTTTGATGAGCTGAATTCCACTCTTATGGTTCAGCTATACACCCCTTTCTTGCTTCCCTACTAGCCGAAACTAAGCCCAAACCCGGATTACATCTTGGTTCCTTTCGAAATACGGTGAAGTTTCTCTGGAAATTTTGAAGTTTCTAGGAGAGTAATAGGAATTAGAATACAACGGGGATAGAGAGTAGAGGGAGATAGCATGAGATAGTACTGCAAGTTACATGGCCTTCCCTTTTACAATCAACAGTTTGGCTTATCATGACCTCTCTCTCCTCAATTATCAGCCGTAACCTATCAACCATAGCCTCTAGAAATTGGCTCCTAAACGACCCCTTAACAGCGCCCTAAGCCCCTTAGGCAACCCCTACTTGGCAAAATGACTCAGCATATTTAGTTCTCAGCACTCACACACATAAGACATATATAATGCTTTAGTTTACATATATTACATAATACATATGTATATAATATCACATGTATTATATTATCCCCACATTTTACCTTATATCTTATAATAACATGAAATCTCATTATTATCCAAAATTAGTAATAATACAATTACAACATATATGGAATTATTTCACTAATTAATATAACGCATTGCACCAAAAATATTTCCCATAAGATGGAAACTATACATTAAATAGAAACAATTTATCTAATGTAATAAATAATTATTTTAAAATAATTTATTTCCATCAACTATGTTGACACACTCCATTTTACTTAATACAAACATTTTGAACAAATTATTTTCAACAATTTAAGCGTAATAAATATAATAATATATTCACTACATTAAAAATCTGCATACATTACACTCCATAATGTAATATATGATTTCTTGAATAAAATGGTGGTTATACATTAAGTATATATTTAATGCCACCAATTCACCGCATTAAAATAATTTAATATTATAGAATAGATTATTTCAATTCTATCCATCTTATTTCCTTTAATAAATTGCCCTTGCAATTTATTTACATATAATAAATATATCATACCAATATATTTATTAAGCATAAGCATCACATATTGTATAGCTCATACCCACTTATGCAATATATTATCTAATAAAATTTTATTTATTTAATTATTATTTTAATATTACCCAAAAATTTGGGTTATCACAATTACATTTAGTTTTTTCATTCAGTTCTTGAAATTATAAAAATTGAAAAATTGAAAAAATAGTAGTTAGTTTACTATGTTTATATAGCATTTAGTACATCTTGCATGAGTCCAAATTGTTTGATATTTACAGCTTGTTTTGCCAATGATGATGAGATTGGAATTGGGTAAACAAGTATAATCTTGACTATTAGAGCTTTGATGTGATTTCTTGTTCTGAATTGAGTCTTTTTTTGTTTGAAACTAGTATAATAAGGATAGCACAATAAAAACAACTTCTTGATTGATTGAGTTTAAATTGATACATAATGGGATTCTAAAGGATAATGCTAGTTTAAATGAAAGAATGACAAGAATAAGTAGTGATGGCTAAAGTTAGACAAGAACCTAAGTTTGGGGGAATATTTGGGGTACATAAGCTATAAAAAAAAGTATATATAAATAAACACCGTGGCGTGCTTGTCTAGTTTTGTGGCCTTTGTTACTTGAGTAAGTAAGCCCGAGGGGATTGTCTTTACACCTAGCGCCCTAAGGTCTTAATGGTCTGGGAGTCGTTGGTCGAAAGCTAGTTAATGTAGCATTGAAAATCCTAAGGGAATAAGACATTGCATAGCTATGTGTATATAAACCAAAAGAAAAAAAAGAATAAAACGCAAAATAAGAGCAAAAAGTCCCCGTGGATGAAAAATAAAGCATAAGTATCCCATGTTGACCCTCGATATTTGTAATTGCTTTATTTTAGTTGGATCTAGCTTGTTTTGGATTTCTTGAGTTTACACTATATGATGCCTTCGAAGAGACTTGTTATGTGTTAAATTTGATTTTATATCAGTTAACATTATTGTGGAGCACACACAAACTATATTAATGATAACAGTCTAACATTTGATGATTGATTGGGAAGTTACTGATGAATTTAGATATGATGTATTATCGTGTTTACTTGATTTTTCTAAAGCCAATTGAATAGACTTGTTTCTGTCATTACTGCTGGATTCGTAGGCATGTAGATTAGTTGCATTGCATAGCATTGTTGTTTTGTATTTTTGCTTGAGGACAAACAAAGGTTTAAGTTTAGGGGTATTTAATAAGTAGGTTTTATACTTACTTATTCAATATCTGTTACTTGAATTAGTTGCTTAATCTCATGTTTCTTAGTTACTTTTCATGCATTTTGTGTTCGTTTTGTAGATTATATGCTTGGGAGCTAAAATCGCAAAGAATTGGTATGAAATCGCAAAGAAAAGCAATCCGGTAATCATTTGGGCTTTCATGTTCTTGGCTTGGAACTTGGATTATATTGTAGATCTTCTTCTTAGCTTTTTGAAACAACTTAAATCATCTCAATCGAGTTTGGATGCAAGAGTTATGACCTTTGTACAAACGGACGTTGAACTTCACTGTTTTGGGTGACCATTTTCATAGCAGCCACTTCAGAGCCAATTTCAATATTGTTCCAATACTTATTTCGGAAAGCACAAAGCACAAAAGTTTTAGATCTACATCTTTTCTTTCCGGAACATCTTGAATCATCAAAATCGGAGTTCGGACGAAGAAGTTATGGCATTTTCCAAAAGGACGTCAGAATAGAAAAGGGACCCCGTCGGGGCGGGCTTTCTCTTCACAAAACCCCCATCGGGGCAGGGGTACCAGCTGTAAAACAGAACCCTATCCTGGCGGGGTGGGCCCTTTATGCCTTATACCCCCCGTCGGGGAGGGGGTACGCGCAGAACACTCGGTTTTTGTCCAAATTTGAGTTCGAGAAGCATTGTTTCGATCCGATTGACTCAAGGATTTCCAAGATGACTTAAAGACATATAAAGAGGCATATAAAAGGAGTATAATCATAAGGATTATGGGAGAGAGGGAGGATTCCATTAGATTAGAGTAGAGTAGAATATGAGAAAATACTAGTTCTTATTAGATTTGGAGATTGAAGCAACTTGGAGACCATTGAAGATTCAAAGTAGGAGCAAGGAGGGAGTTTCAAATCCATAGACAATAGATTCTATCTTCTCATCTTCTTCTATCTTTGTCTTTTAATGTGTATTCAAGTGTGGATTCTTAGTTTTAATTCAATGAACTAATTCTTTATTTGAGATTACAATGGATCTTATTGTGTAGTTTATTTTAATATGCTTCGCTATCAATTATTATGCTCTATTGTGAGGATTGTCTATTGTGATTTGGACTTAATTGCTTTATTGCCTAGCTAACAATTACCGTTATAATCTATATGAACTCGAGAGATGAAGTTTAGATTTAGATTTGATCATGATAGCATGTGTTTATGGTTTCTGCATAGATGGAATTCAAGGTTCATGTTTAGGATAGAGATATGCCTTTACACCATATGTAATCTTTTAGAGAACTTGTGCTTTGAATCCTTTTTAATTGTAATTCACATAGATATAGTGGATTAGTTAATTAGGGTGTCTTGCTTAATTCTATCATCTGTGGATTTAAGTGAGTATGGGTATTATGCATCGAGAGGTGGTTTTATCTGCTTTAGTGTTCTTGATTAACAATTCAGGATAGAAAATAATTGATGAGAAGTGTGTTAACTTAAATGAATCAATATGTGAAGTTGTGATCTTAAATCTCCGTAATCTGATTTTTAGTTAGTGGTAATTAGAATTAGTGTAATTAAATAATTTAATATATATAATTAGAAATTCATTCGCTTAAATAAAATTGAGTTGGTTACGAGTTAGTACTTGGTGATTTTTATTAAACAATTCCTCGTGGGAACTATACTCTACTTTCACTTTATTACTTGTTGACCGCGTATACTTGCATGTTGTGCGTAATTAGATTTTACCCAACAGTAGCACTATACATTTAGATGTGGATCTTCTGGCTCGCATGGAGACCTTAGGGCAGGAGCTTATAGATTCGCCTTCAATTTCTGAGAGGGATGCCATGTTGGACATGTTATCCCGTTTATCTGCAGGTTTATAGACTAGCTTTCATTTTCTTGCATAAACTTGGTTAGCCATTTTTGTCATGCACAAGATACATTGTATATATCAATCAATATTATATTATATATCAAACAAGAATCACTTGCCTTTTAGATATGTCTTGTCACTTGCTTGATAGTTTAAATTTTCTTTATGACTTGCCATCTTGATGTGTCCCGAACTTCTCCTTGATGGATTAACCTTGAGATGTCCTAGGATCTCTTAGAATGGATCGTTGATCTTTAGGCTTTTCTGGTGTACCAGCTTTTGGTGTCTTGGAACTGGTCTTTTGATATTGATAAGGTTTAGGCTGAGTGTTTGGCTTTCTTTCGAGGGTTCGACCTCACCATAGATTGTTGCCTATGTACTCCTGGGGGGAGATCAGGTCTTACGTAGTTCAGGCTTGGCTTGAATGGTTTGAAGCTGGTACTTTGTGCAGGGAGAGAAATATTATGGGAATTTGAGAGGTGTTTATTAGGGTTTGAGTTTTGTTTGTGAGGTTTTTTGTGACGCCCCCAAACTAGGTATACATTACCCATTCTGAGTTGCCAAATACATGGTACATAAATCAAATACAAACTTCTTTTATAGAATACGACAACATTGTAGCTTAGAGTTTTTTTACACGAATATTGTCTCATGAACAGTATTCAAACTCAAATGAAGTCCTCATTATATTTATTATCACACTATTTCATAAAATAGTGAGGACTACTATAGCCACCATCTCGGACCGTCACTCTGTTCCCCGACTAGTCCCGGCTACGTTCTCATTTCATGAAGAGAACAATGAAAGCAAAAGGGTGAGCTCAACTAGCCCAATAAGAAATATTATGACTAAGATAATGCAGAATAAATTATTGTTAGCCTTCAATAGTGTTAAACTAATAAAATACAATAAACATCAAGTTTAACTGTAGCGGAACAAGCAATTCATTATAAGAGTCAAGTAGAGCATGATATCTACTATCTTCTATGATTTTAAAAGGTTTTTCATCAACTTTATCGCTGAGACTCAGCTTAATAAATAAACCACATCATCGAATCATCCATGCACCACGACCAAGGATATTCATGTAATCATCAATGGTCATGATTATACCGAATAATCCCTGGTTATAATCATACCAACAACTGTCCATCAATGCACTACAGGCCAATGAGGACTTTTACCACATCATTTGTAACATTACGGGTCATGATTATACCGAATGATTCCTGGTTATAATCATACCAATCAATAGTCCATCTATGCACATAAGCCAAAGATGACTTTCATCACAATATAAGCATGAGGATGATGACAATGATATAAGAGTTCAATTAAAAGAAATAAAGGATAAATTTTTAAAGATTTATAATTTAATTTATCCAGAATTCAATAATGTCCAAATTGTCAACATGATACTGCTTTGTAGAGTAAAATTCAAGAATAATATTGTATCATAAATGATTTGGACAGCAAATAAATCAATTTTTTTCATGAATAATTAATTCGGGGTGAATAGTACTTTAGTGAATAGTACCCACCTAATAGTACTTGTGAATAGTATGTAAATGAATAGTACTTTATGAATAGTACTCATGAATAGTACTTTGTGAACAATACCCGTGAATAGTACTTTATGAATAGTATCCAATACATAGTACTTTGTGAATAGTACCAAAAAAAATGAATACTACTCATGAACAGTACTTCGGCATGAAAAACTTAAAATTTAACAAGAATGTGTAGAAAATATCCTTGTGAAACGATACTAGATGAAGTGCAAATTTCAAGGGTACTGTGACGCCCCTAAAATAGGTATATATTACCTATTCTGAGACGTCAAATACATGGTACAAAATACAAATACAACTTAATTATACAACCGTAGGTAAAAAGTACGATAAAACATAAGTCGTGAGTTTTAATACAAATATTATCGCCTGTAACAATATACAAACTCAAATTCAATATTATTACATTTATTTTCCACTATTTCAATTGAATAGTGAGGACTACTAATGCTATCATCACGGTGCATCACTCGTTCCCCGACTAGTCCCCTCGCTACGTTCTCATTTTCTCAAGAGAACAATAAAAGTAAAAGGGTGAGCTCAACTAGCCCAAGAGGGAAATATTATGACTAAGATAATGCAGAATATATTATCGTTAGCATTCAACAGTGTTAAACTGATACAATATAAAAACCATCAAGTTTAACTGCAGCGAAACAAGCAATCCATTAAAAGAGTCTAGTAGATAATAAAATCTACTATCTTTTATGATTTAGAAGGTTTTTCATCACTTTTATCATTGGGACTCGAATTTAATAAATAATCCACATCATCGAATCACCCCTGCACTACGACCAAGGATATTCTTTAGTATCACGACCACAATTATCCATGCACTACGGGCCAAGAATATTTGTGTATTCAATAATAGTCATGATCATGCCAACAATCGTCCATCAATGCACTTTCTGGTAGATGAAGATTTTTTCCACATCATTTGTAACATTACTACCATGATTACCTTCAATAATCCTCGGTCATAATCATATCAAGTCCATCTATGAACAATAGGCCACGATTGACTTTCAACAAAATATAAACATGAGGATGATGACAATGATATAAGAATTCAATAAAACAAGTTCAAGAATTAATTTATCCAGAACTAATAACGTCCCAAATTGTCAACATGATAACGCTTTGTAGAGTAAAATTCAAGAATGCTCGTAAGAATATTTCCATGAAAAGATACTGTATGAAGCGCAAATATCAAGGATATTCTACTAATTTCATGGAGTATAGAAGTAAAAACTTTAACCAACTTAGTATTATAAGGAATGGAATAACAAAAGAAATCACCAGGCATGCGATAAACCGCACAGGCAGGTTATTCCAACAGAATAATAAATAACGGAATTAGGTCCGACGTAAAAGCGCATGCATGTGATATTCCAAATGTAATAATAAAGATTTTAATCAAGTCCCACAGAAAACGCATGCATGTGATATTCCAATGTAATAATTAAGACAGAATCGGTCCCACGTAAAACGCAACGCACGCATGGATATTCCAACAGAATAATAAAGATGGAACCAGGTCCGACGTAGAACGTACAGACAAGATGTTCTAACAGGATGATAAAGAATGCAACAAAAGAAGAATTTCACCAAGTATAGGGTAGCCCACGTATACAGGTTATTCCAACAAAATAATAAAGAATGGAATAACAGAAGTTCTCTTTATAGATAAGAAAGAAATAATACTTCCTACCTTAGAAAAACTGCATACTGGAATAGTGAGGTAGCAGACTTCTCTTCTTCTTTCTATAATTTCTCTCTATAATAATCGGTCTAAAGCTTTTGTGAATTGGTGAGAAATGAAGGAAGAATGAGCTTCTATTTATAGAAAAATATAGTTTCGATAATTGCACGTTTTGGGGCTCAAAAAATTACAGTACAATACCTCCAACTTTTCGTTTATTTTTAATTTAGTCATTGAAGTATTATCAAACTTGCACCACCTCCCCTAATAGTAAATAATATGATTCAATAGTAAATTATGTGAATCAATAGTTCTAGACATGTGAAAATACGAATTACAAAGATATAGTACCTCCATCTATACCTCCATTTTTAACTTAGTCATGCAAGTATTATCAATCTTGCACCAACTCCCCCTAATAGTAACAAGAATGTGAAAAATAGTATACACATGTGAACAAATAGTTATACTCATTTGAAATAATAGCAATCAATTGCTCATTTATCCGGTTAAATACCCGATTGGTCAATATAACCTCCAGACATCAATTATTATCGAAATAATTGTCGATTTTCACTAACACAAATAATTCCAACACAATGAAACCATTTTTATCAAAAATATAAATTTTGAAATTTAGAAGTTTGACTTTTCCCAAAAAAGTCAACTGTTGACTTTTTGACCTTTTTGACCAAATTCTGAATTCCAGAAAATTTTGTGTTTATAGACTATTTTTACTAATTTCATCGTTCCGGACTCAAATATCACGTTCGCGTCTCCAAATTCAACTCCGAACACAACTTCAATTTTAATAACATTCATCATTAATATTATAACTCACAATATTTATCAATCAAGTCGTTCCCAAGAAAGAAGGGGCTTTCCAATAAGAATTTCTCCGTATTGGCGCGCAATTAGGTGACCAAACCTCTCCTTGACAGAACTTCTAGACATTGTAAATATTGCAATTTAATAATATGAATAACTTTGTTGTCTCAATTATTGATTTAATAAAATAACATTTTATGCAGATGATACTATGACAATAATCGAATCAATAATATGAGAGATATGATGCGGCAATTCTTCATGTGAATAATTGAGTATAACCGAGTGACTTCTCACGTAGCATTAATAATCAATACCGCATTACTACTACTATGCAACCACGCCATTCATCGTACTTTTACTACTAGGGTAGTTCAACAGTTAACTGTAAAACTTCCGCCGTTATTTTCATAAAGTATTTTTGTCGTTTTCAATCCGAATGATAATTCCGCTTGAGGTTCACCAATGATTGTGTCGTTGCATGCGAATATTCCTATTAAAAAAACGAATATTCCCCACCCAATCAAATATTATATAACAACTGCATGTACATTGCAAAATTTGTAAATATTACCCACAACTATAACATTATATCAAATCCACACCATAATATTCAAAAATATATTTCGAGAAAATTTAATCTTTATTCAAAAAGTTGGGGTCTTACAGATACTGTACTAATTTCACGGAGTATAGAAGCAATACTTTAACAAATGAGGGTATAATCAGGAATGCGATACGAAATAATATTACTCATATACTATAGAGTATGGAAGAAAATATTATTCCTTATGAATACTGAAAAAAAATATCTCTTACCTCAGAAGAAGACTGGATACTGGAATAATGAGGTAGCAGACTTCTCTTCTTCTATCTCTCTATAGCTTCTCTCTCTATAATTGCTCTTGTGAGTCTTAGTGAATTGGTGAGAATGAAAGAAGAATGAGCTTCTATTTATAGGAAAATATAGTTTTGATAATTACACATTTTGGGGCTCAAAATATTACAATATAATACCTTCATCTTTTCCTTCATTTTTAATTTAGTCCTGCAAGTATTATCAAACTTACACCACCTCCCGTAATAGTACAACATGTGAATCAATAGTACACACATGTGAAAAAAAATAGTTACGGTATAGTACCTTCATCTATACCTCTATTTTAATTTAGTCATGCAAGTATTATCAATTTTGCACCACCTCCCCTAATAGTAGATGCATGTGAATCAATAGTACATACATGTGAACATATAGTTATAAGCATGTGAATTAATAGCAATTAATTGCTCATTTATCTGATTAATTACCCGATTGGTCAATATAACCTCCAAACATCAATTATTATCGAAATAGATGTCGATTTTCATTAACATTAATAATCCCAACACAATGAAAATATCAATTTCATCTTTAATCAATACTAACTTATTCATCATTAATGTGACGCCCCCAAAACAGGTATACATCACCCACCTTGGGTCGCCAAATACATGGTACTAGATACAAATACAAACTTAATTATACAACCGTTGTGTAATATACGACAATACATGTGAATCAATAGTACACACATGTGAAAAAAAATAGTTACGGTATAGTACCTTCATCTATACCTCTATTTTTAATTTAGTCATACAAGTATTATGTGACGCCCCCAAAACAGGTATACATCACCCATCTTGGGTCGCCAAATACATGGTACTGAATACAAATACAAACTTAATTATACAACCGTTGTGTAATATACGACAATACATCAACTAAGAGTTTTAATAGGAATATTGTCCTCTAGACAATATCCACACTCAAATGAGTCCTCATTACATTTATTGTCATACTATTTAATAGAATAGTAAGGACTACTAATGCTATCATCTCAACCGTCACTCCTTTCCCCGACTCGTCCCAGCTATATTTTCATTTCCTGAAGAGAACAATGAAAGAAAGGGTGAGCTCAACTAGCCCAGTAAGAAATATTATGACTAAGATAATGCAGAATAAATTATCAATAGTCTTCAACAATGTTAAACTGATAAAATACAATAGACATCAAGTTTAACTACAGCGGAATAAGCAATCTATTAGAAGAGTCAAGTAGAGCATGATATCTACTATCTTCTATGATTTAAAATATTTTCATCAATTTTTATCGCTGAGACTCAACTTAATAAATAAACCACATCATCTAATCATCCCTGTATTACGGGCCAAGGATATTCATTAAATCATCAATGGTCAAGACTATACCGAATAATCCCTGGTCATAATCATACCAAAAACTGTTCATCAATGCATTATAGGCCACTGAGGACTTTTACCACATCATTTACAACATTACAGGTCATGATTATACCGAATGATCCCTGGTCATAATCATACTAAGTCCATCTATGCATGTAAGCCAAAGATGACTTTCATTATAATATAAGCATCAGGATGATGACAATGACATAATAATTCAATAAAACAAATTCAAGAATAAATTTTAAAGATTGATAAGTTAATTTATCCTAAACTCAATAATGTCCAAATTGTCAACATGATACTGCTTTGTGGAGTAAAATTCAAGAATGCTCAGAAGAACATTTCCATGAAAAGATACTGGATGAAGCGCAAATATCTAAGATATTCTACTAATTTCATGGAGTATAGAAGCCAAAACTTTAACCAACTGAGTATAATAGAATATATGAAACTGCAAATGGATCTTCACCCGCCATGCGGTAATCCACGTATACAGATCATTTCCACAATTTAATAAGGAATGAATACAAAGGATCATTCACCATGCATGTGGTAATCCACATAGACAAGTTATTCCAACAGAATAATAAAGAATAGAATAACAGAAGGATTTACCATGCGTGCGATAGACTGCACAGACAGGTTATTCCCAATAGAATAATAAATAATGGAACCAGGTCCGGCATAAACACACAAACAGGATATTCCGACAGAATAATAAATAATGGAACCAGGTCCGACGTAAAGGTACAGACAGGATATTCCGACAGAATTATCAATAATGGAACCCGAATTAAAGTAAACGCATGCATGTATATTCCGATAGAATAATAAAGAACAAAATATTAGAAGAATTTAACCATGTATGCGGTACTTCGCATAAACAGGTTATTCCAACAGAATAATTAGAATGGAATAACATAAGAATTTCACCATGTATGTGGTACTTCGCATATACAGGTTATTCTAACATAATAATAAAGAATGGAATAATAGAAGTTCTCTTCATGAATACGAAAGAAATAATATCCCTTACAAGTACAACAAATAATATCCTTTACCTTAGAAAAACTGAATACTGGAGTAGTGAAGTAGCATAATACTTTTCTTCTTTCTCTCTATAGTTTCTCTCTCTAGAGTTTTAGTGAATTCGTAAGAAATAATGAAGGAATGAGTTTCTATTTATAGGAGAATGGACTGAATAGTAACTAATTCATGAACGGTCCATATTGATTTACTTTTAAACGGATGGTCTATATTAGTTTACTATTAAAACTTAAAGCAACGGTCCATACTGATTTACTATTAAAACTTTAAACTAGCGATCCATATTGATTTACTATTATAACTTTCCACCAGCGGTCCATATTGATTTACTATTATATCTTTAACCAACGATCCATATTGATTTACTATTATAATTTCAACCAACGGTCTGAAAAATTAGCACATCTCCTCATGGAATAATATTATACCCAAAAATGATTTGGACCGAAAAGAAATATATTTTACGGGTGAATAGTACCACGTGAATAGTAACTCGTGAATAGTAACTCGTGAATAGTACTCCGATACTAAAAGTGCCCCAAATACCCGATTGAACAATATAAACTCCGGACATCAATTATTATCGAAATAAATGTCGACTTCTACTAACACAAATAATTTCAACACAATGGATCTATAAAATTCATCTCTAATCAACACGAACTTATTCATCATTAATAATATAACTCACAATATTTAACAACCAGGTTGTTCCCAGGAAAGAGGGGGCTTTCAAATAAGGATTTCTCCCTATTGGCGCACAATTAGGTGACCAAACCTCTCCATGACAGAACTTGTAGACATTGTAAATATTGTAATTTAATAATATGAATAACTTTGTCGTCTCAATTATTGATTTAATAATATAACATATTATGTAGATGATAATGTGACAATAATTGAATCAATAATATGAGAAATATGATGCAGCAATTACTGTAACAACAATTGAGTATTACTGAGTCATTTCTCACGTAAGCATCAATAACCAATACCGCGTGCTACTATGCAACCACGCATATTATTGTACTTTTACTACCGGCGCTTCAACGGTTTTAATTCGGTAATAATTCCACCGTTATTTTTATAAAAGATAATTACGTCATGCTTTTCTTACTACGATAATACTTACATTGTGGGGTCCACCAATGATTGTGTCGTCGTCATGCATTTAATAATCCCTCGTTAAAATGAATATTCCCACCAATCGAATATTATATAACCACTTGCTTACTTTGCAAAATTTGTAAATATTACCCACAACTATAACGTTATATTATATCCACACCATAATATTCAAAAATATATTTCGAGAGAAATTAATCTTTATTCATAAAAGTTGGGGTCTTACAACCTCCCCTTATTATAAAATTTTATCCTCGAAATTAGGGTGCGTACCTGGTATATCGAAGAGATGAGGATATATTAACTTCATCTCAGATTCTAACTCCCAGGTCATTTCTTCCACATAGTGGTTTCTCCACAAAACTTTGACTTGAGGTATAACCTTGGAGCGCAGAATATAATCCTTCTTATCCAAGATTTTAACAGGTAACTCTTCATACGTCAAATCTTCCTCTATCTCGTCTGGTTCTAATTCAAAAATGTGGTTCGGGTCTTTCACATATTTACGTAACATAGATATATGAAAAATGTTATAAACACGAGATATACTTGGCGGTAAGGCGAGTCTATAGGCCACAGTTCTTACTCGTTCAAGGATTATAAATGGGCCAATAAATCAAGGATTGAGCTTTTCTCTCTTTTCAAATATCGTAACTCCTTTCCATGGGGAAATACATAACAACACATGATCTCCAATATCAAATTCCACGTCCTTTCGATGAAGATCAACATAACTCTTTTGTCGATCTTGTGAGGTTTTTATACGTTGCCGGATCATTTGAATCTTTTCCATAGTCATACGTACCAAATCTGGTCCCAACAACGTTGCTTCACCCACCTCACCCCATCATACTGGCGAACGACACTTTCTTCCATACAACGCCTCAAATGGAGCCATGCCAATACTTGCTTGATAACTATTGTTGTAGGAAAACTCCACCAATGGTAAGAACTTGTCCCAACTTCCCTTGAAGTCAAGGACACAGAGTCTTAATAAATCTTCAAGAGTTTGAATAGTCCTCTCTGATTGTCCATCCGTCTGAGGATGATATACCGAACTAAATCATAAATCCGTGCCCATAGCTTTTTGCAAACTAACCCAAAATCTTGAAGTGAATCTTGGGTCTCGATCAGAAACTATGGATACTGGCATACCATGCAATCTTACAATCTTGTTTATATACATACTAACAAGACGTTCAAGTGTATAAGTTTCTCGTATCGGTAAGAAATGAGTAGACTTGGTCAATCTATTAACAATGACCCAAATCGCATCTATGCCTTGAGAAACCTTGGGAAGACCAGTAACGAAATCCATGGTAATGTGCTCCCACTTTCATTCTAGAATTTCAAGTGGTTGTAATGGACCTTTTTGCACATGATGCTCCGCCTTGACTCGTTGATAAGTTGGACACCTTGAGATAAATAGCGCTATCTCTCTCTTCATATTGCTCTACCAAAATGTATGACGAAGATCACGATACATTTTTGTACTCCCAAGATGGATTGCAAACGGTGTGTTGTGCGCCTCCATCATGATTTTATACTTCAAGTCAGAATCGTTAGGATCACAAAGTCAGGAGTTTACTCGAAGTATTCCTTCTTCATCGATTCTTGCTTCCGGAATAGCACCTTCTTCCACTTTGTTCTTCATATACATTAGCTCCAGGTCCGTAGCTTGAGAAGCTTTAACTTTATCGATTAAAGTTGGTTCTCCTTGTATATTCGCCATCATCATATGGGTCCCTGGAGTCTTTAACTCTATCTCCATCCTTCGTAAGTTATACACAATGGGCCCTTGCGTTGACAATAATGCACTCATGCCCGCATATGATCTTCTACTCAACGCGTCAACTACTACGTTCGCTTTTCCAGGATGGTATTGGATGGTATGCTTATAATCTTTCAACAGCTCAAGCCAATGTCATTGCCGCATGTTGAGTTCCTTTTGAGTGAAGAAATATTTGAGGCTTTTATGATCCGTATAGATCTCCACCTTCTCTCCATACAGGTAATGCCTCCAAATTTAAGCCTTAAAAACAACAAATGACCAACTCTAGATCATGAGTAGGATAATTCCTCTCATATTCTTTGAGTTGTCGTGAGACATAGGCTATAACTTTCCCATGTTGCATGAGAACACATCCTAACCCTTTGCCTGATGCCTCATCAGAATGACAAATCCCTCTCGTGCGGATGGTATTGTTGTAACAGTCTTCAAATAAGTCTACTCTTGAGTTCTTAAACTCTTCTCACATTCCTCGCTCCAACCAAATTTTGTATCTTTTCGAGTCAGCTACGTTAATGGAGTAGTGATTCGAGAAAACCCTTCTACAAATCTCCGATAATAACCAGCTAAGCCGAGAAAGCTATGTACTTCGGTCACTGACTTAGGTTGCTCCCAGCTTTGAATTGCTTCAATCTTTGCCGGGTTAACAGATATTCCATGATTTGATATCACGTGCCCAAGGAATGCAACTTCCTCAAGCCAGAACTCGCATTTCTTCAACTTGTCATATAGCTTGTTTTCACGAAGCTTTTGAAGTATTAGCCTCAAGTGTTGCTCATGGTCTTCACGGGTTTTGGAGTATATGAGGATGTCATCAATAGAGACGACCACAAAGTGATCCAAATATTCCTTGAATACTCGGTTCATAATGTCCATGAAGGCAGCAGGAGCATTAGTCAATCGAAAAGACATGACTAGGAATTCATAATGCCCGTACCGAGTTCTGAAAGAAGTCTTTGGATTGTCATCAGTTTTAATCTTCAACTGATGATATCCAGAACGAAGATTGATCTTTGAAAAGAATTTGGCGCCTTGCAACTGGTCAAACAGATCATCAATACGAGGTAACGGTTACCTAATTTTTTATGGTGACATGATTCAACAACCGATAATCAATACAAAGTCGCATACTTTCATCTTTCTTCTTCACAAATAGAACAGGAGCACCCCAAGGAGACGTACTAGGACGAATGAAACCTATGTCTAACAATTCCTTTAGTTGGGTTTTTAACTCCTGAAGTTCAATAGGAGCCATTCGATATGGGGCTTTGGAAATGGGTTTTGTACCTGGTTCAAGGTCGATACAAAATTAAATTTCACGCTCTGGGGGTAGGCCAGGAAGTTCTTCAGGGAATACGTCAAGAAATTTATTAACAATAGAAATATCATTCAAATCTTACGTATTTTTGTTTAAATCTGTGACATGAGCTAAGAAAGCTTGACATCCATTTTTCAATAAACGAATAACTTTATGGCTTGAGATGACTGTGATTGATTTTAATGGTTTGGTCGCTTGAATTTGCATAATAGGTTGATTAGGAATATGAAAGCTAACAACCTTACGAAAATAATCAATTTTAGCATGATGAGTAGTTAACTAATCAATCCCAAAAATCACATCAAATACAAGTATTTTCAAGGAAATAAGATCGACAAGTAACGCGCGGTTACCGATTTGAATCAAACAAGACTTATAAACCGTGGATGTAATGAAGGTTTCTCCCAACGGAGTTTCAACAGATAAATTAAAGTCTAATTTCTCTGGAGTCAAATTTAAACGTTGAGCGCAAGTAGGAGAAATAAAGGAATGGGTAGAACCGGTATCAAATAAAGTATAAACTTCGCTAGAGTTTATGGTTAGCTTACCCGTGATCACCTCGTTCGGATTACTCTCTTTTTGGGAGGTTACGACAAACGCTCTTCCTTGAACTACCGGTTTTGTCTTATCTGGGACACCCTTTGATGCCTCCATCCCAGCTGGACTTGACTTTGGTGCACGACAAAATCGGGCTAGGTGGTCTTCTTTTCAACAATTATAAAATGCTTTGGACTGCATCGTACAGTTTGTACTTATGTGTCCTTCCCCACCACATTTGTAACATACGACCGGTGGTCGTTCTCCTTCCTTAACAACGAGTGCTAGTGCTAACGTCTTTCCATCTTTACTAAACTTTTTCTTCTTGAACTTTCCACTCCTATTGTCTTGGCCATGATTACCACTGAAGTGGTTATCATTTCTGGTATGTTGATTCCCTCCACTTTTGTTGTCACCGCTTCGATGACTACTACCACTGGTATTATCGACTTGTCGGCTGCTCTCTCTTGGTTGGGTTGATTCATTATCGCGCTCCAATAATTGAGCCCTATTCACAACATCTGAATACAAACAGAGTTTATGAGAGATAAGGTATTGACGTATCTCGAGTTTCAAACCTCTTAGAAACATCCGCGTCATTCTTTCCTCATTATCAACCAAGTGGGATGCAAACCGAGACAACTCGGCAAGCTTAGCTTCGTATTGCTCCACGATCATATTTTTTTGCTCAAGCTTGATGAAATCTTCCTCCTTCATGTGATGAATACTTTCAGGAAAGTACTTGTCGTTGAACAGCTCTTGGAACTTCCCCCAAGACATCTTCAGTGCGGCATGTTGAGTACTCTTTACAGATTCCCACTAGTAATCTGCCTCTGCACGCAACATGAAGGTGGCAAAGGGAACCTTTTGCTCCTCGGAACATCCCAAGACATCAAATATCTTGTTGATCTGCTTTATCCACGTCTCCGCCTTAAGTGGTTTTGACTCTCCAAAAAACTCCGGTGGTCCCAAATCTCCTTGAATGACTTAAGCGGTGACCATCCAAGAGTTGTCAGTGTTTTCACCGTATTTTGGGCAGAGAGCGCCACTTTGATGTTGAATGAATTGCATAAAGCCTCTGACCATCCCATCGTTCACCATTTCATCGGTGTTATTGTTTACATGAGGATTATTATCTTCCTATTGCACATTACCCTGGGCATTTATCGTTGGTGACTCAATGGTCTCATATGCTTCATTGCTTATCTCAACATTTTCGAATTCCATTTCAAATACTGCAACAAAACAAGGTTTAATTAACATATCACATATTATCCCTATACTCTGACCGACCAATTAAATACCAAATAAACTTAGGTGGGTCATACTAGCAAAGGGAAATCCCCGTCTCTCCCCTCCTAGTTCTTGTCTCACATCTCAACCATGGATCATATCCCTAAGCTTTGATACCAACTGTGACGCCCCCAAAATAGGTATACATCACCCATCTTGGGTCGCCAAATACATGGTACTGAATACAAATACAAACTTAATTATTCAATCGTCGTGTAATATATGACAATACATAAACTGAGAGTTTTAATAGGAATATTGTCATCTAGACAATATCCACACTCAAAGGAGTCCTCATTACATTTATTGTCACACTATTTAACAGAATAGTGAGGACTACTAATGCTATCATATGGACCGTCACTCCTTTCCCCGACTCGTCGCAGTTATATTCTCATTTTTTGAAGAGAACAGTGAAAAAAAGGGTGAGCTCAACTAGCCCAGTAAGAAATATTATGACTAAGATAATACAGAATAAATTATCAATAGTCTTCAACAATGTTAAACTGATAAAATATAATAGACATCAAGTTTAACTGCAGCGGAATAAGCAATCCATTAGAAGAGTCAAGTAGAGCATGATATCTACTATTTTCTATAACTTAAAATGTTTTCATCAATTTTTATCGCTGAGACTCAACTTAATAAATAAACCACATCATCTAATCATCCCTGTATTACTGGCCAAGGATATTCATTAAATCATCAACGGTCATGACTATACCGAATAATCCCTGGTCATAATCATACCAAAAACTGCCCATTAATGCATTATAGGCCACTGAGGACTTTTACCACATCATTTATAACATTATAGGTCATGATTATACCGAATGATCCCTGGTCATAATCATACTAAGTTAATCTATGCACGTAAGCTAAATATGACTTTCATTACAATATAAGCATCATGATGATGACAATGACATAATAATTCAATAAAACAAGTTCGAGAATAAATTTTAAAGATTGATAAGTTAGTTTATCATAAACTCAATAACGTCCAAATTGTAAACATGATACTGCTTTGTGGAGTAAAATTCAAGAATGCTCAGAAGAACATTTCCATGAAAAGATACTAGATGAAGCGCAAATATCCAGGATATTCTACTAATTTCATGGAGTATAGAAGCCAAAATTTTAACCAACTGAGTATAATAGAATATATGAAACTGCAAATGGATCTTCACCCGCTATGCGGTAATCCACGTATACAGATCATTTCCATAATTTAACAAGGAATGAATACAAAGGATCATTCACCATGTGTGTGGTAATCCACATGACAGGTTTATTCCAACGTAATAATAAAGAATGGAATAATGTAGGATTCACCATGCGCGCATGTATAGATCGCATGCATGAAAGTTATTCCCAAGAGAATAATAAATAATGGAACCAGTCCCAGCATAAACGCATGCATGTGATATTCCGATCGAATAATAAATAATGGAACCAGTCCGCATAAACGCATGCATGTGACATTTCGATAGAATAATCAATAATGGAACCAGTCCAAAGATAAACGCATGCACGTGATATATTCCGGCGTAATAATAAATAATGGAACTAGGTCAGCGTAACGCACGTATACGATATTCTCGACGTAATAATAAAGAACGGAATATTAGAAGAATTTCACCATGTATGCGGTATTGTGATAAACAAAGTTATTCCAATAGAATAACAAGAATGGAATAACATAAGAATTTCACCATGTATAAGGTAGATTAAGACATATATGTTATTCCAACATAATAATAAAGAATTGAATAACAGAAGTTCTCCTCATGAATACGAAAGAAATAATACCCCTTACGAGTACAACAAATAATATCCCTTACCTTAGAAAAACTGAATACTGGAGTAGTGAAGTAGCAGAATATTTTTCTTCTTTCTCTCTATAGTTTCTCTCTCTAGAGTTTCAGTGAATTCATAAGAAATAATGAAGGAATGAGTTTCTATTTATAGGAGAATGGACTGAATAGTAACTAATTCATGAACGGTCAAGATTGATTTACTTTGAAACGGACGGTCCAAATTGGTTTACTATTAAAACTTAAAGCAACGGTCCATACTGATTTACTATTAAAACTTTAAACCAGTTATCCATATTGATTTACTATTATAACTTTCCACCAGCGGTCCATATTGATTTACTATTATATCTTCAACCAACGATCCATATTGATTTACTATTATAATTTCAACCAACGGTCTGAAAAATTAGCACATCTCCTCATGGAATAATATTGTACCCAAAAATGATTTGGACAGAAAAGAAATATATTTTATGGGTGAATAGTACCCCATGAATAGTAACCCGTGAATAGTAACTCGTGAATAGTACTCCGACACGAAAAGTGCCCCGAATACCCGATTGAACAATATAACCTCCAGACATCAATTATTATCGAAACAAATGTCGACTTCCACTAACACAAATAATTTCAACACAATGGAACTATAAAATTCATCTCTAATCAACACGCACTTATTCATCATTAATAATATAACTCACAATATTTAACAACCAGGTCGTTCCCAGGAAAGAGGGGGCTTTGCAATAACGATTTCTCCCTATTGGCGCGCAATTAGGTGGCCAAACCTCTCCTTGACAGAACTTCTAGATATTGTAAATATTGCAATTTAATAATATGAATAACTTTGTCATCTCAATTATTAATTTAATAATATAACATATTATATAGATGATAGTGTGACAATAATCAAATCAATAATATGAGAGATATGATGCAGCAATTACTGTAGCAATAATTAAGTATTACTGAGTGACTTCTCACGTAAGCATCAATAACCAATATTGTGTGCTACTATGCAACCACGCATATTACTATACTTTTACTACCGGGCAGTTCAACAGTTTTAATGGTAACACTTCCGCCGTTATTTTTATAAAAAGATAATTATGTTGTTTTCTTACTATGACAATACTTCCGTTGTGGGGTCCACCAATGATTGTGCCGTCGTACGAATATTCCCTGTTAAAACAAATATTCCCCGACCAATCGAATATTATATAACCACTTGCTTACTTTGCAAAATTTGTAAATATTACCAACAACTATAACATTATATTATATCCACACCATAATATTCAAAAATATATTTCGAGAGAAATTAATCTTTATTCATAAAAGTTTGGGGTCTTACAACCTCCCCTTCTTATGAAATTTCATCCTCGAAATTAGGGTGTGTACCTGGTATGTCAAAGAGGTGAGGATATATTGACTTCATCTTAGATTCTAACTCTCAGGTCATTTCTTCCACATCGTGGTTTCTCCACAAGACTTTGACTTGTGGTATAACCTTGTAGCGTAGAATATGATCCTTCTTATCCAAGATTTTAACAGGTAACTCTTCATACGTTATATCTTCCTCTATCTCGTCTAGTTCTAATTCAATAATGTGGTTCGAGTCTTTCACATATTTACGTAACATAGATATATGAAAAACATTATG
Source organism: Panax quinquefolius (assembly GCA_020205615.1). Taxonomy (NCBI): domain Eukaryota; kingdom Viridiplantae; phylum Streptophyta; class Magnoliopsida; order Apiales; family Araliaceae; genus Panax; species Panax quinquefolius. The sequence continues at coordinate 74,621,950 of CM035165.1, forward strand.
AACACGACATACTTGGCGGTAAGGCGAGTCTATAGGCCACAGTTCCTACTCGTTTGAGGATTATAAATGGGCCAATAAATCGAGGATTGAGCTTTCCTCTCTTTCCAAATCTCGTAACTCCTTTCCATGGAGCAACACGTAACAACACATGATCTCCAATATTGAATTCCACGTCCTTTCGATGAAGATCAACATAACTCTTTTGTTGATCTTGTGAGGTTTTTATACGTTGCCGGATCGTTTGAATCTTTTTCGTAGTCATACGTACCAAATCCGGCCCCAACAATTTTCTTCACCGAACTCACCCCATCATACTGGCGAACGACACTTTCTTCCATACAATGCCTCAAATGGAGCCATGCCAATACTTGCTTGATAACTATTGTTGAAGGAAAACTCCACCAATGGTAAGACTTGTCCCAACTTCCCTTGAACTCAAGGAGACAGGATCTTAATAAATCTTCAAGAGTTTGAATAGTACTCTCTGATTGTCTGTCTGTCTGAGGATGATATGCCAAACTAAATCGTAAATCTGTGCCCATTGCATTTTGCAAATTAACCCAAAATCTTGAAGTGAATCTTGGGTCTCTATCAGAAACTATGGATACTGGCATACCATGCAATCTTACAATCTCGTGTATATAGATACTAGCAAGACGTTCAAGTGTATAAGTTTCTTGTATCGGTAAGAAATGGGCAGACTTGGTCAATCTATCAATAATGACCCAAATCGCATCTATGCCTTGAGAAACCTTGGGAAGACCAGTAACCAAATCCATGGTAATGTGCTCCCACTTCTATTCTGGAATTTCAAGTGATTGCAATGGACCTTTTGGCACTTGATACTCCGCCTTGACTCATTGACAAGTTAGACACCTTTAGATAAACAGCTGCTATCTCTCTCTTCATATTTCTCCACCAAAATGTATGTTGAAGATCACGATACATTTTGGTACTCCCAAGATGAATTGCAAACGGTGTGTTGTGCGCCTCCATCATGATTTTATACTCCAAGTCAGAATCGTTAGGAACACAAAGTCTAGAGTCGACTCGAAGTATTCCTTCTTCATCGATTCTTGCTTCCTGAATAGGACCTTCTTGCACTTTCTTCCTCATACGCATCAGCTCTAGGTCTGTAGTTTGAGCAGCTTTAACTTTATCGATTAAAGTCGGTTCTACTCATATATTCGCCATCATCACATGGGTCCCTGGAGTCTTTAACTCTATCTCAATCCTTTGAATGTCATACAAAATGGGCCTTTGCGTTAACAATATCGAACTTGTACCCGCATATTATCTTCTACTCAATGTGTGAGCTACTACGTTCGCTTTTACAAGATGGTATTGAATGGTATGATCGTAATCTTTCAACAGTTCAAGCCAATGTTGTTGCCGCATGTTTAGTTCCTTTTGAGAGAAGAAATATTTGAGGCTTTAATGATCAGTATAGATCTCCACCTTCTCTCCATATAGGTAATGCCTCTATATCCTAAGCGCAAAAACGACAGCTGCCAACTCTAGATCATGAGTAGGATAATTCCTCTCATATTCTTTGAGTTATCGTGAGACATAGGCTATGACTTTCCCATGTTACATGAGAACACATCCTAACCCTTTGTCTAAATCATCACTATAGATGACAAATCCCTCCGAGCCAGATGGTATTGTCAGAACAGGTGCTGAAAAGAGTGTCCTCTTGAGTTCTTGAAAAATTTTCTCACTTTCCTCGCTCCAACCAAATTTTATATCTTTCCGAGTCAGCTGAGTTAATGGAGTAGTGATTCGAGAAAATCCTTCTACGAATCTTCGATAATAACCAGCTAAGCGGAGAGAGCTACGATTGCAGTCACTGACTTAGGTTGCTCCCAGCTTTGAATTGCTTCAATCTTTGTCGGGTCAACAGATATTCCATGAGTTGATAGCACGTGCCTAAGGAATGCTACTTCCTTAAGCCAGAACTCGCATTTCTTCAACTTGGCATAAAGCTTGTTTTCACGAAGCTTTTGGAGCATCATCTTCAAGTGTTGCTCATGATCTTCACGACTTTTGGAGTAAATGAGGATGTCATCAATAAAGACGACCACAAAGTGATCCAAATATTCCTTGAGTACTCGGTTCATCATATTCATGAAGGCAGCAGGAGCATTAGTCAATCTAAAAGACATGACTAGGAATTCGTAATGCCCGTACCGAGTTCTGAAAGCAGTCTTTGGAATGTCATCAGTTTTAATCTTTAATTGATGATATCCGGAATGAAGATCTATATTTGAAAAGAATTTGGCGCCTTGCAACTGGTCAAACAGATCATTAATGCGAGGCAACGGATACCTATTTTTGATGTTGACATGATTCAACTCTCGATAGTCAATACAAAGTCGCATACTTCCATCTTTCTTCTTTATGAATAGAACAGGAGCACCCCAGGGAGACGTACTAGGACGAATGAAACCGATGTCTAATAAGTCATGCAATTAGGTCTTTAACTCCTGAAGTTCAATAGGAGCCATTCGATTAAGGGCTTTGGAAATGGGTTTTTTACCGGGTTCAAGGTTGATACCAAACTCGAATTCACGCTCCGGGGGTAGGCCAGGAAGTTCTTCGGGGAATACGTCAGGTAATTTATTAACAATAGAAATATCATTCAGATCTGACGTATTTTTGTTTAAATCAGTGACATGAGCTAAGAAAGCTTGACATCCGTTTTTTAATAAACGAATAGCTTTATTGCTTGATATGACAGTGATTGAATTTAGTGGTTTGGTTGCTTGAATTAGCATAATAGGTTAGTTAGGAATATGAAAGCTAACAACCTTACGAAAACAATCGATTTTAGCATGATGAGTAGTTAACCAATCAATCCCTAAAATCACATTAAATGCAAGTATTTTCAAAGAGATAAGATCGACAGGTATCGTGCGGTTACTGATTTGAATCAAACAAGACTTAAAAACTATGGATGTAATGAAGGTTTCTCCCAACGGAGTTTCAACAGATAAGTCAAAGTCTAATTTCTCTGGAGTCAAATTTAAACGTTGAGCGCAAGTAGGAGAAATAAAAGAATGGGTAGAACCGGTATCAAATAAGGTATATACTTCTCTAGAGTTTATGATTAGCTTTCCCGTGATCACCTCGTTCGGATTTCTCACTTTTTGGGAGGTTACGGCAAACGCTCTCCCTTGAACTACCAGTTTTGTCTTGTCTGGGAAGGCCTTTGATGCCTCCATCCCAGCTGGACTTGACTTCGGTGCATGACAAAATCGGGCTAGGTGACCTTCTCTTCCATAATTGTAACATGCCTTGATCTGCTATGTATAGTTTGACCGATGTGTTCCTCCCTCCGCATTTGTAACATACGACCGACGATACCATTCTCATTCCTTAACAACAAAAGTCTTTGGTCGACGCCTCTTTCCATCATTATTGAATTTCTCTCTTGAAATTTCCACTTCTATTATCTTGCCATGATTACCACCAAGTGGTTACCATTTCTGGCATGTTAATTCCCTCCACGTTTGTTGTCACTGCTTCGATGACTGCTACCACTGGTATTATCGACTTGTCGGCTGCTCTCTCTTGGTTGGGTTGAATCATTATCGCGCTCCAATAACTGAACCATATTTAAAACAATTGAATAAAAACACAGTTTGTGAGAAATTAGGTATTAACGTATCTCAAGTTTCAAACTTCTTAGAAACATCCGCGTCATTCTCTCCTCATTATCAACCAAGTGGGACGCAAGCTGGGACAACTCGTCAAATTTTGCTTCGTACTGTGACACGGTCAGATTGTTTTTCTCTAGCTTGATAAACTCTACCTCCTTCATATGACGAATATGTTGGGAGAATGCATATTATGATTTGATGTTTTAATGTATATGCTCATGATTATTTGTAAAGTCCTTCCAAGTAAGATATGTACAAGGACTTAGTGATAGATCAAATTTGTTAGGTTGATCTAAGATCTTAACGTGTATCATTCTATAATAGAATGTATAGATAGAAAGATCAAAGCTGTTAGGTTCATCTTGAGATGTAATAGATAGGCTTCAAAGAAATCGTAGTGTATCATCTGATCAACATTGCAGAAGTCAAGGCAGAAACGTAGAGCTTCAAAGATCGTAGTGTGCCTGCCTTGAAGGGACTCTTCGGAAATCGTAGAGTGGTTCCAACGTTTGCCGAGCCAACTCAACGATCGTAGTGTGCTGAAAGAAACATGGAGTTTACAAGTCAACGATCGTTGTGTGCTCTCGGAAACGTAGAGTTAGAACCTAGCAAGCAAATATCGTAGTGTGCAAGGGTTTAAGAGAAATCGTAGTGCTCTCAGCTGATAGCATCAGATCAAGCACCAAGGCGACAAGTCACAACGATCTGAATCGCAGAGTATCATGATATGAATCGTAGAGCATCTGTCTTATGTCAGAAAATGTCGAGCCTCAGGTTATGTGTGAAGATAGATTCCAATATATGAGGAATGGATTCTAGACGTTGCAGTACTCATCAGTCCCAAAGTAATATGAAATATCCTTAGTATGCAACAAAGAAGCGTATTGAAGAAGCTAAGAAAAGTACCATTGGTAGGGGGGGAAAACACCTTTTCAAGTGTTAGGTGAGAAAGCAGTCTGTTGTGTCAGTGGGCCAGAATGCAGTTTCAGAAGATGTGCAGAAATGTCTCCATCAAAGATCGGAAAGTCAAATGCATTTAATGCCTCAACGGATGGATCCAACGGATAGTTTTCAAGATCACATATATGCATATCAGACAGATGAGAGAGAACTAAGCAAGAATTGAACAAACAACGTGAACAGCTCTCAAGCTCAACTCTACGATCTGAGAATTTGCAAAGCTTGCTCAGCAACTCAGTTCTTTCGAACAAGTGGTTACACAGCAACTGAGTAGCAACCATCAAGAACACAACATTATCAACCAACTGAAGAAGAGTACCAAGTCTGCTGGACTTGAAGAGTTCGTAGTGAACTATAAGAAAGCCAACTCTGCTGGACTTGAAGAGTTCAAGAGTGAACGAAGAAGTTCCTAGACTGCTGGTCTAGAAGGAATTTGTGTGATTCAGAAGTTGTAAAAGGCATCCTTAGTGGATTACCTACTTGTCGAAGTAGAAGAGTGGACTAAGAGCTTTAAGTGCTCTAAACCACTTAAAACGACTGTGTCTTTTACATTCATACCATAACTGCTATATTTGTTATAACTACCATAACTGCCTCACTCTCATAACTCCATTGCTTGGTATAGAAGATTAAAACTAACATTTATTCCGCTAAGTTTTAATCATTAGCAAAGAACAAGTTTAAAACGAAAAGATTTTTAAATATCTATTCAACCCCCCCCCCCCCCTTCTAGATAACTATTGTGCCAACTAGGAAATAACAATTAGTATCAGAGCAGGTTCTATTTTATAGCTTACAAGCTTTAGTAGATCCAATGGCACTCGTACCGAGTGAATCCAGGACCGGGGGAGGCAGCAAGCCACCAATGTGCAACAAGGATAAATTTGCTAACTGGAAAGTCAGGATGCAAGCATACATGGACTCAATAGATTAAGATCTATTTGAGACCATTCAGAATGGGCCCTATATACCAACAAAGCTTGCACCAACCACTGATGATCCAAACAGAAGGTACAAATTAAAGTTAAAAAAGAATGGACAGACACAGAGAAGAGAGTCGTCCAACTTGACAAAAAGGCTAAGAACATCCTGTTCCAATCCTTAGAGGACGATCTGTTTGAAAATGTTGTAAATAGCAAAATAGCTAAGGAAGTTTGGGAAGCACTACTGATCATGCACGAAGGAACTGAAGAAGTTAGAGAGAACAAAATGCAGCCTCTCCTAACACAATAAAGCATTTAAAATGTTCACTCATGTGCAAGGAGAAAATGTAATCGCCACCTATGAAAGATTCAACGTTCTGCTCAACTCTCTACGAGCATATGGGAAGATTTACCCTAACAAAGATTTAACCATAAAGTTTATCAGAGCCCTACCAAGCAGGTGGGATGCCAAGACCACTGCAATAAGAGAGTCAAAGAATCTTAACGAGATGACAGTTCAACAACTATATGGCAATCTCCTGACATACGAGCTGGAGCTGACCCAACGTGCTGAAACCCTATCAGAAGGAAGAAGGAAGGACAAGGGTGTTGCTCTCAAGGCAAATGAAGTTGCATCAAAAGTCATCACTGAGATTGACTTTGATTATGATGAAGACGATGATGAAGACTTTGTTATGCTGGTAAAGAGACTAAGAAGGTTTATGCGACAAGGCAGAATCTGCAAGCCAAAGAAGGTCAGCAATTACAGCAGCCAAGAGAAAATGAATGATCTATGCTACAACTGCAAAAAGCCTGGCCACTTTAACGCCAACTGCAACAAACCTATCAAAGAAGAACTAAAGAAGAAAACACATGCAAAGAAGGAATACAAAGGAAACAAGAGGCCTCAAAAAAGGGACAAAGGCAAGGTAACTGGAGGATCGTGGAGTGATTCAGATAATGACTCAAATGCTGACTCCAGAGATTAGGAAGAACCACAAATGGCCAATCTGTGCTTAATGGCCAAACATGCAAAGGACAAACAAAACCTCAACATATATGATGTAATTCTCGACGAGGTATTTGATTTCAACTCACCTGATGTAGACATAAATGACTTAAGAACTGCACTGCATGGCATAACCACTGATCTACATCAATACATGAAGTGGTTCAGAGTCTTATCTAAAGATCATTCACTTCTTCAAGAGGAGAAGAAGAAAGTTCAAGAAGAGCTTGAAACAACCCTTCTAAGTACTAATCTTCTTTCCAAGCTTGAGGCTGAGAATGAGACTTTAAAACAGACAAACACACTAAATGCACAAAGAGAGTCTAATCTAACCTCTAAAATTGAGGATCTAGAGAAGACTATCTCTGCATGGAAAAAATTCTCATCATCCATGGACTTCCTGCTCTCTAGTCAGAGAAGCACATTCAACAGAATAGGCTTAGGTTTTGGGGAATCCATCTCAGAGCCTTGTGTGGAAAAGACAATAGGAACTAGCACTAGTAATGCCTCAAGTTTTGGTAGAGGCATCGTCTTTGTGAAATCCTCACAAATAGAAGAACCAGTTCAACCTCGTTGTACTGATTCTAGTTATACTCGGAGGAGTAAAGGATCTCATGCTGACCTGGGCTTCATAAAGGAGAAGAATAACCAAAATTCTACTCACCAACCTCGAAGAATCGTAGAGTCAAGTAAGACTAACTCTACGAATCAACTAGGAAGGAATAGTAGAGGTAAGGAACACTCATCTCTATTTATGAAACCTAAGGATACGTGGAAGAAAGAGAATCAGTTTAACAGAAGGTTAACTAAAGAACCACATAAGTCCAAGTGGAGGATGAATCATCATACACACACAGGCATGCATCACACTAGATATTTTATATGCAATAAATATGGTCATAGGGCTGCCAAGTGTTATTATAATTCCATGCATGTGAGACCCAAGATTAGACAAATTTGGGTTCCCAAAGGCACTAACAAAGAAGGACCCATGCAAATATGGGTGCCAAAATGAAGGTTCAAATGTTTTAACAGGAAAAGAGCTCCACGACTCCAACATGGTATCTAGACAGTGGATGCTCGAGGCATATGACAGGGAACAAAGCCCTTCTATCTAACTACATAGAAAATGAGGGTCCCTCAGTTATCTTTGGGGACAACGGCTTGGGAAAGACAAGAGGATATGGCTCTACTGGCAATGGTGTAGTATCTTTCAGCAAAGTAGCATATATAGAAGGTCTCCACCACAACCTTCTAAGCATCAGTCAACTCTGCGACAAGGGTCATCAAGTGACATTCCTCAACAAAAAATGTCAAGTCAGAGACTTGAAGACATCTGCTGTAAAGCTAACCGGGATAAGAGAAGGAAATGTCTACACAGTGGATCTTGGTCAACTAAGCTCAGATGAGACAATATGTTTTCTGGCAAAAGCATCTGAAGAAATGAGCTGGCTATGCCATAGACGGTTGTCTCACTTAAACTTCAAAAGCATGTCCAAACTGGCATCAAAAGACCTAGTAGCTGGCCTACCCAAGATCAACTTTATGAAGGAAAGGCCATGCAATGCCTGTCAGCTTGGAAAGCAAACCAGAAGCTCATTCAAGAGCAAAACTGCAAACTCTATTGTTAAGCCTCTGCAGTTGCTCCACATGGATCTCTTTGGGCCAATCCCAATAACTAGTCTTGGAGGAAAAAGGTAATCTCTAGTCATAGTCGACGACTACACCAGATTCACATGGGTATTCTTCCTAACTTCAAAGGATGAAACGAGCTCCGAATTAATCAAGATGTTCAGACTGGTGATGAACGAGAAAGGAGAGAAAATCAAGGCCATAAGGAGTGATCATGGAAGAGAATTCAATTTCTCAGAAATAGACCAATTCTGCACATACAATGGCATCAGTCATAACTTCTCAGCTCCACGAACTCCTCAACAAAATGGAGTTGCTGAAAGAAAGAACAGAACCCTGATAGAGGCTGGTAGGACTCTAATAGCAGCAGCTTGTCTGCGTGAATATTTCTGGGCAGAAGCTGTCAACACTGCACGCTACACGCAGAACAGATCATTAATTCACTCTACGATCAAGAAGACGCCCTACGAACTGTGGAAAGGAAGGAAGCCAAGTGTCAGCTACTTCCATGTCTTTGGCTGTGCATGCTACATTCTCATTAATGGAAAGCAAGATGTCGACAAAATTCCAAATTGAAGTCGACATTTAAGGGATCTTTCTTGGGTATGCCACAGACAGCAAAGCTTACAGAGTGTTCAACAAGAAGACAATGAATGTTGAAGTCTCGATACACATCATCTTTGATGAAACTGACTTAGACAAAACTGTGCCTCAAGACACTACGACCGATAGTGCAAACACTACGAATGAAGTCGTCGAGCTCAACATTACGAGCGTAGTACCAGACAGTGAAATCGTAGAGCATGAGAATGTGATCGTAGAAAGGTCAATGCTAGACAGCGAGCCTCCACTCCAAGAAGAAGAGATAGACCTTGAAGACTTAAGACAGGAAGACATCATGACAGATGTCCCAACCGGTAACAGATGGGCAAGAGATCACACTCAGGATCTAATCATTGGAGATCCAAGTGCTAGAGTCAAATCAAGAGCTGCTACTCAAAATGAATGCTTTTATCTAAGCTTCATGTCATAAATAGAGCCAAAGAAGATAGAGGATGCTATGGAAGACTCCAGTTGGATAGAAGCCATGCAGGAATAACTCAACCAATTTGAACGAAGCAAAGTATGGAGATTGGTACCAAGACCAAAGAGTCATCCTGTGATAGGAACTAAGTGAGTCTTCATAAACAAAATGGATGAAGATGGGGTCATAACTAGAAACAAGGCAAGATTAGTGGCAAAGGGCTATTCTCAAGAAGAAGGTATCAACTACGATGAGACATTTGCACCTGTTGCCAGACTAGAAGCCATCAGAATCTTTATTGCCTTTGCTGCCCACATGAAGTTCAAAGTCTTTCAGATGGATGTCAAGAGTGCATTTCTAAATGGAGAACTTCAAGAAGAAGTCTATGTAGAGCAACCTCCAGGTTTCATCAATCCATCTCTTTCCAATTATGTCTATAGATTAGATAAAGCTTTATATGGTCTTAAACAAGCACCTAGAGCATGGTATGAAATACTGACTAACTTCTTAATTGAAAATGGGTTCACTAGAGGTAGAGTAGATACCACACTGTTTCTTAGAAAGCATAAAGATAAAGTCTTACTAGTTCAAATATATGTTGATGATATTATTTTTGATTCTACTGACGAAAAGTTATGCAAGCGATTCTCTAAGCTAATGCAGAGCAAGTTTGAAATGAGCATGATGGGTGAGCTGAATTTCTTCCTTGGACTGCAAGTAATGCAGACTGATGAAGGAATTTTCATAAACCAAGCCAAGTACATCAAAGACTTACTGAAAAAGTATGGCATGGAATCAGCCTCTCCCATGAAAACACCAATTGCTCCTGCAACCAAGCTTGACAAGGATGAGAAAGGTAAAATCATTAATATCACTCAATACAGAGGTATGATAGGTTCTCTTTTATACCTAACTCGCCATGAGACTGCACATAATGTTTGCAACATGCATATGTGCTAGATTTTATACTAACCCTAAAGAGTCACATTTGTTCCGTCAGAAAGAGGATCTTCGTATATCTCAAGGTACACCTTACTTGGGGCTTTGGTACCCCAAGGAATCCTCATTTGAACTAACAGATACATGATCTTTGATTTTGCAGGATACAAAATAGATAGAAAAGTACCAAAGGGCACTTGTCAACCGCTAGAAATAGACTTGTGTCTGGTTTAGCAAAAAGCAAAACTTAAAGTCTCAATTTAACTTCGTAAGTCAATATATTGTCATACTGGGCAATCATTGTCTTTCGAGATCTTATGGATGAGAAATCAGCTAGCTGACTATGTGTTTGATTTCAAATCTATTCCCATACACTGTGATAACACTAGTGCCATAGCAATAACTCATAATACTGTTATGCATTCTAGGACTAAGCATATAGAAATAAGGTATCACTTCATTAGAGATCATGTGCAAAATGGAACTATATCTTTACAATATATCCCTACTGAAAATCAACTTGATGATGTTTTTACAAAACCACTAGATGAATCCATATTTAATAAGTTAATAAGTGAGCTAGGTATGCTAAATCTACAATCATGAGATATATGCTCTAGATTGTGCTAACCATGACAGATACAAAGGCTGAACTCAAAATTGTAGACATGATCAAGGAAAGTTGACGATCGTAGAGCAGAAAAGATAACTACCTCAACGATCATAGCAAAGACTCAACGATCATAGTGGAGACTCAACGATGACACAAGCCCCATCAACAAAGCAAAAATGCACCCTGTGATGACCAGCTTCATAAACAAGGCAATCTCTCTAAGAGGTGCCTCAAGAACAAACCTAACCCTTGAATCTCTCCAAGAGGTTATCCCTTCCTGAGCTACCTTAAAAGAATGCTTTATCAAAAAATCATCACAAGGATTCGGATAGACTCGACGATCGTAGGACAGACTCAACGAATGCTGGACAGACTTAACAAATGATTGGACAGACTCGATAATCGTAGGATAGACTCAACGAATTCTGGACAGACTCAATGAATGATTGGACAGACTCGACGATCGCAGGACAGACTCAATGAATGATTGGACAGACTCGACGATCGAAGGTCAGACTCAATGAATGCCGGACAGACTCGACGATCGTAGGACAGACTCAACGATCATAAGACTACCTCAACGATCGTAGTCCTCCCTAAGGACACCTCAGCTCTGAAGAAGCCAAGGGTAAATCAGTACAATCCTCAACTGACAAAATCGTATAGCCAAGCAAAAGTCGACACCTGCCCCACTAAGCAAAAAAAAAGAAAGGGAAGTTACAAGTACAAATTGAAATCGTATTTTTTGAAATCTGAAGTTCAAAATTTTATCTCTCTCTCTCTCAAAGCAAAAGCCCTAACTCAGAAGAAAGCTCAGTCGAATCTCACTTCCAGTTAGAAAATCAATGGCGTCATCTAAGGCTACAGACTCTGCTTTGACGAATTCAAGACAGCTCCACCAAAATTTCACAAGACCCTGGCGCTACTGAAGAAGGCGGGTGTCGAAGAGGCTCTGGGCGAAGACACGCTGATATATCCCAAGTTAGTAAAAGAGTTCTACAAGAATGGTGTGTTTGAAAACAACACCATCACTACAAAAGTAAGGGGAGTAGAAATCAGACTGAAGGCAGAGGATTTCAATCTTGCCCTAGGTCTCAAAAATGAAGGGCATCCATACTTAGATACATTAGACTTCCAAGAGGGACTAAGAAAAATGCATCACAAGAAAAACCCCTATGTGAAAGGGTACAAGAAGAAGGAGTTCCCCCAGAGGTACGAATTTTTAGCTGATATTATTGGGAAATGTATATGCTGCAAGAGCTCAGGTCATGAATCGGTGAATGAAGCTCAACTTAAGCTCTTGACTGCCATGTATTATGGTATACAACTCAACTATGGAGCTATATTGCTTGAGTGGATTGGTAAGTGGATAGTAAACTCGAAGAAATCAAAAAGCCCTCAGAAGATGCTATATGGGCGTTTCTTGAGTATCATTCTACAATCTGTACTGGGTGACAAAATTGGGGATGAAGAAGGAGAAGCCATCAACCCGAATCGAAGAATGACCCAAAGAAGCTTGTTTGAAAACTGAAGAGAGGAACCTCACTGAGTATGTATGAATGATGATGTAATCCGAATTGGAATAACCGGGGATCTCAAGAACTCAGCCTTCCAGAAACATGTCGTGGTCGTGAGATCAAGAAGAAGAAGAAATCAACAAAGAAGAACCTTATGTCCTTACCGTAAAAAGCAAGGGCAAAAGGAAGCTAAGGGCTGAGACAGTGTGGAAGAACCTCAAGGATCTACTATCGATATACCAGTAGAGTCCTCGATATAGAAACTCTAAGGGATGCTAAGGAGAAAGAAGCAAAGAAGAAGATAAAGCGAGATGAGGATCAGGCTACCATATCCCAGATCCTCAAGAAAAATAAAGTTGGTCAAAAGTCCAAAAGGCCATCGGTCACCTCAATCGTAGAGCCTCTACTGTTTGTGGAGAACAGACCTAGCATGGTAGACAAGGAGGTAGTTTCTTTCAGCATAGTGGTACATTGAATAGACAAAGCCGAGATTCAAGAGAGTCCTGAAGTTGTGGCTAAACCCAGCAAAGCAAGGAGAAAGCTGGTTAAGAAGTACATTCTTGAAAATAAAAAGGTGCTCGAGAAGGAAGCAAAGAGTATGGTTGCTAAAAAGGAAATATCTAGAGCCAGTCAAGAGAACAATGCTCCAGGTGAGGGGGAGATCCCTAAAATTCTCATGATAGAGAATACACCGGCTGAGGGGGAGATGGCTAAAGCTCAAGAAAATGCTCCACTTGAGGGGGAGCTTTTGATCTTACAAGAAGATGATCAAGTTGAGGGGGAGCCTCAAGATATCTCCATGGCAGAAGAAGATGTCCCTGCCAGAAATGAAGAGGAACAAGTAAAAGATCATCAAGAACCCATTGATATAATGGAGTCCTCCAATGAAGAAAGAGGAGAAGAAGATGATGATGATGATCTTCAGATCACTGGTGTAGGCAGAGATGGGTATAGAAGCTACCTATACAATCAGATGTTCTCATACCTACCCATGATGCCTTACCATTAAGCCCAAATCAACAACTCTTGGGATCACATGTTCTGGAGTTTCAAAGAATATCCAGCCATCTCAGTGCTGGCTCATGGATTCCCAGGGAGATTCCACTTTGCAAAGAAGTTGATTACCAACACCTCTTCCTCAAAGGATAAACTTGAGGTATTATCTATCCCTACTCACTTCAGAGTTAATCACTTGTCATCATCATCATTTAGTCAATTCTATGAATTCCCTCGATGGTTGAAAGTGATTCTCAATCCAGTAAATCAATTCCCGATTCTGAAATCCCAAAATTACAGAATCGAAGAACCAAATCTGACCAACCTTATTTTGCTCCCATAAACCACCATATCTATGATCCCTGACTCTAGCCCAGTCATAGAGTCCCAAATAGATATCATAGAGCCCCTTAGTCCAAACATTGAAACTCAGGTCCCTCCATCGGACATACCATCATCTTCCTCAAATGATTATTTTAGTCTTGATCTTGCTCTCTACTCCATGTAAGATCAGTCTCAGAAAGACTCCCCACCATCCAACAATCCTGAAACCAATGATTGTCTCCCAAATCTGCCCACAAAGGATGACCTGAAGGAAGCAACCAAGGACATGGTCAAGAATATAGAAGAAAGCCTGAATCTCACTCCTACTTATTCATATCCCATTGAATCAAATGATCACAGCTGCAAATAACTTTCCTGGTACTATGAATGTTGAGCTTACAAAGAAGCTGAGGGAAATTATCCAAGAAATTCTTAAGAGCATGAAGGACAGAGATGAGATTCACTTCCAGGTAGCCACCGAGCAAAGAGAGGTTGTTCTTGAAATGCAAAAAAATCAAGAAGTTTAAAATAAACTTATGCTGGAGAACTTCATCAACTTGAAAGCCTCAGTCCAAGAATTCCAGAAATCATATGTCAATCAGGAACGTCAAAATGACATTTTTCTCACAGCCCTCTGAAACAAAGAAGCAAGATCTGAAAAACAGCTCAAGGAAAGTAGAGAGGACATCACTCAGACACAAAGTCAATTGAACGAGCTTGTCCAAGGAGTGAATTGACTTTCTGTAGACATTCAAACCCTTGATGTTGACATAAAGGGGGAGAATAAATGGAAAGGAGTTCAAGGAGCACAGGGAGATCAGGGCAGAGGCAGAGGAAACCAAGAAAGGGGAAGAGGAAAATTTTCACAAAGCCCTCCTGCAAGACAGTTCCACCAACATACTGCACGATCAAGCAATCAGACTCAATGATCTGATTAGCAGGAAGTCTTGATGGCTCATCCTTTAAGAAATAAAGGGCCAACTATCAGCTCACCAAATGTGACCACCGTAGGCCTAAGAATGCTAATTGGAGATCCTGCATTCATGAATAGGCATGAGCATAACCCAATAGTAAGTCCAAGTGAGCTGGAAGAGTTAGCCAGAAGAGATGAAGCAAGCAGGAAAAGAAGGGCTGAGGAATATGCCAATCCTCCAAGAAAAAGGTCAAAGAAATAGAGATAAGTTGAAACTTTAAATTCTTATTGATGTAAAGCTAAAACTGTAATATTTATTGAACATCAATAAATTCATACTTATTCTCTAGAAATTTCAGCTACTCACTGAAATACTAAGTCATGTTTAAATTTCCTACAAATACATCTAGACACTAATAAATCATGACAACAAATCTCCTTGGTTATGTCAACATCAAATAGGGGGAGATTGTTGGGAGAATGCATATTATGATATGATGTTTTAATGTATATGCTCAAGATTATTTGTAAAGTCCTTCCAAGGAAGATATGTACAAGGACTTAGTGATAGATCAAATTTGTTAGGTTGATCTAAGATCTTAACGTGTATCATTCTGTAATAGAATGTATAGATAGAAAGATCAAAGCTGTTAGGTTGATCTTGAGATGTAATAGATAGGCTTCGAAGAAATCGTAGTGTATCATCTGATCAATATTGTAGAAGTCAAGGCAGAAATGTAGAGCTTCAAAGATCGTAGTGTGCCTGCCTTGAAGGGACACTTCGGAAATCGTAGAGTGGTTCCAACGTTTACCGAGCCATCTCAATGATCGTAGTGTGCTGAAGGAAACATGGAGTTTACAAGTCAATGATCGTAGTGTACTCTCAGAAACGTAGAGTTAGAACCTAGCAAGCAAATATCGTAGTGTGTAAGGGTTTAAGAGAAATCGTAGTGCTCTCAGCTGATAGCATCAGATCAAGCACCAAGGCGACAAGTCACTACGATTTGAATCGTAGAGTATCATGATATGAATCGTAGAGCATCTGTCTTATGTCAGAAAACGTCGAGCCTCAGGTTATGTGTGAAGATAGATTCCAATATATGACGAATGGATTCTAGACGTTGCAGTACTCATCAGTCCCAAAGTAATATGAAATATCCTTAGTATGAAACAAAGAAGCGTATTGAAGAAGCTAAGGAAAGTACCATTGGTAAGGGGGCAAAACACCTTTTCAGGTGTTAGGTGAAAGCGATCATCACGTGTCAATGGGCCGAAATGCGCTTTAGAAGATGTGCAAAAATGTCTGCATCAAAGATCAGAAAAGTCAAATGCATTTAATGCCTCAACGAATGGATCCAACAGATAGTTTTCAAGATCACATATATGCAGATCAGATAGATGAGAGAGAACTAAGCAAGCATTGAACAAATAACGTGAACAACTCTCAAGCTCAACTCTACGATCTGAGAATTTGTAAAGCTTGCTCAGCTACTTAGTTCTTTCGAACAAGTAGTTACACAGCAACTGAGTAGTGAACTGTAAGAAAGCCAAGTCTGCTGGACTTGAAGAGTTCGTAGTGAACTGTAAGAAAGCCTAGTTTGCTGGACTTGAAGAGTTCAAGAGTGAACTAAGAAGTTCTTAGACTGGTGGTCTAGAAGGAATCTGTGTGATTCAGAAGTTGTAAAAGACATCCTTAATGGATTACCTACTTGTCAAAGTAGAAGAGTGGACTAGGAGCTTTAAGTGCTATGAACCACTTAAAACGACTGTGTCTTTTACATTCATACCATAACTGCTATATCTATTATAACTGCCATAACTGCCTCACTCTCATAACTTCATTGCTTTGTATATAAGATTAAAACTAACATTTATTCTGCTAAGTTTTAATCATTATCAAAGAACAAGTTTAAAACGAAAAGATTTTTAAATATCTATTCAACCCCCCCTTCTAGATAACTATTCTGCCAACTAGGAACTAACAGAATACTTTCGGGAAAGTACTTGTCGTTGAACAGTTCTTGGAACTTCTCCCAAGACATCTTCATGGTCGGCGGCGGTTTGAGTACGCTTTTCTGATTCCCACCAATGAATCTGCCTCTCTCGTAATAACATGAAGGTTTCCATACAAACATTCCGCCTAGAATTTTCAAAATAAGTAATATTAAATATTTATTTCACGAATAGTTTATATAAATATTTAATGGATGTGATTATCGTTATATAAATATTTAATATTTGTTTAAATTTTGTTTAATTGATTTAATATTATTTGGAGAATTATTTGTTAAATAAATAATTGATGAATTAAGGAAATGATTATTATATTGATATTTCAATTAAATGATTAATTATTTGTATTGTGTTATGTGATTAAAGGATTTATTTAATTAATTGTGATTTGCATTAATTAAAATAAATATAAAAGCTTGATTAAATATAGTGTGACAAATAACTATATTATAAGGAGTTATTAAAATAAATTAAAGTAGTTTTAATTTAGTTTTATCCAAACAAGGCTTAATATATTAATTTTTTAAATTTAAATGATTTTCCAAACAAGCCTTATGGCTTTTGAGATTTCTAGTTAAATAAAATAAATAATATAAATAAAATAAATAAAATAATAAATATAATATATTTATATTATATACGCTTATGTTATAACCTGCTAATATCTTAGTATGCGTATTAAGGTGTCGCTTTTTTTTTATTATTATGTATATTGTCTAAGCCTAAACCTAAGAAAAAGCTACAGAGAAAAATTTCGAGAAGAATCGAGAGAAAGCTTAGGATTTTCAAGCAATTCTAGTGGTGTTAAGTGGAGATTAGCAAGCAATTTGAAGGTATTTCTTATACAACTCTAATATATATATATATATATATATATATATATATATATGTATATGTCTACATATGTGAACTACAGTAAAGTTTTGGCTATGCTCTGTGAATTCTTTTTCCGAATTTGGTTATGTAATTTAGTTATTGTGATTATACATGCTTATGATGCTAGAGTTTATGTCAATCAAGAAAATCGCATGCTAAATTCAATTTACAGTAGGAGAAATGTTTGAGAATGTTTGTGTTCTTCATATGGCTTGAGTAAAAGTAACAATTTTAGTGGGCAATTCTTATGTTAAAGTATAACTTCAAGTTTGTATATGTTAGTTCGGTGAGATATGAGCATTATGTAATTTGAATGAGATGATTTGGCCAACTAGTGAGTTCACAAAGGATGATTTCTAGAACAATGTCAAGAAAAATTGAGTTTTTGTGAAAAACATGAGTTTTGAGAAATTAAAATGGTTTTAGTTAGTGTTAAATTATTTTAATTGGTTGTAAATGTGAGCAATCATGTTTATGATATTGTTGTATTTATTATATGTGTTAATATTACTATTTATTGGGTGAAATTTGTGTTTGTTGGGCTAAAGTCGACTCGCTCATAGCATACTTCTCTGCTCTTCTCAACAACAAACACGCATTGCAAATTTGCACTTATGCAAGGCAAAAAAATGGCGCAATTGGCACTTGGGCCCTTTCACTTTGTATATATGCGCAATTGCTTTACCATACCCTGGTTTGAGATTCTAACTTCTGCTATTACAGCAGACTTGGGAAAGTGTCACAACATGGTCTGAAATTGTGTTAGCATGTTAAATGTGTAATGTTAAGGTTAACATAACATAGTGAGTTGTGGTTAGTACGATCAAAGTTGCAAAAGTGATTAGTAAATCGAAAACGCGTTATGTGGTAATTAGTATACATAATGAAAGTTAGACAAGTGTTGTGAAGTAAAACACTTGTAGTTTCAAATGTGAATGGTAATGAACATGTTATAATATGTTAGCATGTCTAATAGGTATTGTGGTTCTAAAATTATGTGTAGGTGATCGTGAGTTTAATTTTATAGCTTACGCCAAGGCAAGTCTTCTAACTCCATACTTTCATCTAACTCCAAGTTTTCTACTCTACACTTTCGCTGAGTTAGTTCGTTATTTATCATGCAAGTTTTCTAACTCTACACTTTCGCTGAAAGTTAGTTCATTTATTATAACTTCATGCTTTTGATTGAGCAAGCTTTTTATATTAAATGTTATTGAATAAGTAAATTGTTTCCAAAATCCATTTGAGCAAACTCTAACTCTAATGTTATTGAAATTCTCAATTGATTGATTCATTCTAACTTGTTTACGCTAAGCAAGTTTCTTAAAGTTCAAAAATTTCATTTCTAATATTATAAAACTTGAACCATAGCTTATTTTACTGCTCAAGCAAAGGTTAACCATTTTATTCATTCTATTGAATACTTATGCTCTATAGTTATTTCAAGCATGAGTTAGATATGTAGAATCGCCTATTTATGATTCTCAAATGTTCTAAGTTATGTTGTTATTAAACAACCGTCAGTATTATCAAGCATTATGGATTCAACTAGTTCCCTAGTTGATGATCATTAAACTTCAATTACCCTTGATAGCTTATCCAAACCAAACTTTCTTTGGTGCGGACTTGTACTCTAAATACTGAGATGAACAATCCTATCTTTAGGGGTTTACGCTTAGCGTTGAAATGGTTGTGCACAATACATTGTACGAAGGATTGATCCCCCTAAGTACGTGGAGTCCTTATAGTCATATGACTATTAAAGTTAAAGTTGAAAGATTACTTATAACTGTGGACATGATTCATGGTCATTTGACCCTCAATAGTTTATTTAAGAATGTTAATAGAACAAATTATTCAGTTCTATTGAGCCTATGAGTTGGCAAATGTTGAAATGTTAATAGAACATATCATTCAGTTCTATGGAGCCTATTATTTGGCAAATGTTGTAAAGATATTTATTCTTATTTCGGCAAATGTTGTAAAGATATTTATTCTTATCTCAAGTGAGCTTTGTTTGCTCACTCTTGCATATTTATACATTTATTGCAGCTATGAATGAGAAGGTAGATAAACCTACAACTAGCAAAGGAAAGGGAAAAATGTACAAGTGATGAAGACTTGTAATTTTGGTTTTATCATTGATGATAGACTTTGAATAATGATATGATGTAATAATTTTATTTCCGCACTTGAATGATTGTATTAAAGGTTAGAGAACCGGGGAGATAATTTTTTTATTAAAGTAATCCTATATGGGCAGGTTTTTATTATTCAATTTATTATAATTGGGTAGCTAGATATGAATGTTTTGATTACGTGAACACCAAATCTTGAGGTAATGAAGTACCGGGATTTGGGGGTGTCACAAGTTGGTATCAAAGCCTTAGGTTATGAACCTTAGGTGGGGAAAAGCCTTAGGAAGTAACCTTTGAAAAGATAGTGGTGATTAACTCCTATCGAGTTTTAAGGAAGAAATAATAAAACACTTATTTGATTATGTGTTTATACTTATGTGCCTCGTGAGTGTCGAGTAGTAATGATTAATGATTAAAACTTAAAAAATTTTGTTGTCGATGATGACTAATGTCGAGAATCCAACAAAGGCTTAGGGAGGATAGACCCTCGATGCCTATAGAGGAGGAGCCTCGAGACATTCATGTTAGTTGGGAACAACTATCGCCACGGAGTCACCCCTGCTGGTCACAAAGGTTGAAGATGAGGATGATGATGTGGAGACGAATGAGGAGGATCCCGCTGAGTTGCCACAGGAGGATGAGGATGACGAGGACGAGGAGGAGGAGACTCCACTAACCTCGATAATGCTTCAAATGTACGATGAAGTCTACGACCATAACGTGGAACTTCGTGGATACAAATGAGGAATTGCAAGAGATAGTAGTCAACAATGTATCGCAATGACACGTAAAGATGATGAGATCCAAGATCGTGAGGAACGAATCGACTAATGTCGAGGAAAAGCTAGAACAAATCAAGGAGAGAAAAAGAACAATCGATCGAGGAGGTCGCTCAAGAATAAGAATTGAAGAATAAGCTAAGGGAAAGAAGCTACTAAGAGGACAAGAGCCGAGGACGATATGAGGTAATGTTTCAACGAGCCGATATAGCAAAGAAAAGACGACAAAAGAGAAAGAGAATGAAGATGGAAGAGATGAATAGAGTATTCAACACCATGGTTAATCGAGCTCGTGATCGAGTCATGGATATCCTATTCAGCCCGAGACGCCGCCATCGTATTTATTAGATCGCGTAACAATGTTCCGAGTCATGAGGAAGAACGTAGTAAGGCTAAGCAAGATTCTTAGTAGAACATCGTAGTTGTTGTACGATGAATAAAATGTTAAATAAATTGTAAATCCCAAGTGTTATGAAACCTATGGGATATGAGGATGATGTTGTCCTCAAACTTTGTAGTTCAGAAAGTAATGTAAATGGTAATAATGCTATTGTTTTATGTTTTCAAAGAGGTTATGAATAAATAAAAGTTGTTATTTTATTCAAAGTGTTATGTGATTTGTGGTTATTTCTTTTGTGAAAGCAAGTTAAGTAGAAATTACTTAAAAGAGTTGAGTAATAATCTAATGGGTGTATTTTTAAATGTAAAATGCCTCCCGTGACGCCAACCACCACGACAGAGAACCAACGAAGGAACCAACAATAACGATAATGTTGATGCTAACCCAGCTTCAACAATTAGTGACGCATCGACAGAGCGCTGCGTAATCAACCACGTAACCAAGGAACAACGCTTAAGGAGTTCAAGGCGGGTTGACCACCAATTTCAGGGTCGCTGAATCCAAATGAGGCACGTACTGGATTATGGAGATAGAAAAGGTGTTCGATGTTGCTAGGGTAGAGATGATCGTAAGATCGCTTTCGCAAACATTCATGTTGAAAGCGTAAGTTAGTTATATGGTGGCGTGCCAATAAAACTCGAGAAGGACCAGTGGATGATGACCGGATAGGTTTAAGGAGATATTCTTCGAGACCTATTTTCCCGAGAGTTCAAGGGGTCACCGGAAGTACAATTTCGAACCGAGGTGTGGAACGATGATGGTATCTCGAGTATGCCGCTAAATTCAACGAGTTGGCGAGGTTTGCGCCTTTATCAAGTCAAGACGGATGAACGCAAGGCTAAGAGGTTTGAACAGGACCAAGCCCCGTCAGTACAAAGTAGGGTTTCCCTATTTCAATTGAAGACTTTCACAAAGAAATGGGAGAAAGCAATACTCACCAAGGTGGAGGCGAGGCAAAGACAAAGTTCAATCAGAAATGTAAGAAGAAGAAGAAGAAGAACGAGGTGGAAATCAAGAATGGAGGTGGTAGTGGTGGAAACAACAACAACAACAACAACAACAACAACAACTTGAAGAGGAAGTGGAATGGAAACGTGGGTGCTGGAAACCAGCAGGGTAACCAGCAGATCAAGAAGTTTGAAGCATGTGCTACATGCGGTAAGTTTCACAAGGGTGCGTGCTTGATGGGGAAACGAGTATGCTTCAATTGTGGCCAAGAGGGTCACATCGCCCCAAATTGCACACAACCTAAGAAGAATGTGTGCTTCACGTGCGGATCCAAGGATCACTTTGCTCGTGAATGCCCTAAGAAGAAGGATGGAGTGACAACCAGAAGCAATGGAGGTAACAATGGAGGTACAACATCAAACAAACCCACAGCTAGAACCTTCAACATATCACTGCAAGATGTCAGCAATCAAAAGATGTCGTGTCGTATTATCCCAATCAATGATATTGATGCTTATGTATTATTTGATTCGGTGCTACTTGCTCGCTTATCTCTCGATGAATTTGCTAAGAGGTTAGAATTGCCTGAGAAGAACCGAATTTCCTTTTGACATAGAAATTGCGAATAAAGAAATAATCCATGTTAGATTCGTACACAAGAACTGTAGGGTGAACATTAAGGAGAATATCTTAATGGTGGATTTGATTCCGATTAGACTTGGAGAGTTTGATGTAATTTTGGGAATGGATTGGTTGTTCAAATATGGAGCGGTAATTGATTGCCAAAAGAAATGTGTAAACCTTATGACTCCGTCAAAGGTAGTATTCTATGGTAGCAAATCGCCTAGACAAATGAAATGTCTGACGATTATGCAGGCCAAGAAATTGTTGAGTCAAGGCTGTGTGGGCTATTTAGCTTACATAGTCGATACTCAGAAAAAGAATGTGAAACTGGAAGAGATACCCGTGGTGAGGGAATTTGAGGATGTGTTTCCAGAGGATTTGCCAGGACTTCCACCTGACAGAGAAATTGAGTCCGTGATCGACTTAGTGCCGGGAACATCACCGATATCGAAGGCCTCGTATAGAATGGCTCTAGTGGAAATGAAGGAACTGATGGTACAGTTGCAAGAATTGTTAGACAAGAAGTATATTGAACAAAACGTATCACCGTGGGGAGCGCCTGTATTAATCGTGAAGAAGAAGGATGGGTCAATGCGTGTTTGCATTGATTATAGAGAATTAAACAAAGTCACTATTAAAACAAATATCCATTACCAAGAATAGATGATTTGTTTGATCAGTTGAAGGGTGCTAAATACTTCTCGAAAATAGATTTGAGAAGTGGGTATCACCAATTGAAAGTGAGGAAGGAGGATATACCACCATTAACGGCATTCTCGTAACTCCTGTATGGACATTACGAAGTTTCGGTGATGTCTTTTGGTTTAACCAATGCACCCACGATTCATGGATTTGATGAATAGGTGTTTAAACCATTCTTAGACAAGTTTGTAGTGGTATTCATCGACGACATTCTAGTGTATTCCAAAACTCAAGAAGAACACGGGAACACTTACGCTTGACATTGGAAACACTAAGAAAGGAAAAGTTGTACGAAATTCTCTAAGTGCTAATTTTGGCTAGATCGTGCAAAATTCTTGGGCACGTGATCGACAAAGATGGGATTTTGTGGATCCATCAAAAGTGGAAGTCAGAATCAATTGGGAACAACCAAGAACACCGCCGAAAGTGAGGAGTTTCTTGGACCGCCCATTATTTACGCATTTATTTATTCAAGATTTTTCTAAGATAGTTACTCCATTAACAAATTTGACCAGAAAGCCGTGAAAAATTTGTTTGACGGAGAAATGTGAAGAAAGTTTCCGTGATTTGAAGAAGAAATTAAGCATGGCACCTGTGTTGTCATTACCGGATAGTACAGTAACTTTGTGGTGTATAAAGTGATGCCTCACATAAAGGGTTGGGATGTGTTCTTATGCAGAATCAACAAAGTTATTGTGTATGCATCAAGACAACCTGAGGATTATGAGAAAGGTTATCCGACTCATGATTTGGAATTGGTTGCAGAGAGTTTTGCTCTCAAGATATGGAGACACTATCTCTATGGAGAGAAATGTGAAATCTACACGCATCATAAAAGTCTCAAGTATATTTTCACACGTAAGGACCTCAATATGCGACAAAAAGGAGATGGATGGAATTGATAAAGGATTACGATTGTGAGATCTTTTATCACCCGCAAAGCAATGTGGTTGCAGATGCTTTAAGCAGAAAGGTCGGGAGAAGTTGATGTTGATAACTACGCAGGAAGAGCTTATTTCAGCAATGGCAAAGCTAGAGTTGGAAATCAAATTTCTAAACGAATACGATGAACGACTATTTTAGATAAATACCAATCCAACTCTGGTGGACAAAGTGAAGAGTGCTCAACTACAAGATAAAGAATGCGAAACAATCAAAGAGAAAGTGGTTGAGGGTAGCGATGTAAAATACAAGGTCGACACTGAAGGACTACTACGATTCGAGGAAAGGATTTGGGTTCCAGTAGTGCCAAAACTTAAAGACAAAATCTTGACCGAAGCACACAACACAAGATATTCGATTCATCCAGGAAGTACAAAGATGTGTCAAGATTTGTGGTGTCATTTTTGGTGGCCGAATATGAAAAGAGACGTTGCAGAATCGCGCTGCAAAAATGTTTGACGTGTCGTAAAGCGTGAAAGTCGAACATCAACGACCAAGCGGGTTACTTCAACCGTTGGAAATACCGAATGGAAATGGGAGCATATCACAATGGATTTTGTGGTAGGACTTCCAACGACTCGTAAAAGGATACGATGCGATATGGGTGATAGTGGATGATTGACAAAATCATGCACACTTTTTGCCAATAAAGATTAGATTTAATCTTGATCACCAAGCTAAACCAGACGTTAAAGAGATCGTGTCAAGACATGGAGTTCCAAAGGTCAATTGTGTCGATATAGAGATCCAAGGTTCACATCAAACTTCCGGAAGAGACTACAAGAATGTATGGGAACACAGCCATAATAATGAGTACAACATACCATCCGCAAAACCGACGGCAAAGTGAACGAACAATCCAAATGTTGGAAGATATGCCGAGAGCATGATCATGGATTTCAAAGGAAGCTGGGATGAACATTTACCGTTGGTAGAATTTTCCTACAACAACAAAGCTACCACGCGAGCATCGCAGATGCCACCTTACGAGGCATCAGACGGCAGTAAAGTGCGAACTCCACTCGTGGCCGGGATGAAGTCGTGAAACGCCAACCGTTAGGACCAGAATCGCACAACAAACCGCTAAAGTTGTCAAACTCATCAGACAAGATTGGTAGCAAACCAAGACCGACAAAAAAAGTATGCCGATCAACATAAAGTAATCGCGAATTTGAAGTAGAAATTTCATTTTCCTAAAAGTTTCTCCTCGAAGGGAAAATTCGTTTTTTGGCAAGAAAGGAAAGCTCACCAAGATTTATCGGACCGCTTTGAGATACTACGAAGAGTGGGGAAGTGGCTTATGAGGTAGCTCTACCTCCGTAATTGGAAAAAATTCATAATGTTTTTCACATTTTGCAGTTACGACCGTGATAAACCCGATTACAAACACGTGATCGAAAGTACGAACCATTGCAATTCGATAAAGATTTGTCTTATGAAGAAGTTCCTATCCGTATATAGTCGATGTGAAAGAACAAGTGCTTAGAAATAAAGTGATACCTTCGTGAAGGTGATATGGAGAAACCACAATGTCAAGAGGCAACGTGGGAACTCAAATCAAATGATGAAAAGTTACCCCGAAGTTATTTGTTTAATCTATGTCTTCGATTCTCGGGGACATAATCTTTGTAAAGAGGGGAAGAATGTGACGATTTGATTGTTTGAATTGTGATTCGAGGGACAAATCCTTTTAAGGAGGGAATGATGTAACATTCCATAATTTTAAATGTAATATTAAATATTTATTGAAGTTATATAAATATTTAATGGATGTGATTATCGTTTAATCGATTTAAAATGAATATTTGTTTAATTGATTTAATATTATTAGAGAATTATTTGTTAAATAAATAATTGATGAATTAAGAAATGATTATTATATTGATATTTCAATTAAATGATTAATTATTTGTATTGTGTTATGTGATTAAAGGATTTATTTAATTAATTATGATTTGCATTAATTAAAATAAATATGAAAGCTTGATTAAATATAGTGTGACAAATAACTATATTATAAGGAGTTATTAAAATAAATTAAAGTAGTTTTAATTTAGTTTTATCCAAACAAGGCTTAATATATTAATTCTTTAAATTTAAATGATTTGCCAAACAAGTCTTATGGCTTTTGAGATTTCTAGTTAAATAAAATAAATAATATAAATAAAATAAATAAAATAATAAATATAATATATTTATATTATATACGCTTATGTTATAAACAAGTAATATCATTAGTATGCGTATTAAGGTGTCGCTTTTTTTTTACGACATGTATATTGTCTAAGCCTAAACCTAAGAAAAGCTACAGAGAAAAAATTTTAAAGAATTTAGAGAAAGCTTAGGATTTTCAAGCAATTCTAGTGGTGTTAGTGGAGATTAGCAAGCAATTTGAATGTATTTCTTATACAACTCTAATATATATATATATGTATATGTCTACATATGTGAACTACGGTAAAGTTTTGGCTATGCTCTGTGAATTTTTCTTCCGAATTTGGTTATGTAATTTAGTTATTGTGATTATACATGCTTATGATGCTAGAGTTTATGTCAATCAAGAAAATCGTATGCTAAATTCTTGCTTTATAATAGAAGAAATTTTTTTGATGTTGTTTGTGTTCTTCATATATAGCTTGAGTAAAAGTAACAATTTTAGTGGCCAATTCTTATGTTAAAGTATAAATCAAGCTCAGATATGTTAGTTCAATGAGATATGAGCATTATGTAATTTGAATGAGATGATTTGGCCAACTAGTTAGTTCACAGTGATGATTTCTAGAACAATGTCAAGAAAAATTGAGTTTTTTTGAAAAACATGAGTTTTGAGAAATTAAAATGGTTTTAGTTAGTGTTAAATTGTTTTAATTAGTTGTAAATGTGAGCAATCATGTTTATGATAGTTGTATATTTATTATATGCGTTAATATTACCGCTCATCGGGTGAAAATTGTGTTTGTTGGGCTAAAGTCTGCCATCGCTCATAGCCTTTCTCTCTTCTGTCAACACGAACAATGCTATTGCTGCTACGGCAAAAACAAGGCAAAAAATTGAGCAGTGCAGCCTACTTGGCCCTAAGCCTTTGTATGGCACAAAATTATACCATACCCTGGTTTGAGATTCTAACTTTTGCTATTACAGCAGACTTGGGAAAGTGTCACAACATGGTCTGAAATTGTGTTAGCATGTTAAATGTGTAATGTTAAGGTTAACATAACATAGTGAGTTGTGGTTAGTACGATCAAAGTTGCAAAAGTGATTAGTAAATCGAAAACGCGTTATGTTGTAATTAGTATACATAATGAAAGTTAGACAAGTGTTGTGAAGTAAAACACTTAGAGTTTCTGAAATGTGAATGGTAATGAACATGTTATGATATGTTAGCATATCTAATAATAGGTATTGTGGTTCTAAAATTATGTGTAGAACGATTGAGTTTAATTTTATAGCTTCCACGCTTTCAGGCAAGTTAGTTCTAACTCCATACTTTCTTCTAACTCCATACTTTCATCGAGTTTAGTTTGTTATGTTTATGCAAGTTTTCTAACTCTACACTTTCGCTGAGTTAGTTCATTTATTATTTTACTTCATGCTTTTGATCGAGCAAGCTTTTTTATAAATTCATATTAAATGTTATTGAATAAGTAAATTGTTTCCAAAATTCATTTGAGCAAACTCTAACTCTAGTATTATTGAAAATTCTCAATTGATTGATTCATTCTAATTTGTTTACAGTTAAGCAAGTTTCTTAAAGTTCAAAAATTTCATTTCTAAAGTTATAAAACTTGAACCTTAGCTTATTTTACTGTTCAAGCAAAGGTTAAACCATTTTATTCATTCTATTGAATACTTATGCTCTATAGTTATTTCAAGGATGAGTTAGATATATAGAATCAGTTCATTTATGATTCTCAAATGTTCTAAGTTATGTTGTTATTAAACAACTGTTGTATTATCAAGCATTGTGGATTCAACTTGTTCCCTAGTTGATGATCATTAAACTTCAATTACCCTTGAAAGCTTATCCAAACCAAACTTTCTTTGGTGCGGACTTGTACTCTAAATATTGAGATGAACAACCCTATGTTTAGGGGTTTACGCTTAGCATTGAAATGGTTGTGCACAATACATTGTACGAAGGATTGATCCCTCTAAGTACGTGGAGTCCTTATAGTTATATGACTGTTAAAGTTAAAGTTGAAAGATTACTTATAACTGTGGACATGGTTCATGGTCATTTGACCCTCAGTAGTTTATTTAAGAATGTTAATAGAACAAATTATTCAGTTCTATTGAGCCTATGAGTTGGCAAATGTTGAAATGTTAATAGAACATATCATTCAGTTCTATGGAGCCTATTATTTGACAAATGTTGTAATGTTAATAGAACGTATTATTCAGTTCTATTGAGCATATTATTTGGCAAATGTTGTAAGGATATTTATTCTTATCTCAAGTGAGCTTTGTTTGCTCACTCTTGCATATTTATACATTTATTGCAGCTATGAATGAGAAGGTAGATAAACCTACAACTAGCAAAGGAAAGGGACAAATGTACAAGTGATAAAGACTTGTAATTTTGGTTTTATCATTGATGATAGACTTTTAATAATGATGTGATGTAATAATTTTATTTCCGTACTTGAATGATTGTATTAAAGGTTAGAGAACCTGGGAGATAATGTTTTTATTTAAGTAATCCTGTATGGACACGTTTTTATTATTCAATTTATTATAATTGGGTAGCTAGATATGAATGTTTTGATTACGTGAACACCAAATCTTGAGGTAATGAAGTACCGGGATTTGGGGGTGTCACAACTAATGCAAACATCTGGATCGTCACTACGTTCCCCGACTAGTCTCAGCTATATTCTGATTTCCTGAAGAGAACAATGAATGAAAAGGGTAGCTCAACTAGCCCAGTAAGATATATTATGACTAAGATAATGCAGAATAAATTATCGTTAGCCTTCAACAGTGTTAAACTAATAAAATAAAATAAACATCAAGTTTAACTGCAGCGGAACACGCAATCCATTAGTATAGTCAAGTAGAGTATAAAATCTACTATCTTCTATGATTTAAAAGGTTTTTCATCACTTTTATCGCTCAGACTCAGCTTAATAAATAATCCACATCATCGAATCACCTTGCACTACGGCTAAGGATATTCTTAAGTATCACGACCACAAATTATCCATGCACTACGGGCCAAGGATATTCGTGTATTCACCAATGGTCATGATCGTGCCAACAACTGTCCATCAATGCACTACGGGCCAATGAGGACTTTTACCACATCATTTGTAACATTACAGTCATGATTATATCGAATAATCCTTGGTCATAATCATACCAAGTCCATCTATGCACTACAGGCCACATATGACTTTCAACATAATATAAGCATGAGGATGATGACAATGATATAAGAATTCAATTAAAAGAAAGCAAATGATAAATTTTTAAAGATTTATAATTTAATTTATCCAGAATTCAATAATGTCCAAATTGTCAACATGATACTGCTTTGTGGAGTAAAATTTAAGAATAATATTATATCAAAAATGATTTGGACCGAAAAAAAATCAATTTTTGTCATGAATAGTACCCCGGGTGAATAGTAACTGAGTGAATAGTTCCCATGAATAGTAACTTCAGGAATAGTAACCCCGAAAATAGGACCCCGGCATGAAAAAATTAAAACTTTTCAAGAATGCTCAGAATAATATTTCCATGAAAAGATACTAGATGAAGTACAAATATCAAGGATATTCTACTAATTTCATGGAGTATAGAAGCCAAAACTTTTACAAAATGAGTATAGAATTCGGAATCTGAAACGAAATAATATTACTTACATACTACAGAGTATGAAAGAAAATATTATTTTATACGAATATTGAACAAAAATAACATCTCTTACCTTAAAAAAAGAGTATTCCAACTGGTATAGCGGGGATATGCTTGAAGAAAACTTATACTGTTTTCTGCGTTCAAAACCTTCTAAAACTCGAAAGAAATACGCTCAATATTATAGAAGAAGAATTCTCTAATTTTGATGTGATTTTCAATTCTAACTAAGCATCCTATTTATAGGAGAATGGAAGGAGTATTGTTAAGAAATAAAATCACGGATGCAATAATTAATCGGTTGAATTCAATTATCAAGTAAAAAAAATAATATATATATATATATAAGCACATGTTGTTTGAAAAAAACAACTCCTCCTGTGAAAAAATTTTCGATTCACCCCCCCCCCCAATTTTTTTTCTTCCTACGTGGGCCCCACGTGTTCCCCTCCCACCAACATGCCTCCATCACAGGTGGGTCCTACCATATTATATATATACTGAATAACTTTCTACCGATTATTTTGAAAAATGAGTAAATGGGGTCCATAATTAGCAAAATTTACAACAAATACTTCATAAAAATTTCTTCAATATTTTTAACAATGTTTATTCATATTATTATAACTCGCAATATTAACAACCAAATCGTTCCCAGGAAAGAGGGGGCTTTTCGATAAGGATTTCTCCCTATTGGTGCGCAATTAGGTGACCAAACCCCTTTTCTCAACAGAAATTTCTAGGCATTGTTAATTATGCATATAATAATTAGAATAACTTGTCATCTCAATTATTGATTTAATAATATATAAATATTGATAATAATTTAATCAAATAACGTGAGATACTATGCAACAATTACTGTAACAATAATTGAATAAAATTGAGTGACTTCTCACGTAAGCATCAATAATCAATATCGTGTGCTACTATGCAACCACGCGTATTACTGTACTTTTATCACTGGGTATTTGAACAGTTTAAAACTTCCGCCAGTATTTTTATAAAAAGATATTTATGTCATTTTCTAACTCCGTCAATAATTCCGTTGTGGGGTCCACCAATGATTGCGTCGTTGTACGAATATTCCCTATTAAAATGAATATTCCCCGACCAATCGAATATAATATAACAACTTGCGTACTTTGCAAAATTTATAAATATTACCCTCAACTATAACATTATATCAAATTCATTCCATAATATTCAAAAATGATATTTATAGAAAATTCATCTTTATTCATAAAAGTTCGGGTCTTACAACCTCCCCTTCTTATGAAATTTTGCCCTCGAAATTAGGGTACATACCTGGTATGACGAATAGGTGAGGATACCTTGCTCTCATTTTAGATTCTAACTCCCAGGTCATTTCCTCAACATTGTGGTTTCTCCACAAAACTTTGACTTGAGGTATAGCCTTGGAGCATAGAATATGTTCCTTCTTATCCAAGATTTTAACAGGAACCTCTTCATACGTTAAATCTTTCGCTATTTCGTACGTTTCTAATTCAATAATATGGTTTGGGTCTTTCACATATTTACGTAACATAGATATGTGAAAAAATATTATGAACACAAGACATACTTGGCGGTAAGGCGAGTCTATAGGCCATAGTTCTTACTCGATCGAGGATTTTAAATGGACCAATGAATTGAGGATTGAGCATTTCTCTCTTTCCAAATCTCGTAACTCCCTTCCATGGAGCAACACGTAACAACACCTGATCTCCAATATCGAATTCCACGTCCTTTCAATGAAGATCAACATAACTCTTTTGTCGATCTTGTGAGATTTTTATACGTTGCCGAATCATTGGAATCTTTTCCGTAGTCATACGTACCAATTCCGGTCCCAACAACGTTGCTTAACCCACCTCGTCCCAGCATACTGGAGAATGACACTTTCTTCCATACAACGCCTCAAATGCAGCCATGCCGATACTTGCTTGATAACTGTTGTTTTAGGAAAATTCCACCAATGGTAAGAACTTGTCCCAACTTCCCTTGAAGTCAAGGACATAGAGTCTTAATAAATCTTCAAGGGTTTGAATAGTCCTCTCTGACTGCCCGTCCGTTTGAGGACGATACGCCGAACTAAATTGTAAATCCGTGTCCATAACTTTTTTCAAACTAACCCAAAATCGTGAAGTGAATCTTGGGTCTCGATCAGAAACTATGGATATTGGCATACCATGCAGTCTTACAACCTCGTTTATGTATATACGAGCAAGACGTTCAAGTGAAAAAGTTTCTCGTATAGGTAAGAAATGAGCAGACTTGGTCAATCTATCAATAATGACCCAAATTGCATCAATGCCTTGAGAAACCTTGGGAAGACCAGTAACAAAATCCATGGTAATGTGCTCCCACTTCCATTCTGGAATTTCAAGTGGTTGCAATGGACCTTTTGGCACTTGATGCTCCGCCTTGACTCGTTGACAAGTTAAACACGTTGAGATAAACTCTGCTATCTCTGTCTTCATATTGCTCCACCAAAATGTATGTCGAAGATCACGATATATTTTGGTACTCCCAGGATGGATTGAAAACAGTGTGTTGACAAGTTAAACCATGCGATTTTATACTTTAAATCAGGGTCGTTAGGAACACAAAGTCTGGAGTTAACTCTAAGTATTCCTTCTTCATCGATTCTTGGTTTTGGGATCGCACCTTCTTGCACTTTCTTCCTCATACGCATCAGCTCCAGGTCTGTAGCTTAAGCATCTTTAACTTTATCAATTAAAGTCGGTTCTACTCGTATATTCGTCATCATCACATGGGTCCCTGGAGTCTTTAACTATATCTCCATCCTTTGGAAGTCATATAAAATGGGCCTTTGCGTTGGCAATATATGTGACAACCCGAGAATTTTGAATATTTTTAAAATTTTTATTAATTGATTTAAGGTTCAAAATTTGAACCTAGACAGAAAATAAGTGTATGTGTTTGATATTTTTAAGATAGAATTTTGAGGATTTCTAAATTCTGCGAAGGATTTAGGTGAATTATTCATGATTAAGGGAATAAGTGAATATGATCTGCGAATATATATATAGTATGTGGTTAAGGGTCAAGGGTTGACCAGATAAACGATATCTGTAACAAACCCTAAACCCTAACCTAAACCCTAAACCCTAACGATATGTGGTTAATTTTTTATTTTAAAAACCTAAATTGGAAATTTTAGAAAAATAAATTGAAAGTTAAGGGTTAAACCCTAAACCCTAAAATGGTCCAAACCCTAAACCCTAATCTAAACCCTAAACCCTAAACCCTAAGGGTTTGGCTAATTGACAAGAATGTCATTAATTTTGTATGTGAAAAGACTAAAATGCCCTTAGTGCATTATTGTGACTTAACTTGCAAGAATTGACCTAGTGTGAGTTGGTGGCCAACCCTAAGCATAGCATTTGACAATTACGAGCTATCTCAGCCGAAATTTCCAGCCATTCCATTGCATCAAGTCATTTATAGAGATTAAAGAGAGAGAAATGGCCACTTACATTTTTATTTCTCTCCAAGACCTTCTCTCTCTAAAATCCGAAAATGTAGAGTGAGAAAGTGATATAAGATAAGACATGATCAGTCCATAACTATCAAATATCAGATCATCAAGGATCAGAATCAGAATCAGAATCATAGCTTCAAAAGATATAAGAACCCTAATTTTTAAAATCTTTTGATTTGATGTTAAAAGTTGTAATTGATTGATTAAAGATGTGTAATAAGGTGTCTTTTAGTGATCTGGGTTGTTAAATCCAAGATCCATAACATCAAAATGCTCGGATTTGATGATTTTTAAAATCTGGGAAAAGTTGGAAATATGGCCTGACAAGCTAATGTCAGGGCCTGTAAATCCTTCTCTGTTTTTTCTTTGTGTTGTTTTATGTTATAAATGTGTTCTATGTCATGAGGAATTTGATCTGAAACTATAAACATGGCCAGATCATGATAGGATTGAGAGATATGAGCAGTCAAACTGCGTTGACCGGTCATAGAGACTGAGTTTCTGGGCAACCCAGAAACCCAGATCTCGTCTGACAACGTTTTCTGAGTCTTTGATCTTACCGTATGTTATTGTTTTGGTTATGTTGTTGTTTATATGTTGTAGACACGTATAAGGACTTCACACTCATGCCTTTAGATCACCAAACACCGTAACAGAATCATAGAAATTGTGGGTCAAACAGGCGTTGACCATCACGCCGGATGAAGATTCTGGGTAACCCAGATCTTCATCAGCCGAGTTCCTGACAAGTAGATTGACCGGCCTACATCTTCGTGTAATGTTGTTGTTAGACTGATCTAAGGATATCAAGTTGTTCACTGACATCTCCACTACATATGTGAACCTTCATATCACACAAAGAAATCTTAAATATGCATGTTATAAGGATCCAAAAGAGGTAGTGGCAACTGTTCTTCATTTCTGGGTTCTCCAGAAATGAAGAACAGCTTTGTCAGACTTTTTAGAAGTCTAGATCTTGCTTGTGTGATGCATTATAACCCTGATGATGGTTAGATCATGTAGTGTTGCATCAATACTACAGGATCTGACCATTATCAAGCTTCTAAAAATCGGCCACCTGAGATTCATTTGTGGTCAAACATACCAACTCGGTAACTGACTTGCTTATCTGGGCAGGCTCAAGAACACACCAAGAACACCTATAGCGGCAGTTACGTCATTTATAGAATACTAGTGATAATTATTTTAGAAAATAGATTAATTAATTTCATAAATCAAATTAAATGGTTTTAATTATTAAAAATACTAAATAAATTACGAAAAATTATTTTAAAGTTTGAAAAATAGTTTTTAATTATTTTGAGTATATTTCATAAATATTTAATATTTTGGAATATAAATGGTATTTAATTTATTTAATTATAATATTAAATAAATTATTTAAAAATTATTTTAATACATGAAAAATCATGAAAAATAATATTATGGTAAAAGAAAATATTTTAAGTTATTTTTAGTGACTTTTAATATTTTGTGATGAAATTCATTAATTAATTAATATTAATGATAATTAGTTTATTTAATAAATATATTAAATAAATTAAGGAAAATAGGATTAATGTTTTATAAATCATATAAAAATGATTTAAGTGTTATAAAAATATTTTAAGTTATAAAATATAACTTTTGATATTTTGTCATGAAAATATTAATATTTTAATATTAATAGCAATTATCGGATAATGAATTTAATTGTTTAAAAATCATATAAAAGGTGATTTTAAGGTATTAAAAATACTTTAATATATTATAAATATATTATAATATTATGACATGTATTTCATTAATATTTGATAATAAATAAATATTAATGATAAAGGAATTATGTGGTATTTAATTCATTTAAATACGTGTTTAATGATTGAAAATTAAGCGATAAATAGTAATAATTATTTAAAAATTATTACGAGACTTAAAAAAATGTTTTAACTATTAATAACATTATTTAATATAATTGTTAAGTGTTAAGTCGAGTTTAATTGAACTTAGACTCGATAATTGTCCACTAGTAATCCGTCGGGATGTCGATTTTTTGTCGGGGTTCAACTCGGTTTAAATAGTTTGACTTGATACCGAGTTTTATATGTGTTGTAGACTGATAGGGTTATGTTTTATATATTTACGTTATTTTATGTATATCTATATATATAATAGTATTATATTATGATGATATTATTCTAATATTGGAGATCTATATTACTAATATTAGGTCTTCGGATAAAGCGTTATAAATTGCGTAGTGGTAATCAATTGTTCAGGCAAGTTTGTTTTTACTTAACTCTACTAAGAGTTGTTTCATTCGGATAAGCTTATGGTTAATCATTGCTGGTTGCCATGAATTATACTATGTACATATTGCATGTATAAGTCAGGTATGAAAGGCTGATCACCTTCATTACCAGTTGGTTTCAGATATATTTGTTTATGTATAATACTTGTTCAGTCATAAATTTGTTCCTGCTACTTCATAATTATATTGTTGAATTATAGCCAGCTTATTATTCAGACTCTTTTAATCATGATATATCGTTATATTATTGAATTTAAACTTGCTGGGCAAATTTTATGCTCACCCTTGCTATATCATGATAAAACATTGCAGATTAAGGTGAATGTGTCAGATACAAGGAAAGGTTAAAGACAGTTCCAGCTTAAAGTTAATGTGCGTGATTAGTTTTGTAATAGTATAGTGTAATAATAATGTTATGTGTTAAATAGGTTATGATTTGTGTATTAAGTTAAGGTTACTCGACCTTGGGGAATAGTGTGTAAAGTTAATGTATAAACAATTTATGTTTATATCTTCCGCAAATAGTAATAGTGTTAGAATGATCGAACCGGATCCGCGGTGATTCGGGACCTCGGATTCGGGGTCGTCACAGTTAGTATCAAAGCTGTTGGTTATGAACCTTAGGTAGAAATACTTTAGACTAATAATTGCACTAATTAGGATAAGTACTAACTCACATAGAGTTAGTTGGTCGGTAAGATTCAAAGATGAATCTCGGCGAGTGTAAAGATACAGAGTTCCCTAACTCTGATAATAAAGTTGAACAGTAATGGTGAATATATAGAGTCTAAAAGACTAAAAGTACAGTGATAGGAATTCGTAAAATAAAACGATCAAGATATAGAAATGAAACGTAATATATACAATGAGATCACCCCGTGATCGGATAAGAATCAATCTGATGATTGGAAAGTTTACAGCAATATTGTTGTGTAAATTGGTACAGATTAAGGAAAGGATTATGAATACGAGTTGAATGAAATTCGTATTGAGAAGGGGGTTAGTGTTAGGTGGGAATTCAATTGAGGATTCATGTCGGTAGCTGAGTTGTATGATTCCTTGTGTGGGTGGAAAATTGTACTTGGTGTAACAACTACTAAGTTCTGACAATTATAATCATTGAAATGTTGTGTCGCGCTATTTGATATATGCATGTTAAGAGGGTGATTCCTTTTTCATGTGTATAACAGATAGATAGGTCATAGGTAGAGGATATAAGGTTAAGTACGAGTTCTTAAAACTCATACTTATGTGACATAATTGATTCATAGTTATATGAAATATTTATGAACCCCTCAGCGAATGGACGCCAAATGTCTGTCTAGGAAAGTTCTTAAACTCATATGATTGTGGCAATTTATGGACTCATAAGTGTGGTTTTACTGAACTGGGTATAGTTATTAATAAAAATGGAGTATTAAGGATAATAAGAATAGATAGACTGTTTAAGCAAATGATTATTAGTGAAGACATAAGTTTTTCGAAACTCCTAGCTATGCTAGACTGCAAAATTTTGACTTGAAGCTAAATACGCACTATGTGCCTTTTGAAAAAAATATGTAGACTCGTAATCATTTTTGAAACAGTTTAAAGTATAATCTATACTACTTATTTCAGCTAGATGCAAATGATTTGAAATATCAAAATATATTTTATTTATCACTCATGTACCATGTAACCTGGTGCAGAGATGATAAAAAGTTGATGGAGTTGTAAATACAGGAATACTTAGTGTGAATTTGATCTAAAATCTTTATTCCACTATTGTATGATGTGTTATGACAAAGTCATATAATGACGGCATCCTCAAACG
Source organism: Panax quinquefolius (assembly GCA_020205615.1). Lineage (NCBI taxonomy): Eukaryota > Viridiplantae > Streptophyta > Magnoliopsida > Apiales > Araliaceae > Panax > Panax quinquefolius. The sequence goes on from CM035165.1 coordinate 74,659,372, forward strand.
GACTATTAATACAGTACGGCATCATGACGCCATTCTCAAAAATATTTTCAATAAAATTTAATTTGCCAACGGGGTTTGGCTACACTTAAATAATTCGATTGAATTGAATTAATGATATGAGTCTACGCTATTCGATTCAGCTAGACTAAGGTTTATGAAAACTCTAAATGTTCATTAAAAGAAATTTCCCGAACCAAATTGTATTGGTGCGGAATCCAATAAGACTGAGGTAGAATTTTTGTGCCTATGGCAGTGAAGAGAAACAGATAAAATCAGTACTTGGCCAATACAGGACATATCGGGCTAATCACCCTTTATGTCTGTAAGTTCTGATGGTTTGTGGATGAATTTCCATAAAACCTTTGCGAAAATGACAGACAAATAGTCTATATGACTCCTTAGCAAAATTTGAAAATTTTTACTCTTGTGAGTGGTGTATTGGGTAGCATGAGATGTTGTGTATGTATGGTGTATGGTGTATGGTGTATGGTGTATGGTGTAAGGTAAATTTCGGGGACGAAATGTTTAGAAGAAGGGGTGAATGTGACAACCCGAGAATTTTGAATATTTTTAAAATTTTTATTAATTGATTTAAGGTTCAAAATTTGAACCTAAAAAGAAAATAAGTGTATGTGTTTGATATTTTTAAGATAGAATTTTGAGGATTTCAAAATTCTGTGAAGGATTTATGTGAATTATTCTTGATTAAGGGAATAAGCGAATATGTTCTGTGAATATGTGTACAGTATGTGGTTAAGGATCAAGGGTTGACCAGATAAATGATATCTGTAACAAACCCTAGTATATATTAAGAACGTCAACGTTCGGTTAGAAAATCCTAGCGATTAACAAGAAACCCTAAAACCGGTTCTGAAACCCTAATGTCGGTTTTGGGAAATTTGAAACACTAATTCGATGTATGAAACCCTAATCTTGGAACGTAAAGGATAATTATAATGCTTAAGTCTTATTAATTATAATATTAATTAGGGTAAAGCTTAATTATTTAGTAAAACCTAATTTCAAATTTAAAAAACCCTAATTTCGGGATAAGAAACCCTAATTTATAATTCGGGAAAAAAAACCTAAGTGTTAATTTAATAATTTAAATGTTAATTAGGAAATATTAATCCTAATTTTCAAAATCAAGTAATTAGAAAAGCCTAATCTAATTATGAAATTTAATTTCTAAATTAGAAAATTATTTTTTATTAGAAACCATAATTAGTGGTTTATAAACCCTAATGACCATTTTGACCCTAATTGTTTAATTAGCGATTGTAATTAGGAAATGTTAATCCTAATTAGCAAGATTTAAGTAATGATTAAGAAATTTTAATATAATTAGAAAATTCTAATTATAATTTTGGAAATGTTAATTTTTTATTTTAAAAACCTAAATTGGAAATTTTAGAAAAATAAATTTAAAGTTAAGGGTTAAACCCTAAACCCTAAAATGGTCCAAACCCTAAACCCTAAACCCTAAGGGTTTGGCTAATTGACAAGAATGCCATTAATTTTGTATGCGAAAAGACTAAAATGCCCTTAGTGCATTATTGTGACTTAACTTGCAAGAATTGACCTAGTGTGAGTTGGTGGCCAACCCTAAGCATAGCATTTGACAATTACGAGCTATCTCAAATTAAAATTTCCGGCCATTCTTATTGCATCAAGTCATTTATAGAGATTAAAGAGAGAAAATGGCCACTTTACATTTTATTTCTCTCAAGACCTTCTCTCTCTAAAATCCGAAAATGTAGAGTTAGAAAGTGATATAAGATAAGACATGATCAGATCCATAACTATCAAATATCGGATCATCAAGGATCGAATCGAAATCGTAATCATAGCTTCAAAGATATAAGAACCTAAATTTTTAAAATCTTTTGATTTGATGTTAAAAGTTGTAATTGATTGGTTAAAGATGTGTAATAAGGTGTCTTTTAGTGATCTGGGTTGTTAAATCCCAGATCCATAACATCAAAATGCTCGGATTTGATGATTTTTAAAATCTGGGAAAAGTTGGAAATATGGCCCGACAAGCCAATGTCGGAGGCCGTAAATCCTTCTCTGTTTTTGCTTTGTGTTGTTTTATGTTATAAATGTGTTCTATGTCATGAGGAATTTGATCTGAAACTATAAACATGGCCAGATCATGATAGGATTGAGAGATATGAAGCGGTCAATCAAAATTGTTGACGTGGCATATGAGAATCGAAGTTTAAGGCAACTTGAAAACCCGATCTCGTCACGACAACGCTTTTTGTCTTCGATCTTACCGTATGTTATTGTTATTTTTTATGTTATGTTGTTGTTTATATGTTGTGTACACGTATAAGGACTTCATACTCATGCCTTTAGATCACCAAACATCGTAATATAATCATAGAAATTGTGGGTCAAACAGGCGTTGACCATCACGCCAGATGAAAAGTCTGGGTAACCCAGATCTTCATCAGCCGAGTTCCTGACAAGTAGATTGACCGGCCTACATCTTCGTGTAATGTTGTTGTTAGACTGATCTAAGGATATCAAGTTGTTCACTGACATCTCCACTACATATGTGAACCTTCATATCACACAAAGAAATCTTAAATATGCATGTTATAAGGATCCAAAAGAGGTAGTGAATCGTTGTTCTTCATTTTACGGGTTCTCCGAAATGAAGAAACACTTTATCGAACTTTTTAGAAGTCTAGATCTTGCTTGTGTGATGCATTATAACCCTGATGATGGTTAGATCATGTAGTGTTGCATCAATACTACAGGATCTGACCATTATCAAGACTTGAAATCGACCGGAACCCAGATTCATTTGTGGTCAAACATACCAACTCGGTAACTGACTTGCTTATCTGGGCAGGCTCAAGAACACACCAAGAACACCTATAGCGACAGTTCTGTCGCTATAGGGCCCTTTAGTGACAATTATTTTCGGAAAATAGATTAATTAATTTCATAAATCAAATTAAATGGTTTTTAATTATTAAAAATACTAAATAAATTCTGAAAAATTATTTTAAAGTTTGAAAAATAGTTTTTAATTATTTTGAGTATATTTCATAAATATTTAATATTTTTGGAATATAAATGGTATTTAATTTATTTAATTATAATATTAAATAAATTATTTAAAAATTATTTTAATACATGAAAAATCATGAAAAATAATATTATGGTAAAAGAAAATATTTTAAATTATTTTTAGTGACTTTTAATATTTTTGATGAATTTCATTAATTAATTAATATTAATGATAATTAGTTTATTTAATAAATATATTAAATAAATTAAGGAAAAATAGAATTAATGTTTTATAAATCATATAAAAATCATTTAAGTGTTATAAAAATATTTTAAGTTATAAAATATAACTTTTGATATTTTGTCATGAAAATATTAATATTTTAATATTAATAGCAATTATCGGATAATGAATTTAATTGTTTAAAAATCATATAAAAGTGATTTTAAGGTATTAAAAATACTTTAATATATTATAAATATATTATAATATTATGACATATATTTCATTAATATTTGATAATAAATAAATATTAATGATAAAGGAATTATGTGGTATTTAATTCATTTAAATACGTGTTTAATGATTGAAAAATTCATGATAAATAGTAATAATTATTTAAAAATTATTACGAGACTTCAATAAATGTTTTAACCGTTAATAACATTATTTAATATAATTGTTAAGTGTTAAGTCCGAGTTTAATTGAACTTAGACTCGATAATTTGTCCATTGTACAAATCGGGATGTTAGAATTTGTGTCGAGTTCAACTCGGTTGCAATAGTTTGACTTGATACCGAGTTTTATATGTGTTGTAGACTGATAGGGTTATGTTTTATATGTTTACGTTATTTTATGTATATCTATATATATATAATAGTATTATATTATGATGATATTATTCTAATATTGGAGATCTATATTACTAATATTAGGTCTTCGGATAAAGCGTTATAAATTGCGTAGCGGTAATCAATTGTTCAGGCAAGTTTGTTTTTACTTAACTCTACTAAGAGTTGTTTCATTCGGATAAGCTTATGGTTAATCATTGTTGGTTGCCATGAATTATACTATGTACATATTGCATGTATAAGTCAGGTATGAAAGGCTGATCACCTTCATTACCAGTTGGTTTCAGATATATTTGTTTATGTATAATACTTGTTCAGTCATAAATTTGTTCCTGCTAGTTCATAATTATATTGTTGAATTATAGCCAGCTTATTATTCAGACTCTTTCAATCATGATATATCGTTATATTATTGAATTTAAACTTGCTGGGCAAATTTTATGCTCACCCTTGCTATATCATGATAAAACATTGCAAATTAAGGTGAATGTGTCAGATACAAGGAAAGGTTAAAGACAGTTCCAGCTTAAAGTTAATGTGCGTGATTAGTTTTGTAATAGTATAGTGTAATAATAATGTTATGTGTTAAATAGGTTATGATTTGTGTATTAAGTTAAGGTTACTCGACCTTGGGGAATAGTGTGTAAAGTTAATGTATAAACAATTTATGTTTATATCTTCCGCAAATAGTAATAGTGTTAGAATGATCGAGCCGGATCCAGCGGTGATTCGGGACCTCTGATTCGGGGGTCGCTCACAGCTTAGTATCAAAGTCATTGGTTATGAACCTTAGGTAGAAATACTTTAGACTAATAATTGCACTAATTAGGATAAGTACTAACTCACATAGAGTTAGTTGGTCGGTAAGATTCAAAGATGAATCTCGGCGAGTGTAAAGATACAGAGTTCCCTAACTCTGATAATAAAGTTGAACAGTAATGGTGAATATATAGAGTCTAAAAGACTAAAAGTACAGTGATAGGAATTCGTAAAATAAAACGATCAAGATATAGAAATGAAACGTAATATATACAATGAGATCACCCGTGATCCGATAGGTTATAAGAATCAATCGATGATTGAAAAAGTTTACAAAGAATATTGTTGTGTAAATCGGTTAGTGCAGATTAAGGAAAGGATTATGAATACGAGTTGAATGAAATTCGTATTGAGAAGGGGGTTAGTGTTAGGTGGGAATTCAATTGAGGATTCATGTCGGTAGCTGAGTTGTATGATTCCTTGTGTGGGTGGGGAATTGTACTTGGTGTAACAACTACTAAGTTCTGACAATTATAATCATTGAAATGTTGTGTCGCGCTATTTGATATATGCATGTTAAGAGGGTGATTCCTTTTTCATGTGTATAACAGATAGATAGGTCATAGGTAGAGGATATAAGGTTAAGTACGAGTTCTTAAAACTCATACTTATGTGACATAATTGATTCATAGTTATATGAAATATTTATGAACCCCTCAGCGAATGGACGCCAAATGTCTGTCTAGGAAAGTTCTTAAACTCATATGATTGTGGCAATTTATGGACTCATAAGTGTGGTTTTACGAACTGGGTATAGTTGTGTGTAAATGGAGTATTAAGGATAATAAGAATAGATAGACTGTTTAAGCAAATGATTATTAGTGAAGACATAAGTTTTACGAAACTCCTAGCTATGCTTGACTGCAAAATTTTGACTTGAAGCTAAATACGCACTATGTGCCTTTTGAAAAAAAATATGTAGACTCGTAATCATTTTTGAAACAGTTTAAAGTATAATCTATACTACTTATTTCAGCTAGACGCAAATGATTTGAAATATCAAAATATATTTTATTTATCACTCATGTACCATGTAATCTGGTGCAGAGATGATAAAAAGTTGATGGAGTTGTAAATACAGGAATACTTAGTGTGAATTTGATCTAAAATCGTTATTCCACTATTGTATGATGTGTTATGACAAAGTCATATAATGACGGCATCCTCAAACGGACTGTTAATACAGTACGGCATCATGACGCCATTCTCAAAAATATTTTCAATAAAATTTAATTTGCCAACGGGGTTTGGCTACACTTAAATAATTCGATTGAATTGAATTAATAATATGAGTCTATGCTATTCGATTAAGCTAGACTAAGGTTTATGAAAACTCTAAATGTTCATTGAAAGAAATTTCCCGAACCAAATTGTATTGGTGCGGAATCCAATAAGACTGAGGTAGAATTTTTGTGCCTATGGCAGTGAAGAGAAACAGATAAAATCAGTACTTGGCCAATACAGGACATATCGGGCTAATCACCCTTTATGTCTGTAAGTTCTGATGGTTTGTGGATGAATTTCCATAAAACCTTTGTGAAAATTACAGACAAATAGTCTATATGACTCCTCAGCAAAATTTGAAAATTTTTACTCTTGTGAGTGGTGTACTGGGTAGCATAAGATGTTGTGTATGTATGGTGTATGGTGTATGGTGTATGGTGTATGGTGTATGGTGTAAGGTAAATTTCGGGGACGAAATTTTTAGAAGAAGGGGTGAATCTGACAACCCGAGAATTTTGAATATTTTTAAAATTTTTATTAATTGATTTAAGGTTCAAAATTTGAACCTAAACAGAAAATAAGTGTATGTGTTTGATATTTTTAAGATAGAATTTTGAGGATTTCAAAATTCTGTGAAGGATTTATGTGAATTATTCATGATTAAAGGAATAAGCGAATATGTTCTGTGAATATGTATACAGTATGTGGTTAAGGATCAAGGGTTGACCAGATAAATGATATCTGTAACAAACCCTACGTATATATTAAGAACGTCAACGTTCGGTTAGAAAATCCTAGCGATTAACAAGAAACCCTAAAACCGGTTCTGAAAAACTAATGTCGGTTTTGGGAAATTTGAAACACTAATTCGATGTATGAAACCCTAATCTTGGAACGTAAAGGATAATTATAATGCTTAAGTACTATTAATTATAATATTAATTAGGTTAAGGCTTAATTATTTAGTAAACCCTAATTTCAAATTTAAAAAACCCTAATTTTGGGATAAGAAACCCTAATTTATATTTCAGAAAAAAAACCTAAGTGTTAATTTAATAATTTTAATATTAATTAGAAAATATTAATCCTAATTTTAAAAATTAAGCAATTAGAAAACCCTAATCTAATTACGAAATTTAATTTCTAAAATAGAAAATTATTTTTTTTTCTATTAGAAAACCCTAATTAGTGGTTTATAAACCCTAATTAGAAAATTCTAATTATAATTTTAGAAATATTAATTTTCTATTTTAAAACCTAAAATTAGAAATTTTTGAAAATAAATTTTCAAGTTAAAAACCTAAATTTAAACCTAAATCCTAAAATGGTCCAAACCTAAACCTAAACTCTAAACCCTAAACCCTAAGGGTTTGACTAATTGACAAGAATGCCATTAATTTTGTATGCGAAAAGACTAAAATGCCCTTAGTGCATTATTGTGACTTAACTTGCAAGAATTGACCTAGTGTGAGTTGGTGGCCAACCCTAAGCATAGCATTTGACAATTACCAGCTATCTCAGCTGAAATTTCCAGCCATTCCATTGCATCAAGTCATTTATAGAGATTAAAGAGAGAGAAATGGCCACTTACATTTTTATTTCTCTCCAAGACCTTCTCTCTCTAAAATCCAAAAATGTAGAGTGAGAAAGTGAGATAAGATAAGACATGATCAGTCCAAAACTATCAAATATAATATCATCAAAGATCAGAATCAGAATCAAAGCTTCAAAAGGTATAAGAACCTTAATTTTTAAAATCTTTTGATTTGATGTTAAAAGTTGTAATTGATTGGTTAAAGATGTGTAATAAGGTGTCTTTTAGTGATCTAGGTTGTTAAATCCCAGATCCATAACATCAAAATGCTCGGATTGGATGATTTTTAAAATCTGGGAAAAGTTGGAAATATGGCCTGACAAGCTAATGTCAAGGCCTGTAAATCCTTCTCTGTTTTTGCTTTGTGTTGTTTTATGTTATAAATGTGTTCTATGTCATGAGGACTTTGATCTGAAACTATAAACATGGCCAGATCATGAGTGGATTGAGAGATATGAAAGCAAATCAACTGCTGAATTGGCCATAGAGATCGAGTTTCTAGTAACCCAAAAGCCCAGATCTCGTCTGACAACGTTTTCTGAGTCTTTGATCTTACCGTATGTTATTGTTTTGGTTATGTTGTTGTTTCTATGTTGTAGACAGTGTTAGGTTTGTAATATTCATGAACGCAATCAAATTGCAAAAATAATGCGGAAACGTGTAAAATCAGAGTTTAAAAATTTTACAAACCATATACCCGGATCACCCTTTATGCACAATTATTAATTAAACGAAAAAGATGAATAAGAAACATACCCTTGAAGATCCGAGCTTCCTCAAAGTACAAGTTCACCTCCAATCCTTTTCGCTCAACTTGAATCCACCGGGTTTGGTTCCTTCCTTTGATCAACGTTAGCCACCCAAGTGTTTGGCCTCTAGAGGTGATCCACCAAGGAAGAAGAATGATTTAAGAAGATGGGTGGTTGGCTAAACCCTAGTTTTTCTATCTCTATAGAAAAAGCGTACTCTCCAACAATTGGAATAACATATGTTGATATCTGATATAAGACTCCTCTTATAAAGATATCAAGTGACCCTATTAAAAAAAATAAGGTATTATTTAATTAAACTCTTTTAATTAAATGGGCTCCTAAATCTTATTAGGGATAATTAATTAAACTCCTTTAATTAATTTTCCTCCCTAATCCAATTAGGAATAAATGAGAGTACTTATATTAAATTAATTCCTAAACTCTTTTAGAAATTAAAATAATAATAATAATTGTAATAATATTAATAAGACTCCTCTTATTAATTTATATTTAATATTTCTAAAATATTAAATAATAAATATTAAGCTATTTAATTTATTCTATCACCATAGATTAAATTAAATATACTAACATATTATTACGATTATGCCATTAACTTCTTAAATAATTATTCTTCCTTTTATGGTGTGACCCTTTAGGTTCTCCATATTAAACCTAGGTTGTGAATAAATCAATTAGAATAATTTAATCTTATTTAAATAAATAAATTAAACAATTAATTTATTTAAATAAATAATATTTATTCTACAATAGGATAAGCCTCCCCAATGATCAACGACTTTCCGGATAATATAGATTTCAACATTAATCATAAAAGAACCTTTGAGTAAATAGTTATCGTACAATTCAATCCTTCCACCATACAATGTCCCAATTAAATATAAGACATGGAATTATCACAAGTCTTATTTTATTTAATTATATGTATTTCGACTCTTAAATGCACAACTCAAATAATGCAAATTAGAAACTCCTTTCTAATTTCATTCTCGCCAACCAAGGACTACTGGGTTGTCATTTATCGAATCACATAGGACATTTCTCTTCTTTTAATAGAAGTGGTAGATTCTTTATCGATCATACATTATCTCTATGTACAACTTATTATACCCAAGCATACCCTTTGATATACCCTAAGGGTCTTAAGGAATAAGTCAAAGTATAACTCATCATACACAAGATACTATGATGATCTCAAGTCCAAGGATTACTTGTACTACTATCACTACAGAATTCCTATCGACAGCAAGTAAAACTCCATTAGGTATTCCTTAGCGAGCCACGCTCAATGAACTTATTCTCCAATAAGCAACTACATACTTTGCTTTAGTGTTCCACACAAATGATCATGAGATCAATCATCCTCATCCAATGAGCAAGCAACGATGTACCAATCTATCCGGATTCACTAATCCCCAATTTAGTAATCCAATGATTGGGAACTATTTTAGTTTTAAGCTTTCTAAGAATTTAGATCTCATTAGAATGATCATCATCATTATTCTAAAAGCATTGCTTAAAACTATGGGTTTATCACATATTATAAAACAAAGATCATGTAGATAATTAAAAGCCTTTAATAAATTAATACTTTTATTAATAAATGAATAAGATTGTTACAAAGTATATGCTTTATCATCAAACATGATTGGCTTGTGTGCATACTACTTTCAATCTCCCACTTGCACTAAAGCCAATCGTCATGGTATCTCATACTCTTCTTCTCTAAGTGACGATTATCCTATTGTTGGATAAGCTTTAGTTAATGGATATGTAATGTTGTTCATGAGAGTCCACTATCTCTATAGTGATTTCCCATCTTTCAATGATTCTAATAATCAAATAAAAGTGCCACAACACATGTTTAGATCCAAGATGAGACTTAGGAACTATTCCTAGTTCTGTAATGAACTTTTAATCCAAACAATCAACTTGCAGCTTCATTTATAGCTATATACTTTGTCTTTATCACTAAACCAGCAACTCTTTGCTATTTGGAACCTTTCCAATTCATCGCACTAATCGCTCAAGGTAACCCTTTACCTTAAAGTGGGTTTTTCTGTCGTCTTGGTCTGCTTTGAAAAACTTGAGTCTCATAAAGCCCTCTAGTTTTAATTTAGACCCACCATGAATATGATCACATCCTTAGTGCTCTGCTAAGCACTTTAAGATGTTTTCACCGACTCATAGTGAACTTCTCCATAATATGACCGATCAACATCGTGTCTCGTACATTTCATTGCATACATGATTGTCACTCATGCGACCTCTCTTTTTCGTGAGTCTGTGGGGACTATTAAGAGAGATACACTCCATAGCTCATCGACATGAGACATCTCTTGGAGTTTGCCATGCTAAACGACTTTAGCATCAAATGAATATACGTTCCTTGGGTTAAGTTGAGCATCCTCTTAAATCTATCTATATAGATTTATATCCTCAATTAAGATACTCTTCCCAAATCATTCATGGAGGATTGTTTAGACAACTTTATCTTTACTGATTGTAGCATTGGTATGTAATTCCTCATCCGTAGTATATCAACATATAATACTAGAAATTTCATGACGCTCCCAATGACCCTTTTGTACACACTAGAACTCTTACATCATCGTATGTAACTCTGGATCATCATTTTCTATGATGCGTACTCTCATCATCATCATCCATAATGAATCCATACCTCCTAGGTATCTTCTTGTACTATTCCGCATTTATTTATCTTGGCCAGGTACAATAGGTCTATCTACAGGTTCCTCTTATTTGACTTATAGTGTTTTGTGGTTCTTGAACTCTTCAAGATCTATTATCCTCCCACTAGCCCCTTCAATGATAAACACCTTTTCTTAGAAGGTAGCGTGTTTCGCAATAAACACCTTTTGCTATGTAGGATTATAGAACATATACCCTAAACTTATTTTAGGATGTCCCACAAATCTGCACTTGTCAAATCTTGTCCCAAGCTTATCCTTTGAAACCTTTTTCACATAAGTTGGATAACCCCTTAACTTAACATACTTAAGATTAGGAATCCTCCCTGTCCATAACTTTTATGGAGTCTTGGGGCCGGATTTTGAGGTTACCTTTTCCGTAGATATACAGCCATTTCTAGGACATGACCCTAGAAGAATACTGGAATGTCGGTAAAATAATTATGGACCGTACCATGTCCAACAAGGTACGATTTTTCCTTTCAGATACATCAATCAATTATTACGTATCATGAGGTGTCCATTATGAGAAAAACCATTTGAGATGATCTAGAAACTTATTGCACAAGTATTTATTCCTTGATCTAATCAAAGAATCTTAATACTTTGCCAATTTGTTTCACTTCTGAATTCTTTGAACCTTTCAAATAATTCACACTTGTATTTCAACAAATACATACATTCAACTCTTTGAATGATCATCTCCTTTTCTTATACTAGTTTGTTCAATTTACAAAATAATTTTTCACGTAAGTCAAGTATACAAAATCCATTAAGTAATCTTTCATTTATATAAAACATTATTATTATAAATAGAACAACAATTGTTTTTAATTATAATACTAAAATTTTATTGTCCAACAATAAAATGGAAATAATGTTTCAACGAGAACCGGAATACAATAACAACTTATCGACTTAATAGATTTGTCATAGTAGTATTGCTAAACTATAAGTTCCTATATAATGCAAAGAACCTTTGCTTCATTTTCCACACATAGGATTACTTATATTTGTTTAGCTTTCTACTTCGCTTGGTCCCTTCATAAATCTATATTTATGATAACCAAAGTCGGTATCCAATACCCAAGTAGAACCTCGACTTAAAGAAAAATTATTTCAATCATGAACAAAAATCGTATTAGAATCAAACTTCACTAAGCTTCTTTGGTTAGCCTCTGCGCAAGATGCTTCTCGCAGCTTTCTTTCCAGTGTCCAGGCTTATTGCAAGGAAGCAAACTCCTTTGCTATCCGTGACGCTTTTGTTCTTATTATCCTTTGTTTACGCCTTTTCTGCTTACCTTCTTTGAATCGTTCTTCTTTTCGTAAGATCCTTTGGCCCTACCAAGAAGACATGGTCTTTCTTGGTTGGAAAGTGACTCTCATCATTTTTTAACATGTTAAGCAAATCAACGGTTTATATATCTAGCTTGTTAATATTAAAATTCACAACAATTGTGAAAGGAGTCCTGGAGTGAGTGCAAGATCAAATCTTGGCTCAACTCTCCATCCATGACAAAACTCGTTGTCCTAATTGATCAATCAAATTGATTATCATTAGGACATTATATGTATGCATTATAGTGCCATTGGCCATTCTAGATCGGAAGAGCTCCTTAGATATCTAATATCTATCACCCTACTTTCCTCACCATCAACTACTTGATGTGCGGGAATATAGTAGGAGCATCCATAGTTTCATCTTGACGCCAAGCTCATTTACTCATGGATGCGAGCATGATGCATCGAGCCAATCAGCATCATCATCTTGCCACTTTCTAAAAGTAGCAATCTCTTCCTCAGAGGCATTGTCTGCAACCATTGCAGGGATAGGCGTATTAAGGACATAAGATAGCTTTTCAGCTATGAGAACTATTCTCAAATTCCTTAACCAATCCATTTAATACGGTCCAGTTAAATAACATCTAATATGTTTCGCAGTGATAGTAATTAAGACATTGTAAAATTTTGTAAATGAATTTGTATTTGACAACATTTTAACATACATTCTTTTATTAATTACCAAAATAAATTAGGTCTTGTTTTAAATTGGTATCTCCCACTATTTTCTTCAAACTATATTACCCTCACTTATATAGTTCGGCAATATCTAATTAAAGATTTGCTAGTGAGAATAAGGATCTCATTTCAAATGTATATAGCCTTGTGGTAGACAACTTTTGTCAATTACATCAACTATGCAACTCCTTGTATTTTTCCTCTTAGATTATTTTGATCAAGTGGTGGCACATCCGAATCAAAATTATCAAAGTTAAGTCCAACCTAGCACTCCATATATTCAAAAAAGAAAAATATCATCCTTGCGGTGACACAACAAAACAATATTGTTCAATTTTCTTTATAAGCATCAAATGTGATAAATTAACATCTTAAATACTTAATACTTGCCTTGTGGTGACACAACAAACTCATATTAAATATTTAATACTCTATTAATTTTATCATGCTTAGAAGGCGACGCTTCGATATTCCAAATATCTTTGAACGCTTAGGACTTAATATAAAAATTGAGGGTTTGTTATTAATTTGTCTCATCTTGTTTAGCGCCATTTATTATATATATATAAAATACGCGTATATTAATGAACATGCGAAGCATGTTTGCATAATATATAATATATATATATATAAGCATGCACATATAGAATACTATATTCTACCCTTGATTGATTATGGACTTTTATTCTAGTTTGGTTCACTAGAGCCACCAAGTGAACCAAAAGGTCAAACCCTAGGGGTGCAAGAAATAATATTTAAATATAACTATTACATTTAAACCCTGCTCCATTACAAACGGGTCTTCAAGCGCTCCTTGCTCCTTGATCTCCAATTCTTCAAAATTAATTCTAACTATTCTATTACAAAACTATTTAAAATAAATAGAAACCTTGATCGTGATCGAGGGGAAGTACATAGGAGGAGATAGAATTTACATTAAGAAAAAATTAGAGAAGACGAGGTACGCAGACCCCATTTAATAAAACCCATACATTCATGCATCCAACTAAAATAAAATCCAATCATATCGGTCAATAGTCCATAATCAATCCCATTTATTATCATACACATCATCATACGTATCAATAAATAACATTCATCTTATGAATAATAAACATTTAATATATATATTGATATCATTTAATGGGCAAATTTAGTTAGTATAAAATCTATTTTTGAATCAAAATAAACTCCTTTATTTTAATCCAAATTTAAATCAAAATAAAACTATTTTATTTTAATTTAACCAATTTTGAATAAAATAAATTATTTTATTTTAATCAAAATCTTTAATCAAAATAAACTCCTTTATTTTAATTAATTATGGAATCCAATTCCATGTAAAAAAAAAATATTAAAGGAAACACGAATTCTTTTCCTATTCACAAATAAACTCCTTTATTTTGAATAATATGAAATCTTATTTCATATTTAAATAAACTCCTTTATTTAAGGAAACATGGATTCTTTTTCCTATTCACAAATAAACTCTTTTATTTTGAATAATATGAAATCTTATTTCATATCTAAATAAACTCCTTTATTTAAAGAAAACATGGATTCACTTTCCTATTCACAAATAAACTCCTTTATTTCGAATAATATAAAATCTTATTTTATATCTAAATAAACTCCTTTATTTAAGGAAAGACTGATTCTTTTTCCTATTCACAAATAAACTCCTTTATTTTGAATAACATGAAATCTTATTTCATATCTAAATAAACTCCTTTATTTAAGGAAACATGGAATCCAATTTCAACTCCAATTAGTTATCTTGGAATCCAATTCCAACTCTAATTAGTTAGCATGAAATTTAATTTTAAAATTAAAATAAACCTTTTATTTTAAAATTAAAATAAACTTTTTTATTTTAAGATTAAAATAATCATTTTATTTTAATTATAAAATAATAAGATTAATATATATATATATATATATATATATAATCGTATTTATAAGTTTTTTTATAAAGAATCCTAATAACTTAAAAAAAAAAATGGGTCCACGTTTTGAACCAAAAAGTTATCCTGCCGTTTTTTTTTTTTTTAAATTCAAGGGGAAATGGGTCCACGTTTTGAACCAAAAAAGTTATTCAGAACCTTTTAAAAAAAAAAATTAATTTTTTTTTTTTAATAAATTTTATACAATAAAATTATGCCCAAATAAATTGTTCTAAACACATATCAATATACATATCAAATTAAAACAATTAATAATTTGCATAAAGGTTTGGCTCTGATTCCACAGCTAGGTTTGTAATATTCATAAACGCAATTAAATTACAAAAATAATGCGGAAACGTGTAAAATCAGAGTTTAAAATTTTACAAACCATATACCCTGATCACCCTTTATGCACAATTATTAATTAAACGAAAAAGATGAATAAGAAAATCATACCCTTGAAGATCGAAAGCTTCCTCGTACAAGTTCACCTCCAATCCTTTTCGCTCAACTTGAATCCACCGGGTTTTGTTCCTTCCTTTGATCAACGCAGCCACCCAAGTGTTTGGCCTCTGAGAGGTGATCCACCAAGGAAGAAGAAGGATTCAAGAAGATGGGTGGTTGGCTAAACCCTAGTTTTTCTATCTCTATAGAAAAAGCGTACTCTCAAACAATTGAATTATAACGATGTTGATATCCCATATAAGACTCCTCTTATAAAGATATCAAGTGAAAACCTATTAAAAATTAAAAGGTATTATTTAATTAAACTCTTTTAATTAAATGGGCTCCCTAATCTTATTAGGGATAATTAATTAAACTCCTTTAATTAATTTTCCTCCTAATCCAATTAGGAATAAATGAGAGTACTTATATTAAATTAATTCCTAAACTCTTTTAGAAATTAAAATAATAATAATAATTGTAATAATATTAATAAGACTCCTCTTATTAATTTATATTTAATATTTCTAAAATATTAAATAATAATATTAAGCTATTTAATTTATTCTATCACCATAGATTAAATTAAATATACATAACATATTATTACGATTATGCCATTAACTTCTTAAATAATTATTCTTCCTTTTATGGTGTGACCCTTTAGGTTCTCCATATTAAACCTATTGTGAATAAATCAATTAGAATAATTCTAATCTTATTTAAATAAATAAATTAAATAATTTATTTATTTAAATAAATAATATTTATTCTATAATAGGGATAAGTCTCCCTAGCGATCAACGACTTTCCAAATAATATAGATTTCAACATTAATCATAAAAAAACCTTTGAGTAAATAGTTACCGTACAATTCAATCCTTCCACCATACAATGTTCCAATTAAATATAAGACATGGAATTACTGTCAAGTCTTATTTTATTTAATTATATGTATTTCGACTTTTAAATGCACAACTCCAAATAATGCAAATTAGAAACTCCTTTCTAATTTCATTCTGCCTTGGCCAAGGACTACTGGGTTGTCATTTATCGAATCACATAGGACATTTCTCTTCTTTTAATAGAAGTGGTAGATTCTTTATTGATCATACATTATCTCCACGCATAACTTATTATACCCAAGCATATCCTTTGATATACCCTAAGGGTCTTAAGGAATAAGTCAAAGTATAACTCATCATACACAAGATACTATGATGATCTCAAGTCCAAGGATTACTTGTACTACTATCACTACAGAATTCCTATCGACAGCAAAGTAAAACTCCATTAGGTATTCCTTAGCGAGCCACGCTCAATGAACTTATTCTCCAATAAGCACTTACATACTTGCTTTAGTGTCTCCACACAAATGATCATGAGATCAATCATCCTCATCCAATGAGCAAACAACGTATGTACCAATCTATCCTGGATTCACTAATCCCCAATTTAGTAATCCAATGATTGGGAACTATTTTAGTTTTAAGCTTTCTAAGAATTTAGATCTCATTAGAATGATCATCATCATTATTCTAAAAACATTGCTTAAAACTATGGGTTTATCACATATTATAAAACAAAGATCATGTAGATAATTAAAAGCCTTTAATAAATTAATACTTTTTATTAATAAATGAATAAGATTGTTACAAAGTATATGCTTTATCATCAAACATGATTATCTTGTGTGCATACTACTTTCAGACAGGTATAAGGACTTCACACTCATGCCTTTCGATCACCAAACACCGTAACAGAATCATAGAAATTGTGGGTCAAACATGCGTTGACCATCACGCCGGATGAAGATTCTGGGTAACCCAGATCTTCATCAGCCGAGTTCCTGACAAGTAGTTTGACCGGCCTACATCTTCCTGTAATATTGTTGTTAGACTGATCTGAGGATATCAAGTTGTTCACTGACATCTCCACTACATATGTGTACTTTCAAATCACACAAAGAAATCTTAAATATGCATGTTATAAGGATCCAAAAGAGGCAGTAGCAACTATTCTTCATTTCTGGAGAACCCAGAAAAGAAGAACAGCTTTGTCAGACTTTTTAGAAGTCTAGATCTTGCTTGTGTGATGCATTATAACCTTGATGATGGTTAGATCATGTAGTGTTGCATCAATACTATAAGATCTGACCATTATCAAGCCTAGAAATCGACTAGAACCCAGATTCATTTGTGGTCAAACATTCCAACTCGGTGATTGACTTGTTTATCTGGGCAGGCTCAAGAACACACCAAGAACATCTATAGTGACGGGTCTGTCGCTATGGGGCCCTTTAGTGACAATTATTTTCAGAAAATAGATTAATTAATTTAATAAATCAAATTAAATGGTTTTTAATTATTAAAAATACTAAATAAATTCTGAAAAAATATTTTAAAGTCTGAAAAATAGTTTTTAATTATTTTGAGTATATTTCATAAATATTTAATATTTTTGGAATATAAATGGTATTTAATTTATTTAATTATAATATTAAATAAATTATTTAAAATGATTTTAATACATAAAAAATATGAAAAATAATATTATGGTAAAAGAAAATATTTTAAGTTATTTTTAGTGACTTTTAATATTTTGTGATGAAATTCATTAATTAATTAATATTAATGATAATTAGTTTATTTAATAAATATATTAAATAAATTAAGGAAAATAGATTAATGTTTTATAAATCATATAAAAATGATTGAGTGTTATAAAAATATTTTAAGTTATAAAATATAACTTTTGATATTTTGTCATGAAAATATTAATATTTTAATATTAATAGCAATTATCTGGATAATAAATTTAATTGTTTAAAAATCATATTAAGGTGATTTTAAGGTATTAAAATACTTTAATATATTATAAATATATTATAATATTATGATATGTATTTCATTAATATTTGATAATAAATAAATATTAATGATAAAGGAATTATGTGGTATTTAATTCATTTAAATACGTGTTTAATGATTGAAAAATTAAGCGATAAATAGTAATAATTATTTAAAAATTATTACGAGACTTCATGAAAAATGTTTTAACTGTTAATAACATTATTTATGATAATTGTTAAGTGTTAAGTCAGAGTTTAATTGAACTTAGACTCGATTATTGTCCCATTGTAATCGTCGGGATGTCGGATTTTGTGTGTCGGGTTCAACTCGATCGCAATAGTTTGACTTGATACCGAGTTTTATGTGTGTTATAGACTGATAGGGTTATGTGTTACGTGTTTAGGTTATTTTATGTATATCTATATATATAATAGTATTATATTATGATGTTATTATTCTAATATTGGAGATCTATATTACTAATATTAGGTCTTCAGATAAAGCGTTATAAATTGCGTAGCGGTAATCAACGGTTCAAGCAAGTTTGTTTTTACTTAACTCTACTAAGAGTTGTTTCATTCGGATAAGCTTATGGTTAATCATTGCTGGTTGCCATGAATTATACTATGTACATATTGCATGTATAAGTCAGGTATGAAAGGCTGATCACCTTCATTACCAGTTGGTTTCAGATATATTTGTTCATGTATAATACTTGTTCAGTCATAAATTTGTTCCTGCTAGTTCACAATTATATTGTTGAATTATAGCCAGCTTATTATTCAGACTCTTTCAATCATGATATATCGTTATATTATTGAATTTAAACTTGCTGGGCAACTTTTATGCTCACCCTTGCTATATCATGATAAAACATTGCAGATTAAGGCGAATGCGTCATATACAAGGAAAGGTTAAAGACAGTTCCAGCTTAAAGTTAATGTGCGTGATTAGTCTTTTAATAGTATAGTGTAATAATAATGTTATGTGTTAAATAAGTTATGATTTGTGTATTAAGTTAAGGTTACTCGACCTTGGGGAATAGTGTGTAAAGTTAATGTATAAACAATTTATGTTTATATCTTCCGCAAATAGTAATAGTGTTAGAATGATCGAACCGGATCCGCGGTGATTCGGGACCTCAGATTCGGGGTCGTCACAGTTAGTATCAAAGTTATTGGTTATGAACCTTAGGTAGAAATACTTGAGACTAATAATCGCACTGATTAGGATAAGTACTAACTTACACAGAGTTAGTTGGTTGATAAGATTCAAAGATGAATCTCGGCGAGTGTAAAGATACAGAGTTCCCTAACTCTGATAATAAAGTTGAACAGTAGTGGTGAATAGATAGAGTCTAAAAGACTAAAAGTACAGTTATAGGAGATCGTAAAACAAAACGATCAAGATGTAGAAATGAATCGTAATATATACGATGAGATCACCCCGTGATCGGATAAGGTTATAGTATGGGATAAGAATCAATCTGATGATTGGAAAGTTTACAGCAATATTGTTGTGTAAATTTGTACAGATTCAGGAAAGGATTATGAATACGAGTTGAATGAAATTCGTATTGAGAAGGGGGTTAGTGTTAGGTGGGGATTCAATTGAGGATTCATGTCGGCAGCTGAGTTGTATGATTCCTTATGTGGGCGGGGAATTGTACTTGGTGTAACAACTACTAAGTTCTGACAATGATAATCATTGAAATGTTGTGTCGCGCTATTTGATATATGCATGATAAGAGGGTGATTCCTTTTTCATGTGTATAACAAATAGATAGGTCATGGGTAGAGGATATAAGGTTAAGTACGAGTTCTTAAAACTCATACTTATGTGACATACTTGATTCATAGTTATATGAAATGTTTATGAACCCCTCAGCGAATGGACGCCAAAGGTCTGTTTAGGAAAATTCTTAAACTCATATGATTGTGGCAATTTATGGACTCATAAGTGTGGTTTTACGAACTGGGTATAGTTGTGTGTAAATGGAGTATTAAGGATAATAAGAATAGATAGACTATTTAAGCAAACGATTATTAGTGAAGACATAAGTTTTTCGAAACTCCTAGCTATGCTAGACTTCAAAATTTTGACATCAAGCTAAATACACACTATGTGCCTTTTAAAAAAAATATGTAGACTCGTAATCATTTTTGAAACAGTTTAAAGTATAGTCTATACTACTTATTTCAGCTAGACGCAAATGATTTGAAATATCAAAATATATTTTATTTATCACTCATGTACCATGTAACATGGTGCAGAGATGATAAAAAGTTGATGGAGTTGTAAATACAGGAATACTTAGTGTGAATTTGATCTAAAATCGTTATTCCACTATTGTATGATGTGTTATGACAAAGTCATATAATGACGGCATCCTCAAACGGAATGTTAATACAGTACGGCATCATGACGTCATTCTTAAAAATATTTTCAATAAAATTTAATTTGCCAACGGGGTTTGGCTACACTTAAATAATTCGATTGAATTGAATTATTGATATGAGTCTACGCTATTCGATTCAGCTAGACTAAGGTTTATGAAAACTCTAAATGTTCATTGAAAGAATTTTCCCGAACCAAATTGTATTGGTGCGGAATCCAATAAGACTGAGGTAGAATTTTTGTGCCTATGGCAGTGAAGAGAAACAGATAAAATCAGTACTTGTCCAGTACATGACATATCGGGCTAATCACCCTTTATGTCTGTAAGTTCTTATGGTTTGTGGATGAATTTCCATAAAACCTTTGCGAAACTGACAGACAAATAGTCTATATGACTCCTCAGCAAAATTTGAATATTTTTACTCTTGTGAGTGGTGTATTGGGTAGCATGAGATGTTGTGTATGTATGGTGTATGGTGTAAGGTGTAAGGTAAATTTCGGGGACGAAATTTTTAGAAGAAGGGGTGAATGTGACAACCCGAGAATTTTGAATATTTTTAAAATTTTTATTAATTGATTTAAGGTTCAAAATTTGAACCTAGACAGAAAATAAGTGTATGTGTTTGATATTTTTAAGATAGAATTTTGAGGATTTCAAAATTCTGTGAAGGATTTAGGTGAATTATTCATGATTAAGGGAATAAGTGAATATGTTCTGTGAATATGTGTACTACTGGTTAAGGGTCAAGGGTTGACCAGATAAATCATATCTGTAACAAACCCTACGTATATATTAAGAACGTCAACGTTCGGTTAGAAAATCTTAGCGATTAACAAGTAACCCTAAAACCGGTTCTGAAACACTAATGTCGGTTTTGGGAAATTTGAAACACTAATTCGATGTATGAAACCCTAATCTTGGAACGTAAAGGATAATTATAATGCTTAAGTGCTATTAATTATAATATTAATTAGGGTAAAGCTTAATTATTTAGTAAACCCTAATTTCAAATTTAGAAAACCCTAATTTCGGGATAAGAAACCCTATTTTATAATTCGGGAAAAAAACCTAAGTGTTAATTTAATAATTTTAATATTAATTAGGAAATATTAATCCTAATTTTAAAAATTAAGCAATTAGAAAACCCTAATCTAATTACGAAATTTAATTTCTAAATTAGAAAATTATTTTTTTTCTATTAGAAACCCTAATTAGTGGTTTATAAACCCTAATGACCATTTTGACCCTAATTGTTCAATTAGCGATTGTAATTAGGAAATGCTAGTCCTAATTAGCAAGATTTAAATAATGATTAAGAAATTTTAATATAATTAGAAAATTCTAATTATAATTTTGGAAATATTAATTTTCTATTTTAAAAACCTAAATTAGAAATTTTAGAAAAATAAATTGCAAGTTAAGGGTTAAACCCTAAACCCTAAAATGGTCCAAATCCTAAACCCAAACCCTAAACCCTAAGGGTTTGACTAATTGACAAGAATGCCATTAATTTTGTATGCGAAAAGACTAAAATGCCCTTAGTGCATTATTGTGACTTAACTTGCAAGAATTGACCTAGTGTGAGTTGGTGGCCAACCCTAAGCATAGCATTTGACAATTACCAGCTATCTCAGCCGAAATTTTCATCCATTCCATTGCATCAAGTCATTTATAGAGATTAAAGAGAGAGAAATGGCCACTTACATTTTTATTTCTCTCCAAGACCTTCTCTCTCTAAAATCCGAAAATGTAGAGTGAGAAAGTGAGATAAGATAAGACATGATCAGTCCATAACTATCAAATATCATATCATCAAGGATCAGAATCAGAATCAAAGCTTCAAAAGGTATAAGAACCTTAATTTTTAAAATCTTTTGATTTGATGTTAAAAGTTGTAATCTATTGGTTAAAGATGTGTAATAAGGTGTCTTTTAGTGATCTGGGTTGTTAAATCCCAGATCCATAACATCAAAATGTTCGGATTTGATGATTTTTAAAATCTGGGAAAAGTTGGAAATATGGCCTGACAAGCTAATGTCAAGGCCTGTAAATCCATCTCTGTTTTTGCTTTGTGTTGTTTTATGTTATAAATGTGTTATATGTCATGAGGACTTTGATCTGAAACTATAAACATGGCTAGATCATGAGTGGATTGAGTGATATGAGCAGTCAAACTACGTTGACCGGTCATAGAGACTGAGTTTCTGGGCAACCCAAAAGCCCAGATCTCGTTTGACAACGTTTTCTGAGTCTTTGATCTTACCTTATGTTATTGTTTTGGTTATGTTGTTGTTTATATGTTGTAGACATGTATAAGGACTTCACACTCATGCCTTTAGATCACCAAACATCATAACAGAATCATAGAAATTGTGGGTCAAACAGGAATTGACCATCACGACGGATGAAGATTCTGGGTAACCCAGATCTTCATCAGCCGAGTTCCTGACAAGTAATTTGATCGGCCTACATCTTCTTGTAATGTTGTTGTTAGACTGATCTGAGGATATCAAGTTGTTCACTGACATCTCCACTACATATGTGAACCTTCATATCACACAAAGAAATCTTAAATATGCATGTTATAAGGATCCAAAAGAGGTAGAAGAATCGCTCTTCATTTCTCGAAAAACACGTAAATTAAGAATGACTTTATCGAACTTTTTAGAAGTCTAGATCTTGCTTGTGTGATGCATTATAACCCTGATGATGGTTAGATCATGTAGTGTTG
Organism: Panax quinquefolius; assembly: GCA_020205615.1. NCBI lineage: Eukaryota > Viridiplantae > Streptophyta > Magnoliopsida > Apiales > Araliaceae > Panax > Panax quinquefolius. The sequence goes on from CM035165.1 coordinate 74,682,760, forward strand.
CATCAATACTACAGGATCTTACCATTATCAAGCCCAGAAATCGACCGGAACCCAGATTCATTTGTGGTCAAACATACCAACTCGGTGACTGACTTGCTTATCTCAAGGTGCTCAAGAACACACATTAAGAACACCTATAGCGGCAGATTACGTCGCTATAGGAATCCTTTAGTGACAATTATTTTTAAAATAGATTAATTAATTTAATAAATCAAATTAAATGGTTTTAATTATTAAAAATACTAAATAAATTCAGAAAAATTATTATAAAGTTTGAAAAATAGTTTTTAATTATATTGAGTATATTTCATAAATATTTAATATTTTTGGAATATAAATGGTATTTAATTTATTTAATTATAATATTAAATAAATTATTTAAAAATGATTTTAATACATGAAAAATATGAAAAATAATATTATGGTAAAAGAAAATATTTTAAGTTATTTTTAGTGACTTTTAATATTTTGTGATGAAATTCATTAATTAATTAATATTAATGATAATTAGTTTATTTAAAATATATTAAATAAATTAAAGAAAAATAGAATTAATGTTTTATAAATCATATAAAAATGATTTAAGTGTTATAAAAATATTTTAAGTTATAAAATATAACTTTTGATATTTTGTCATGAAAATATTAATATTTTAATATTAATAGCAATTATCGGATAATGAATTTAATTGTTAAAAATCATAAAAAGGTGATTTTAAGGTATTAAAAATACTTTAATATATTATAAATATATTATAATATTATGACATGTATTTCATTAATATTTGATAATAAATAAATATTAATGATAAAGGAATTATGTGGTATTTAATTCATTTAAATACGTGTTTAATGATTGAAAAATTCATGATAAATAGTAATAATTATTTAAAAATTATTACGAGACTTCGATAAATGTTTTAACTGTTAATAACATTATTTAAGATAATTGTTAAGTGTTAAGTCAGAGTTTAATTGAACTTAGACTCGATAATTGTCCGACTAGACCGTCGGGATGTCAATTTTGTGTCAGGTTCAACTCAGACTGCAATAGTTTGACTTGATACCGAGTTATATGTGTGTTGTAGACTGATAGGGTTATGTGTTATGTGTTTAGGTTATTTTATGTATATCTATATATATAATAGTATTATATTGTGATGATATTATTCTAATATTGGAGATCTATATTACTAATATTTGGTCTTCGGATAAAGCGTTATAAATTGTATAGCGGTAATCAACGGTTCAGGCAAGCTTATGGTTAATCATTGTTGGTTGCCATGAATTGTACTCTGTAGATATTGCATGTATAAGTCAGGTATGAAAGGCTGATCAACTTCATTACCAGTTGGTTTCAGATATATTTGTTCATGTATAATACTTGTTCAGTCATAAATTTGTTCCTGCTAGTTCACAATTATATTGTTGAATTATAGCTAGCTTATTACTCAGACTCTTATAATCATGATATATCGTTATATTATTAAATTTAAACTTGCTGAGCAACTTTTATTCCTCTCATAAAGTTAAACTCTTTTAAATTTATATCGTTACAATAGCTTCCAACTCTAGATCATGAGTAGGATAATTCCTCTCATATTCTTTGAGTTGTCGAGAGGCATAGGCTATGACTTTCCCATGTTGCATGAGAACACATCCTAACCCTTTTCCTGAAGCATCATTGTAGATGACAAATTCCTCCGAAACAGATGGTATTATCAGAACAGGTGCTGAAATGAGTCTCCTCTTGAGTTCTTGAAAACTCTTCTCACATTCCTCGCTCCAACCAAATTTTGTATCTTTCCGAGTCAGCTGAGTTAATGGAGTAGCGATTCAAGAAAACCCTTCTACGAATATCCGATAATAACCAGCTAAGCCAAAAAAGCTACATACTTCGGTTACTGATTTAGGTTGCTCCCAGCTTTGTATTGCTTCAATCTTTGTCGGGTCAACAGATATTCCATGACTTGATACTACGTGCCCAAAGAATGCTACTTTTTCAAGCCAGAACTTGCATTTCTTCAACTTGGCATAAAGCTTATTTTCACAAAGTTTTTGGAGTATCAGCCTCAAGTGTTGCTCATGATCTTCACGGCTTTTGGAATATATGAGAATGTCATCAACAAAGACAACCACAAAATGATCCAAATATTCCTTGAATACTCGGTTCATCATATCCATGAAGGCAGCAGGAGCATTAGTTAATCCAAAGGACATGACTAGGAATTCGTAATGCTCGTACCAAGTTCTGAAAGCCGTCTTTGGAATGTCATCGATTTTAATCTTCAATTGGTGTTATCCGAAACGAAGATTAATCTTTGAAAAGAATTTGGTGCCTTGCAAATGGTCAAACAGGTCATCAATGCGAGGCAACGGGTACCTATTTTTGATGGTGACATGATTCAACTCTCGATAATCAATACAAAGTCGCATACTCCCATCTTTCTTCTTTACGAATAGAATAGGAGCATCCCAAGGGGACGTACTAGGACGAATGAAACCGATGTCTAACAATTCCTGCAATTGGGTCTTTAACTCCTGAAGTTCAATAGGAGTCATTCGATATGGGGCTTTGGAAATGGGTTTTGTACCGGGTTCAAGGTCGATACAAAATTCAACTTCACCCTCTGGGGGTAGGCCAGGAAGTTCTTCAGGGAATACGTCAGGAAATTTATTAACAATAGAAATATCATTCAAATATGACGTATTTTTGTTTAAATCCGTGACATGAGCTAAGAAAACTTGACATCCATTTTTCAATAAACGGATAGCTTTATGGCTTGAGATGACAGTGATTGATTTTAATGGTTTGGTTGCTTGAATTCGCTTAATAGGTTGGTTAGAAATATGAAAGCTAACAACCTTACGAAAATAATCAATTTTTGTATGATGAGTAGTTAACCAATCAATCCCTAAAATTACGTTAAATGCAAATATTTTTAAAAAAATAAGATCGACAGTTAATGTGAGGGTACCGATTTAAACCAAACAAAACTTATATACAGTGGATGTAATGAAGGTTTCTCCCAAAGGAGTTTCAACAGATAAGTCAGAGTCTAATTTCTCCAGAGTCAAATTTAAACGTTGAGCGCAACTAGGAGAAATAAAAGAATGGGTAGAACTGGTATCAAATAAGGTATATACTTCCCTATAGTTTATGATAAGCTTACCCGTGATGACCTCGTTCGGGTTCCTTGCTTTCTGGGAGGTCACAACAAACGCTCTCCCTTGAACAACTAGTTTTGACTTGTCTAGGACGGCATTTGGTGTCACCGTTCCAACTGGACTTAGCTTCCCAATACGACAAAATCTAGCTAGGTGACCTTCTCTTCCACAATTGTAATACATTTTGAACTATTGCGCACAGTTTGAACTGATGTGTCCCTCCCCTCTGCATTTGAAGCATATGATAGGTGGTCGTTCTCCTTCCTTAACAACGAGTGTTGGTGCTGACGTCTTTCCATCATTGTTGAATCTCCTCTTCTTGAAATGTCCACTTTTATTGTCTTGGCCATGATTACCACCGAAGTGGTTACCATTTCTGGCATGTTGATTCCCTCCACGTTTGTTTTCACCGCTTCGATGACTTCTACCATTGGTATTATCATTTTGTCGGCTACTTTCTCTTGGTTGGGTTGACTCGTTATCATATTCCAATAATTGAGCTCTATTTACAACATCTGAATACAAACACAGTTTATGAGAAATTAGATATTGACGTATTTCGGGTTTTAAACCTCTTAGAAACATCCGCATCATTCTCTTCTCATTATCAACCAAGTGGGACGCAAACCAGGATAACTCGGCAAACTTAGCTTCGTACTGCGACACGGTCATATTGTTCTGCTCCAGCTTGATGAACTCTACCTCCTTCATGTGATGAATACTTTCGGGAAAGTACTTGTCATTGAACAGTTCTTGGAACTTCTCTTAAGACATTTTTAGTGCGGCAGGATAGGTACGCTTTACAGATTCCCAGTAGTAATTTGCCTCTCCTCGCAACATAAAGGTGGCAAAGGGAACCTTTTGCTCCTCGGAGCATCCCAAGACATCAAATATCTTGGTGATCTGATTTATCCACGTCTCCACCTTAAGTGGTTTTGGCTCTCCAATAAACTCCGGTGGTCCCAGCTCCTTGAACTGTTTAGCGGTGACCGTCCGAGAGTTGCAAGTGTTTCCACCTGCATTTTGGACATGAGTCTCTCTCGCCTGATGTTGCATGAATTGTAGAAAGCCACTAAATATTCCGTCGTTCATCATTTGGTCGGTGTTATTGTTTGCATGAGGATTGTTGACTTCCTGATGCACATTTTCCTGGTTATTGATCGTTGGTGATTCAACGGTCTCTTGTGCTCAATTGTTATTCTCAACATTCTCGGATGTCATTTTCAAATACTGCCACAAAATAAGGGTTAATTGACATGTCACATATTATTCATATACTCTAACCGACCAATTAAATAACAAATAAACTTAGGTAGGTCATACTGGCGAAGGAATTACCCGTCTCTCCCCTCCTAGTTGTAGTCTCACATCTCAGTCAAGGATCATATCCCTAAGCTTTGATACCAATTGTGACACCCCCAAAATAGGTATACATCACCCATTCTGAGTCGCCAAATACATGGTACAGAATACAAATACAAACTTAAATACACAACATGAGCTGTGAGTTTCCATACAAATATTATCGTCTAGACAGTATTCAAACTCAAAATAAGTACTCATTACAATTATTATCACACTATTTCACATAATAGTGAGGACTACTAATGCAAACATCTGGACCGTCACTCCGTTCCCCGACTAGTCTCAGCTATATTCTCATTTCCTGAAGAGAACAATGAAAGAAAAGGGTGAGCTCAACTAGCCCAGTAAGAAATATTATGACTAAGATAATGCAGAATAAATTATCGTTACCCTTCAACAGTGTTAAACTGATAAAATATAATAAACATCAAGTTTAACTGCAGCGAAACACGCAATCCATTAGTAGAGTCAAGTAGAGTATAAAATCTAATATCTTCTATGAATTAAAAGGTTTTTCATTACTTTTATCGCTGAGACTCAGCTTAATAAATAATCCACATCATCGAATCACCCTTACACTACGGCCAAGGATATTCTTAAGTATCACGACCATAAATTATCCATGCACTACGGGCCAAGGATATTCGTGTATTCACCAATGGTCATGATCATGCCAACAACTGTCCATTAATGCACTATGGGCCAATGAGGACTTTTACCACATCATTTGTAACATTACGGTCATGATTATACCGAATAATCCCTGGTCATAATCATACCAAGTCCATCTATGCACTACAGGCCATAGATGACTTTCAACATAATATAAGCATGAAGATGATGACAATGAAATAAGAATTCAATTAAAAGAAAGCAAAGGATAAATTTTTAAATATTTATAATTTAATTTATCCAAAATTCAATAATGTCCAAATTGTCAACATGATACTGCATTGTGGAGTAAAATTCAAGAATAATATTATATCAAAAATGATTTGGACCGAAAAGAAATCAATTTTTGTCATGAATAGTACCTCGGGTGAATAGTAACCAAGTGAATAGTACCCATGAATAGTAACTTCGAGAATAGTAACCCCGTGAATAGTATCCTGGCATGAAAAAAATTAAAACTTATCAAGAATGCTCAGAATAATATTTCTATGAAAAGATACTGGATGAAGCGCAAATATCAAGGATATTCTACTAATTTCATGGAGTATAGAAGCCAAAACTTTAACAAAATGAGTATAGAATTCGAAATCTAAAACAAAATAATATTACTTACATACTACAGAGTATGAAAGAAAATATTATTTTATACGAATATTGAACAAAAATAACATCCCTTACCTTAAAAAAAGAGTATTTCCAACTGGTATAGCGGGGATATGCTTGAAGAAAACTTATATTGTTTTCTACGCTCAAAGCTTTTTAAAACTCGAAAGAAATACGCTCAATATTATAGAAGAAGAATTCTCTGATTCTAGTGTAATTTTGAATTCTAACTAAGCATCCTATTTATAGGATAATGGAAGGAGTACTGTTAAGAAATAAAATCACGGATGCAATAATCGGCTGAATTCAATTATCAAGTAAAACAAAAATATAATATATATATATATATATATATATATATATATAAGCACATGTTGTTTGAAAAAAACAACTCCTCCCGTGAAAAAATTTTAAGATTCCCCCCCCCCCATTTTTTTTCTTCCAACGTGGGCCCCACGTGTTCCCCTCCCACCAACATGCCTCCATCACAGGTGGGTCCTACCATATTATATATATACTAAATAACTTTTTACCGATTATTTTGAAAAATGAATAAATTAGGGTCCATAATTAGCAAAATTTACAACAAATACTTCATAAAAATTCCCTCAATATTTTTAACAATGTTTATTCATATTATTAAAACTCGCAATATTAACAACCAGATCGTTCCCAGGAAAGAGGGGGATTTTCGATAAGGATTTCTCCCTATTGGCGTGTAATTAGGTGACCAAACCTCTTTCATCGACAGCACTTTCTAGACATTGTTAATTATGCATATAATAATTAGAATAACTTGTCATCTCAATTATTGATTTAATAATATATAAAAAATTGATAATGATTGAATCAAATAACGTGAGATACTATGCAGCTATTAATGTAGCAATAATTGAACAAAACTGAGTGACTTCTCACGTAAGCATCAATAATCAATACAGTGTGCTACTATGCAACCACGCGTATTACTGTACTTTTACCACCGGGTATTTCAACAGTTTAAAACTTCCGCCAGTATTTTTATAAAAAGATATTTCTGTCGATTTCTAACTCCAACAATAATTCTGTTGTGGGGTCCACCAATGATTGCGTCGTTGTACGAATATTCCCTGTTAAAATGAATATTCCTTGACCAATCGAATATAATATAACAACTTGCGTACTTTGCAAAATTTATAAATATTACCCACAACTATAACATTATATCAAATTCATTCCATAATATTAAAAAATGATATTTATAGAAAATTCATCTTTATTCATTAAAGTTGGGGTCTTAAACCTGATGTTGCATGAATTGCATAAAGCCTCTGAACATCCCATTGTTCATCATTTGATCGGTGTTATTGTTTACATGAGGATTATTGTCTTCCTGTTGCACATTATCATGGGTATTGATCGTTGGTGACTCAACGGACTCATGTGGTTCATTATTGATCTCAACATTTTCATATGTCATTTTCAAACACTGCCACAAAATAAGGGTTAATTGACATGTCACATAGTATCCCTATACTCTGACCGGCCAATTAAATATCAAATAAACTTAGGTAGGTCATACTAGCGAAGGAATTCCCCTTCTCTCCCCTCCTAGTTCTTGTCTCACATCTCAGCCAGGGATCATATCCCTAAGCTTTGATACCAACTGTGACGCCCCCAAAATAAGTATACATCACCCATTCTGAGTCATCAAATACATGGTACATAAATTAAATATAAATTTCTTTTATACAATATGACAACATCGTATCTTAGAGTTTTTTTACACGAATATTGTCTCATAGACAGTATTCAAACTCAAATGAAGTCCTCATTACATTTATTATCACACTAATTCCTAAAATAGTGAGGACTACTATAGCCACCATCTCGGACCGTCACTCTGTTCCCCGACTAGTTCCGACTACGTTCTCATTTCCTGAAGAGCAAAAGGGTGAGCTCAACTAGCCCAGTAAAAAATATTATGACTAAGATAATGCAGAATAAATTATCGTTAGCCTTCAACAGTATTAAACTGATAAAATACAATAAACTCCAAGTTTAACTGCAGTGGAACAAGCAATCCATTAGAAGAGTCAACTAGAACATGATATCTACTATCTTCTATGATTTGATTTTTCATCAACTTTATCGTTGAGACTCGGCTTAAAAAATAAACCACATCATCAAATCTTCCATTCACCACGGCCAAGGATATTCATGTAATCATCAATGGTCATGATTATACCGAATAATCCCTGGTTATAATCATACCAACAACTGTCCATCAATGTACTACAGGCCAATGAAGACTTTTACCACATCATTTGTAACATTACGGGTCATGATTATACCGAATGATCCCTGGTTATAATCATACCAAGCAACAATCCATCTATGCACGTAAGCCAAAGATGACTTTCATCACAATATAAGCATGAGGATGATGACAATGATATAAGAATTCAATTAAAAGAAATAAAGGACAAATTTTTAAAGATTTTTAATTTAATTTATCCAGAATTCAATAATGTCCAAATTGTCATTATGATACTGCTTTGTGGAGTAAAATTCAACAATAATATTGTATCAAAAATGATTTGGACATCAAAGAAATCAATTTTTATCATGAATAATTCCCCGGGTGAATAGTACCCGAGTGAATAGTACCCCAGGAATAATACTCGTGAATAGTACCCGTGAATAGTACTTTATGAATAGTATCCCGTGAATAGTACTTTGTGAATAGTATCCTGTGAATAGTACTAAAAATGAATACTACTCATGGACAGTACTCCGGCATAAAAAACTTAATATTTAACAAGAATGTGTAGAAAATATCCTTGTGAAACGATACTAGATGAAGCACAAATTTCGAGGATATTCTACTAATTTCACGGAGTATAGAAGCAATAATTTAATAAAATGAGGGTATAATCAGGAATACAAGATGAAATAATATTACTCACATACTACAGAGTATGGAAGAAAATATTATTCCTTATGAATACTGGAAAAAAAATATCACTCACCTCAAAAGAAGATTGGATACTGAAATAGTGAGGTAGCAGACTTCTCTTCTTCTTTCTCTTTATATCTTCTCTGTATCTATAATTGCTCTTGTGAGTCTTAGTGAATTGGTGAGAATGAAAGAAGAATCAGCTTCTATTTATAGGAAAATATAGTTTCGATAATGGCACGTTTGGGGCTCAAAATATTACAGTATAATACCTTCATCTTTTCCTTCATTTTTAATTTAGTCCTGCAAGTATTATCAAACTTGCACCACCTCCCCTAATAGTACATCATGTGAATCAATAGTACACACATGTGAAAAAAATAGTTCCGGTATAGTACCTTCATCTATACCTCTATTTTTAATTTAGTCATGCAAGTATTATCAATTTTGCACCACCTCCCCTAATAGTACATACATGTGAACAAATAGTTATAAGCATGTGAATTAATAGCAATTAATTGCTCATTTATCCGATTAATTACCCGATTGGTAAATATAACCTCCAGACATCAATTATTATCGAAATATATGTCGATTTTCATTAACACTAATAATCCCATCGCAATGAAAATATCAATTTCATCTATAATCAATACTAAATTATTTATTATTAATATTATAACTCACAATTTAACAACCAGATCATTCTCAAGAAAGAGGGGCCTTTCCGATAAGGATTTCTCCCTATTGGCGTGCAATTAGATGACCAAACCTCTCCTTGACAGAACTTTCTAGACATTATCAATATTACAAATAATAATATGAATGATTTTGTTGTCTCAATTATTGATTTAATAATAATAAATATTATGCAGATGATACTGTGATAATAATTGAATCAATAATATGAGAGATATTATACAGCAATTATTGTAGCAAAAATTGAGTATAACTGAGTGACTTCTCACGTAAGCATCAATAATCAATATCGTGTGCTACTATGTAACCACGTGTATTATTGTTCTTTCACCACCGGGTAGTTCAACAGTTTAACGGTAAAACTTTTGCCGTTATTTTTATAAAAAGATAATTCTGTCGTTTTCTAAATACGACAATACTTCCGCCAGGTCCACTAATGATTGTGTCTTGAGTCGCATCGAATATTCCCTGCTCAAACGAATATTCCCAGAGCAAATCGAATATTATATAACCACTTGCTTACTTTGCAAAATTTGTAAATAATACCCACAACTATAATATTATATCAAATCCACACCATAATATTCAAAAATATATTTCGAGAAAAATTAATCCTTATTCATAAAAGTTAGGGTCTTACATTTTTGGATTTTTTGTTTGGTTTGACTGCACCATAGCTGCCTACGTACTCCCATTGATGGGGAGGAGATCAGATCTTTTGTAGTTCAAGCTTAGCCAGAATGGTTGGAAACTGGTATTTTAGAGTTGCGTATTCTAGGGATTTGAAAGGTATTTATTTTGATTGAGTTGAGTGGGTTTTTTGGGTTTTTTTTGTTTGACTGCACCATAGATGGCTGCCTACGTACTCCCATTGATGAGGATGAGATCGGGTCTTTTGTAGTTCAAGCTTTGTAGTGAAAATATAAATTGACTTGATTTATTTATTTTTCAGGACCAGGATAGTGGTTTACAAACATTTCAGATATAGAACCTTTTCAAAGTGTCTGAGTTGATAAGCTGGGGAAATTCTTCACCGTCTATTTCTTATAATCTGAGGGCTAATCCTGTTAATACTTTCTTGGCAATGAAAGGGCCTTCCCAATTTGGGGTGAAATTTCCTTTAGACTGATCTTGATTAGCAAGGACTTTGTTCAACGCCAATTTATTTTCTTTAAATTTTCGAAGCCAGACTTTCTTGTTATATGACTGAGCAGTCCTCTGCTGATATAATTGACCATGAAAGATAGTCGTAGCCCTCTTCTCATCAATCAGAGATAACTGGTGGTACTGCTCTTGTAACCAATGGTCTTCCTCCATCTAAGCATCTATTAACACTCTTAATGACTCCATTTCTACTAATATAGGGAGTATTTCTTCCATGCCATAGAATAATGAGTAGGGGTAGCCCTAGTAGAAGTGTGTATTGACGTTTTGTAGGCTAGCAGAGTCAGAGGTAATAAGTCAGGCCATCCCTTGTGATTGGCGGAAATCTTTTACATAATTTTCTTAATATTCTTGTTGGATGCTTCGACAACACCATTCATTTTGGGATGATAGATGACAGAGTTAAGATGTTTGTTATGGAATTTGCTGTATAATTCTATCATCATCTAGTTGTTCAGATTTTTGGCATTGTCTGATACGATCACCTCCGGTTGTCCATATCGACAGATGATATTGTTTTTGACAAAACCAATGATTACCTCTTTGGTGACTTTGGAAAAAGAGGCAGCTTCTACTCATTTGGTGAAGTAATCAATCACGATAAAGATGAATCAATGACCATTGTTGGCTTTGGGATCTATTAGCCCAATCACGTCCATTCCCCCATATTAAAAAAGTCCACGATGAGCTCATATAATGAAATTCATTTGGAGGAGTGTGGATGGCATTTCCATGGACTTGGTATTGATAGCATCTCCTGACGTGATCGTCATAGTTGGCAGTGAGAGAAATCCAATAATGCCCCATTCTTAATATCTTTTTGGCAAGAAAAGGACCGCTCATGTGTGGACCACATACTCCACCATGGAATTCATCCATGAGTCTTTGGGCTTGATCTTTGTCCAGGCATCTTAAAAGACCTATTCTAGCATCCCTTTTGTAAAGTACATCTCCGCTCAAATAGAATTTTTAAGGCCATTTTATGGATTCGTTTTCTTTCAATTTGACTTTCCCTAGCTGTTGTAGATCCATCTCGAATATATTCTTTGATGTCATGATACCAGGGCTTTTTTATGGGAGGCAGTTCATTTGATACTTCTCCAATGTAATTTCCATAGGCTGGTGCCTTCTGGTTTAGAAATTTGATATTTGGGATTCCTCCCCCTTTCAGATATGTGGATCAATGAAGCCAATGTTGCTAGTGCATCCGCAAAGTCATTCCTACTTTGAGGGATGTAGATGAAGGTTATTTTTTCAAACTCCATAGCCATCTTGATAACTTGCCAATGGTAGGGAAGAAAATGTAATTCTTTGGTGTAATATGCCCCAGTGGTTTGCTTGATGACCAGCTTGGAATCCCTAAAGACCAACAACCGTTTGATATCCATGGATTGGGCCAGTTTCAATCCCATTATACAGTCTTCATACTCAGTTGTGTTGTTGGTATTGCCAAACTGCAGTTTGATGGCCATAAGAAACTATTTTCATGTAAAAGATACAAGAACTACCCATGCTCTGGCACCTTCCATGTATATGGCTCCGTTAAAATATAATTTACAAGATCGAACTGTATTTTCTCGATAGATCTATTGAATTCCATCATCCGGGAAATACGTTTCCAGAGGTTCAAAATTCCCTGATGGTGCTTCGGCTAATTGATCCGCAATTCCTTGACCTGTGATAGACTTTTGAGTCACGTAGATGATATCGAATTGTTGAAGGATTTAATATAAAGGATTTTGAATACAATATTTTGTGGTTTTCCAGCTATTAAAGAATTAATAATATAACAAGACTTGTTGGAAAATAAAACTTTTGCTAGCTCTCTATAGAAGTAATATATAAGACAGATATTTGCTTTTGATTTTTTGAACTAATATATGCTTCCAATATTGTATGTATCCCTGTTTAGCCAGTAAGAAGTAATATATACAGAAGAAACTTAGCAGGTATATTTTTATTAGCAAAGAATACATAACTGATATATCTCTTTTGCCATTGTTATTGACCAACAGATATAATAAGAGTTGCTAGCATAAAATATTAGTTCAGTTGGTATATGTAATGAATGAATTTTTCGAGTTGTGATTTTGAGGACAGAGTCCTTTTAATGAGGGAAGGATGTAACGATCGAGAAATTTGTAATTTAATTTAAATATTTATGGAATTAAATAAATATTTAAAATAATTTATTTATCGAGAAAAATAAATATTTGATGAATTGTCATGAATTAATTTAGTAGCTAAATTAATTAATGTTAATTTAATCGAGTAATGATAATTTTACTTGTTGGATTTAATTTAAGAAAAATAATTAAATTAAATCAATTGCTTAATATTTAAGAAATTAGTTAAAATAAATTAAATATAGTGAGATGTCTAATTTATTAATTAAATTAGATATACAATTATTTATTAATTATAAGGTATATGATAATAAGAATTTTATTATTATTATGAGTTATTTAAATCAACTAAACTAAGTTATTTAAATTAATTAGAGTGTGACACAAAGTAACTATGCAATATAAATAATATAATAATAAACTAGTTTGGGAATATTGTGGTAGCCAAACAAGGCCTTGTGGCCTTTGGCTTATTCAACTGACGAGCCTTTTTGTTTTTCAAACTAACGTTTGTGGGAGGCCAGTTATATTATTCCTACGCGTCTATTTTTTTTCTAAGGCAAAATATCAGAGTGTTGAGAGAGAAAGCTTGGAAGAAGAAAACACAGTGTTATTGGAGGGTTAGAGAAGAAAGGTTTTTGGGGAAAGGATTTCTCTTAGTTTGGCTATCATATCATCAAAGATTAAGGTATAAACTATTCCTATTGTTATTCTTTAGTTTTGGTTGTATATATATATATATATATATATATATATATATATATATATATCTTCTTGGTATGATTTGGAAATCACAATGTATTCATGTTCTTGTAGAATTTCAAAACTCTGTTGATTATCATGTGTACATGTTATCTGTTATCAAATTTATTAGAATTCGGGTTTTAGAAAGGAATTGAAAATCACAGTGTTCATGTTCATATAGTATGGCTTTAGAAAGTACGAGATTTTATGCTTTATATGTGTGGTAAACTGTGGTTTGTTATTGGATTATGCTAGTCTATTAAGAAACGCACATAGCGTAATTTGAACGAAGTAATTCGGACAAGAATCGAAGTCACGGTGATGATTTCTGTGTAAGATGTACAAAAATGGAGTTTTATGTGACAAACATGAAATTTGAGAAATTAAAATAGTTCTAATTGTTGTTAAATCGTACTAAGTGGTTGAATATGTTCGCAATCATTTTTAAGATAGTTGTATATTTATTTTACATGTTGTTATCACCATTTGATGGGTGAAATTTGTGTTTGTTGGGCTAAAACGGCAAATCGCTCACCGCCGAAGTTCATATTCGTCAGGATTGCATTCAAAGAAATACAACCGCCGCCAAGGCAAAAAATGGCGCAATTGCAGTCACGGCCCTAAGTTTAAGTGTGGCGCGCAATTGCATACACCACACCTCGAACGAGAGACAAGGAGGTGCAGCTTGTTTACGTGTCGCCTATTGGACTTGTGTTAGTCTAGTGTGTATGTTAATGATGTTAAAATATGTTATAAGCTATAATAACATATGTTAATGTGTTGAAATGCAAAGTATAAAGATTTGAAATAATTATTTAAATAAGTTATAAAATGAAACCAAATGAGATATTTTCAAAAGTTATAGATAAATGATAAGGTTTATGTTGGTCAATGTGTAATTTCATAAGTGTTAAGTATGTTAACCTAAATGGTTAGGTGCTAGGTTAGGGTTATGACCTAAATGATGGTTTAAATCCTAAAAGCTAATATTCATACAATTAATTGTTGTTGCGATTTCGATGATATGTGTAGGGTAATTGGAGATTATTTCATTTGTGTAGCTTACAATCAAGGCAAGTCTTCTAACTCCATACTTTCATTGAGTTAGTTTGTTAAGGTTATGCAAGTTTTCTAACTCTACCTTGTTATTATTGTTCAAGTTTCTAAACCTTATTTTTTTTCATTGAGCAAGATTATTAATTCTATTCTTATGAATGATTGAATAAGCTCATGTAACCTAATTCGTTACATCTAATGAGTTTCACATTCTCATTTCTTCTTATCAATATTCAAAACATATATTGTTCTAACACATTGATTCAAAGGAGATTATTTTAATTCCTTTAATATAATACTTTGCATATATATAGATCATGCGTATTCAGTTATATATTTTCAATATTCAATCTCTGACTTTGATAGCCTTGTTTAGTTATATATTCTTGTATTAAACCTTTATTGATGAAAATTGAATAAGTGTTCTGAAATTCTAGAAACACTGATAAGCCAGTTCCAAACTAAACTTTCTTTAGTGCGGAAATTCTAAATTCACACTGAGACGAACAACCCTAACATAGGGGATTTTGTACGTGTAACGTTTAGATGTTTGTGCACAATACATGGTACAAATGGCTGATCCCCCTGAGTACGTTAAGAAGAGTCTTTACAGTCTAACGACTGTTAAGGTTAAGGTAATAATACCTAAATACCGTGGACATAGTTCGTGGTCATAAGACCCTCAGATAATTAAAGTTTGAAATTGTTTTCTATTTTGATTCGTAGAACAAGTTCCTTATCATTCAGTATTCGTTGTTCACTCTCATGTTGTTATTATACTCTCTTTATGTCAGTGAGCAATTTTTTGCTCACTCTTGCAATTAAATAATGCAGCTAAAGTTGAAAGAGGTGATGATCCATCTACTAGCAAGGGAAAGGGCAAGATGTCTAAGTGATGAAGAATTGTTTAAAGTTTATTTAAATGCTTATTGTTTTAAGACTTGTTTTATTTTATAATGTATTCCGCAAACTGATGTAATAATTTTAAGGTTAGATTACCTGGGATTTGTTTTGAGATTATGATGTAACCATTTAATGGGAGATATTGTTGTTTAAGTTATTTAAATTATGTCTTTATCCTTTGATTATGGGTAGTTAGATATAATAGATTTGATAAGTGAGTACCAAATTCGGTGAAAATGAAGTACCCGGATTTAGGGGTGTCACGGTATATCACAAGACTTTTGCAATTACAGAGTTCAATAGATATAAGATATCAGTTAATAAAGATATGATATCCAAATCAAATAACAGATAGCTAAAATAATGGAGACATAATCCATCGATTTGCTCAATCAAATCATTTAAAAAAGACTCCTAATATATATATATATATATATATATATATATATATATATATATATATATATATATATCTTCCAATCTAATAATTTCAAAACAGACTTAATTTAATGATATATGAAAAGATATAATGGAAGCCTGTTATAGCATATTCCTTAAAGGATATTAATTCAAATTCAAAAAATCTGTTCAGCATAACCAACTTCCTTAATATACTCCAATTAATAGCTTGGTTAAACGAGTATATTGAGAGACAGATTTTCAGCATAAAATATGCTAGCCAACTTTCTTATCTTTATAATGATCTATAATCAAGCCAATATATTCAATCTTGGCCATTAAATTATGTTCCCATATACAACCATATAATATTAGCCCAAAACAAATTCCCTGCAAAACCATGCAAGCACACGTGATTTTGTTATCATTCAAAACATCAAGAATTCAAAAACTAACATTCGAGCCATCACTCTAGATCATAAGGTGAAAAGTAAAATTTATGTATGTGTCTGCCTAAGGCCTCACTCGACTTCTTAAGGTTGGAAAAAATTTGTTAGGATGGTATGAGTAAAATTTGCTAAGAATTCATTCTAGATTTTTATAGTATGCCCGATTTTTATATGATAGAGGCTGTTTGTCACACAATAAACCAAGATAGGGCAGTTTGTAACATAATAATTCACTCTAGACCCACCATTCTGGGTTTTGTATTTCTATTTTTAACGAAAACATGTCTTGGTTTAGACTTGATCATATATACATATATAAACACATTTTACGTACGTACACAAACATGATATTTTGTACCATCAAGAAACTAGAAAAGGAGAAAGTCAAAAAAAAAGAAAAAAAGGAGGAATAAGATCAGAAATAAAAAGGAAAAAAAGCAAAACAAAAAGAAATGAGAGAATAAAAAGAAAAAGAGGAATAAGGAGAAAAAGAAAATAAAAATAAAAAAATAAAGAAAAAGTGGCAACTTTGCAATTTTTTCCGCTTAAAAGATCAAACTAAAATTAAATGACAACTTGGACAGACACTTTTACAATCGGGTTAACTGCTTATCTGACCCCGAAGTATACACCTTTTGCACGTTTTCCTCAAGATTTAAAAGCTCACATCCCGCTATCCAAAGTAACTCAATCCTCCCAAAACACACCCTCGTGTCATTTTCGACAAGAAAAGTGGTCGGAATTGCCATGTGGTCCGGTAAATGGAGTATAAATATGGTTTAACTGTATTTTTATATATTTGACCATATAAAATCAACTTTAAAATAATTAAATTTCAATCTTAATTATACAAATAAAATACTCATCATCTTTAAATACCCAAAAAAAAATTGTTTTTCTCTTCTTCATCATCATCTTCCCCATTTTCATCTGAAACTCAAAATTTTCAAAATTCAAAAAATACCCAAATTATTCATCATATGCCCTTGAAAATCATTCATTAAATTTGGTAATCTCAAACAAAAAATCCTTGCTCATTCATCATCTTCCAATTTGGGATCACAAAATACCCCCAACTCATTACTCTTTCTAAAAACCCATACCCTCTTCTACCGTTAATGAGACGACCCGGGATGTTGGATAACCTTGTAATTAGGTTTTCGATGTAAATTTCTAATAAAATTAAATTTTATGATATTATGTTTAAATGTGATTTTATGTGGTTAAAGGTCGAATTATGATCTAGTATGTGTGTTATGTAATTATGTTTTATGATTTTGGATGAAATAACATTTTTTTAGAAAAACGCTAAAATACTATTCATAAAACGTAGAAAACGCTAAATAAACGTTTATTTTTGAAATTTCGAATTATGTTATAGCATTTATTTGAAGAAGAGAAATGAATATCTAATAAAAGTTTTTCGGGAAAATACCGTAAAAATACTATTCACGCTAAACACGTTTTTTTGACTTTTCGAAGAACGATATAGCATTTGTTCGGGAAATGACACGAAGTGCATAATTTAAATTACAATCCATGAAAGTCGATTTTTCGACCAACCGAATAAGTTAGAAAACCTAACTAGAAAATAAAAAAACTAGGTAAATTAAGTTGGACTAATTAAGCCTAGAATTTTAAAGGTTTGGTTAGGGTTTTTACTTAGCTAGGGTTTGGTGTGGCTTGGCTAGGGTTGAGCCACTATTGCAAACTTGGAGCCAAACACTTAGAAGGTAATATGTCACTTGTTAGCAATTTGACCATGTGTGGGGGACAAGTGGTGAGTCATCTAGCATGACTCACCTTATCTAGACAATGCATTAAGTGCTTGTCTCCCTATAAAGATGTCTTAGCCAATAAGAGCTTGAAAGATATCATCTTGCCTACCTATGGTTAATTTAATTGAGGTATAATTAAGTTAACTAGGGGAGGGTTAGTATGAGTTTAGAAGTTGGTGAGATTTAACTAAAAGATGGTTAAGTCTCTTAAATAAACTAATGCAAGTATACTTGTATTTTCTCATTTATTCATTTCATTAAGTCATTTAGAGATAAAAGAAAGCAAGAGAGAATATATATATATATATATATATATATATATATATAGAGAGAGAGAGAGAGAGAGAGAGAGAGAGTCCAAGGATTGGGGAGGAAGAAGGAGCTAGCAAGCTTCACTCTTTATTCATCAAGTGAGCAAGGAACAAGAAGAAGAACAACAACAAAAGGTAAATCTAAAACCATAACCTCTTTATATATTTTATTTTGAATCTTTGATTGATCATTAGTTGTTTTTATGATGGAAGATCATGAAAGATCTTGAAGTTATAAGGAGGGTATGATGATGATAGTATGATTAAACATGTAATAATGCAAGAAAATAATAAAAATGCAAACCTATGCGTAAAGGATGAACTATGGACAAGTAGTGGACTGTTAGTGGGTTGTTTTGAGACTATTTTTCTATGATGTCCCAAATCTAAAAATTAAGTTCTAGGGTGTTATGTTATGCTTTTATGAGTTATGAACATCACCCGATTAGAACGAAGGCAAAAACTTTTGTAACGAAGTCATGATGATTTTTTTTCGTAAAACTAGTTAAAAAGCTAAAAACATAGTGTGACCCTTTATTTTTGAATGATTTTATAAATCATTTAGATTTTTGGAAAATTCAAACTTTTTGGGGATTTTTTAGTTCGTAGAATATGGAATATGTAGACGTAAGAATGACTTCATTCCGAGTTTAGATGAGAGAGTTATGCCCTTCGGAAGGAGGCTTGTGAAATCTGCCAAAGCAGAAAGTTAGGTGTCAAATGTTTTTGGGGCCACTGTTTAGGCCTAAAAATTTGTTTAGGATTTGTAGAGGAAGTTACAAGGAAGGAAATGACTCAAAAACATACTTATTCCAACTTAAAATGACCAAATTATGAGGTTCGAAAGGGGGGTCAGAGCAATCAAGTAGAGACTGGCAGCGCATACGATGGGTGCGCAGTGGGGCGTTGGGGCCTCACCGCTTGGCGTCGATGCCTCATTGCTGGGTTGTCTAAGCGTGCAGTTATGCACGGGCGTGCCGCGGGCTATTTTTGGATGTTGTGTGATCGATGTCGTGTAATGCCAAGCAACGCGGTGCACGTTAAAGCGTGTTAAGGGATGCCGAGTGACATGTTGCACGTTTGGGCGTGTTAGGTGATGTCGAGCAACGTCGTGCATGTCGGGTATGCCACAGGCGTGTCGGCGCGTCGTTTCGCACCGACATGCGACATTTTTGACATTATTCTAAAATATTCCAACTTATAAAAAATTAATATTATAAAATGAATAATAATAAAAATAGACCATCATAGAAAGTCGTTATGAGGGTCCTGGTGTTCCTGAACGCAACGACGCCAAGAGACATTTTTGAAAGGTTATCACGCTACTTTATTTAAAAAATGTGAATAACATAAAATATGTAATAATGTAACATAACCAATATATGAAATCGTTATGTGGCAAATTGGTATATTATCATTAATTAAATTGTGTAGGACAATTGAAGGGAGATTTATCATATAAATTAAAAATAGCTTCATGAACGTTTTCGAACTCCCATTCAATTTATATGTTGAATGTATGTTCTAATTTATGAAATGCTTTTGTATAGTGTGAATTCAAGTTTTTTGACTCACACAAAATTATATAATGTGCAAGTATTCTATAACCTTGTACAAATTTATTATTCTGCGTAAGACATGGGTTTAAACTATGAAATTTTATTTGTTATATGAAATTCATAATATGATGTGATATAAGCTATTAAAAATGAGTTTCTGCCATTTGATTCGGCTTAACTTGATTTGTTGAACTATTTCAGTCAGATTATTTATTGGTGAAATATGAATTGTAATCATTCTTGAATTGCGAAAAGTTAATAGTGTCAAATTAAATAATTTGGGCAAGTATTTGTATGTATCGCACCCCGTGCAATAATGTGTTATGTGAATAAATGTTGTGTCATCATAGTGAAGTAGACACATAAAATGCTAAATCTAAGAAAGAATATAGAAAAAAGATTAAGCTCGCGAGGATTGGTCAATATGTCGTTTCAAAAATGTTATATGAAAGGAAATGGTTGTTCTTATTTATTCGAAACTGCTTCATAACTAATACTCATTTGTTGAAGTTTTCAAAAGAATATTTTGATATTCATTATGTTGTTGATTGCTTATTCAACTGTTATACTTGCTAAGCAATTAAATGCTCAGCCTTGTTTAAAATAAAATGTTTTCAGCAAAGCTAGAACGAACAGAGGAATCCAGTGAAGATTAGCGAATTGATCAAATATTGATTAGAAGAATTGCATGTTAAATTATATGTATATGTTGTGGAGGAGAAAAATCACAAATGCATTGTTGTAATAGATAAATGATGTAATATTCATTAGTATTATGATTTAAAAATGTAAAGGTCTTAGAACCTAGGATTAGAAGTGATATATTTTAATAATATTAAAAAATTTATTTTTTTCTAAAGAATATATAGGTGTATGCATTGAATGAGTGGCACTGTGATGCATCGGACCCGGGTTTGAAGGTAGACCGGGGTTTTGGGGCGTTACAGTTAAACAATTGAAAAAAGAGCTGTAAGACCCAAATTTTATGAATAAAGATTTAATTTTTCTAAATATCATTTTGAGTAATAAGGTGTGGATTTGATATAATGTTATAGTTATGGGTAATATTTATAAATTTTGTAAAGTAAGCAAGTTGTCATAAAATATTCGTTTGATCGGGGAATATTCGTTTTATCAGGGAATATCCGTACGACGGCACAATCATTAGTGGACCCCACAATGAAATTACTGTCGGATTTAGAAAGCGACAGAAATAATATTTTTATGAAAATAACGGCAAAACTTTTACCGTTAAATATTGAAATACCCGGTGATAAAAGTACAGTAATATGTGTGGTTGCACAGTAGCACGCGGTATTGCACAGTATCTTTGATTATTGATGCTTACGTTAGAAGTCACTCAGTTTTGTTTAATTATTGCAACAGTAATTGCTGCATAGTATCTCACATTATTGATTCAATTATTGTCACGGTATCATCTGCACAATATTTATATTATTAAATCAATAATTGAGACGAAAAATTTATTCATATTATTATTTGCAATATTGACAATGTCTAGAAAGTTCTGTCGAGGAAAGGGGTTTGGTCACCTAATTGCGCGCCAATAAGGAGAAGTCCTTACCGAAAAGCCCCCTCTTTCCTGTGAATGATTTGGTTGTTAATATTGTGAGTTATAATATTAATAATGAATAAATGTTATTAAAAATGTGTTTAGTGAAGCCAAGTAAATTGAAATAAATAGAGGGGATTTTTATGAAGTATTTGTTGTAAATTTGACTTAATACATGGGCCCTCCACTTACTCATTTTTCAAAATGGTCGGTAGAAAGTTATCTCAATTTTATTTTATTATTTATATATATATATATATATATATATATATAACCTGTATATTAATAAATGTGTGTGTGTGTGTGTGTGAGTGAGAGATTATATATATATATATATATATATATATATATTATAAAGTTTTGTTTTTATTATTATTATAATAGTAATAAAACAGAAAACTTTTTATATAAAACAGAATACTTTTTAATTATAAAATTATTCGTTTTATTAGATTATAAATAGAATATATTTTATTTTATTTAAAGTTTTTATTTTATTAGAATATTTTATTGCATAGTGCAGCATAGTAAATCAAAAAATTCTTCTTCTATAATATTGAGCATATTTCTTTTGAGTTTAAGGAAGCTGTGAGTGTAGAAAACAGTATAAGTTTTCTTCAAAAATATCCCCGCCATACCAGTCAAAAATACTCTCCTTTTAAGGTAAGGAATATTATTTGAGTTTAAGGAAGCTTTGAGTGTAGAAAACAGTATGTTTTTTCAAGAATATATCCGCCATACCAATCAGAAATACTCTATTATTTTTGTTCAATATTCATAAGAAATAATATTTTTTTCCATACTCTGTAGTATATAAGTAATATTATTTCATTTCATATTCATATTTCTACACTCATTTTGATAAGTATTGCTTTTATACTCCTTGAAATTAGTAGAATATCTTTGAAATTTGCGCTTTATCTAGTATCGTTTCACATAAATTTTTTTCTGAATATTCTTGTTTTAAATTTTAATATTTCCATGCCGAGGTACTATTCACGGGGTACTATTCATGAAGTACTATTCACGGGATACTATTCACTCAAGTACTATTCACCTTGGGTACTATTCACGATAAAATTTGATTTTTTTATGTCTAAATTATTTTTGATACATAAATATTATTCTTGAATTTTACTCCATAAAGCAGTTGTCATGTTGATAATTTGGATATTTTTAAACTCAAGATAAATTAAAAATCTTTAATATTTATCCGTGATTTCGTTTGATTGATGTTTATATCATTGTCATCATCATCATGCTTATATTGTGATGAAAGTCATCTTTGACCCGTACTGCATAGATGGACTGTTGATTGGTATGATTATGACCAGTAATTATGTATCGATATAATCATGACCTGTAATGTTACAAATAATGTGGTAAAAGTCATCATTGGCCCGTAGTGCATTGATGAACAGTTGTTGGCATGATCATGACCATTTGTGATAATAACGAATATCATTGGCCCGTAGTGCATAGATAATTCGTGGATGTGATACTAAAGAATATCATTGGCCCGTAGTGTATGGATAATTCGATGATGTGGATTATTTATTGAAATATGTTACAGAGATAAAATATTGATGATGAACTCTTAAATCATAGAAGATAGTAGATATCATGTTCTACTTGACTCTTCTAATGGTTTTTTGTTCTGTTACAGTTAAACTTGTTTTCTATCAGTTTTATATTGTTAAAGGCTAACGATAATTTATTCTGTATTATCTTAGTCATAATAATCTTTATTGGGCTAGTTGAGCTCACCATTTCCTTTCATTGTTCTCTACAGGAAATGAGAACATAGTCCGGACTAGTTGGGGAATGGAGTAACGGTCCAAGATGGTGGTTGTAGTAGTCCTCACTATTCTATAAAATAGTGTGATAATAATTGTAATGATGACTCTATTTGAGTTTGGATATTGTCTACGAGACAATATTCGTATTAAAACTCTCAGCTTATATTTTGTCGTATTCTACACGATACTTAACAGTTATATAAATTAAGTTTGTATTTGAATTATGTACCATGCATTTGACGACTCAGAATGAGTTATGTATACCTATTTTGAGGGCGTCACAAGAGCTTCTTTGGTCAATGCAAAATTGGCACAAGAGTGAATGTATTATATACTATTTGGATTGTGTTAATGAACCTCTCTATTTGCTTTGCCTCTCCCATCACAAAGACCACCATGTCATTCAGATTTAACTTTTGCTTAAAAATCATTTGATTATAGTTTTAACATATATATGGGTTTTGGGAATTTTGGGTCGATTTTCAATGAAATTGGTATTTTGGGTTAATTTTTGCAACGAAATCAGCCATTGTCCTCTTTTGCATGTAAAATGTCATTGCTTTTCAATTGACTTTTTTCAAATTTTTAGTCAAATTGGTATTGATTGGGTTTTACTCTATTTTTTGTTTTCTAAACATATAAGGAATCAGATAAAAGGAGGTCATCATACCATGATGGGATTAGAGTTTCTGAGATTCAAAAATATCTGGTCATCATCTTCGATTCCGGATCTTCATGTCCTATGCCCCGTTGTCTCATGTTATCCTTGTGATTTGGAGATCGATCAGTTTCGGATATGAGAAAGGTTAATAATTAGGATGAATTGGAATTTTTGATTTGGGTCTTCAATTAGATAAAAAGGTCTAATTGATGCTTAATGTTTACATTTTAATATTTTCAATGTTTTTTCTTCTTCTTTTAATTTACTAGTTTAAATGGTAATTCATTAATTGATTTTTAAGTTTTTTTAAACTAAGATAAAAAGTTCCACTTAAAGTACACTTTTTAAGAAAAATTTATCTTTTAGTTTCTAATTTGTATGTTCTAGTATTGATTTGTAATTAATTAGTTTGCATGATTAGTTGAATAATTAATTGTTTATTTGGGTTATTTTTTAGTTAATTATTGATTTGCTGTTAATTATTTAGTTTTAGTAATGTTTTAGGAATAATTATTAGTGAGATTAACTATTTGAAATTATTATTGGGTGAATGTATTAAAACTCTTTTTGTATTGATTTTGTAATTTCTACGTATTTATACTAATTAAATAAGTCAATTACGGTACTTATATTGTCAATCATATCTAAATATTAAATTAGTACACGCGACTACTTTCGGGCGAAAAAAAGGGACGGAACTCTAAATATGGTTTATTGTAGTTACTTAATAGTACTTTTGGTAGCGGGATGAGAGCTTTTAAATATCCGGATATCAAGTGCAAAATGGTGTATAATTCAGGATCAAATATGCAGTTAATCCTTTATGATTATACTTAAATAAATGTTGGGTCGGAAGAAGTATTGGACAGTCAATTCTTGACGCAATATCGAATACTAGCAATAGTCTTGTGCCTCCGGAACTATGGACGGTGGGATTTAGCCAAAACTTTAGACGGTCCAGATGATTTATTAAGATGAGCGGGAAATTCAAAATCATTTGTATTTTGTTATATAGATTTGTGACGCCCCCAAAATTAGGTATACATCACCCATGTAAACACTCGAAATTTTTCTCGTACTATCATTCACTAACATTGCGGAAAAAACAAATTAAGTCTTTTAAGAGAGAACCCTGAAAGACAATCCAAATCCATACCGGATACTACCTAAGTGCGACATCAACCCCGGATCGCAACTGGGAGTAACGATTTCAACCTCGGATCTAATCCCGAGACCTGCAGACATCTGATCTGGAACACACACCGGAGAAGACCGATTAATCTCTTGAGATGACCCCGAGGTATCCGGTCTCGATCCCAACCATAGGAATAGCCACTAACCTTGGTGATAACCCCGAGGAATGCGCTTTGAGATAACCCCGAAAATACTTATTTCAAATGCCATCGCCTTCAATCTCAAAGACTCACAACGAGATACACCGTACCAACCCTAAATAATAACATCGGAAAGCAGGCACACCTCAAAGATGACAATGAGGACCTTCAACAAATGCGCAGATCCAATCTCAAATAAGTCTGAGCAATGTCTCGCTTATCGGCCAATCCGGCAGTAACACCGGTGAGGGGCAACATCGCCATCTCGTCCAACACGATGCCACGTCTCGTCTCTATGCAACAATGTCCGACAAGGCTAACCAATCCCGAGTGACAATTATGCGGGGTAACGGATGAAAGTTAAAGCTTGAAGACTAGAGGGCATCGTCCCATCTTCAAAGACTTCGTACAAACTCTAATCTCATGCCATCGTACAACTCTCGACAACGGCGGTCCGAAATAGGTATTGAATACCTCAAAACGGATGCCCGGATTGGACTTCTCAAAATCCGAGTGGACATTACAGTGCCTGAGTGCACGTACTTCGAGACGACCCGACCCGACCCGCCTCTGGTACACCTGTGGCTGAGCCGCAGGTACACTTGCGGCACCTTTTGCCTATAAATAAGAGGCTTGGGGTGCTGATTTTTAAGAGAAAAAAGAAGGGGAAACCCTGCACAATTTGCTCTGCACTTGCCATACAGTGTATTTTCTCCCTTTCAAACACCTTTGAGCTCATATAGCCTCTTTTGTACCCACAAAAGCCCAATGTTTACCCACTCTAAAGATATAGAAGCCCTTTTATCAGTCAGTTGTAAGCCTTCTAACACACTTTAGAGTCTTTCTCTTCATCTTTGCACACACCCTTCTACACGTTGAGAGTCGTGTTGCTTGCTTTTGCCTGCACTTCTGGTCCCGTGGTTTCATTCCATCAGATATATATATATATATATATATATATATATACTTATATATATTAACTGTCATGCATCTGGACTTTGTTCGATGAGCCTCTGAACTTGATGCAGTGCGTTTATTAAGCTTTATATATATATATATATATATATATATATATATATATATATATAACTGTGTGTGTGGACTTTGTTCGATGAGCCTGAGACTTGATGCAGTGCGTTTACTCGCTTTTATATATATATATATATATATATATATATATATATATATATATATATATATATATATATATATATATATGAATCGTGGTCGAACTATGTTCGATGAGCCTTGAATTTTATATACAGTGCGTTTATTGCTTTTATATATCTATATATATATATACACATACATATATATATTTATTTATTTTGTCCTCGCTGAGTTCCCTTCGTGGTAGTTGATCGCTTTTACGACTTTCTTTACATTTAAATCACGCTGGAGTTTACTTATTGGCGATTGATCGTATTTATGACTTTTAACGACTTTATTTCCATTTCGATCCCCATGGAGGTGCTTCGTGGTTGGTGATCATGTTCAGATATATATATATATATATATATATATATATATATATATACCGCTTTTATATATATACCTGCTTATTGTTTTTATACAAATTGCAATATTCTGTGCGCCTAGGAATCATGTGATCACATATTCATCCCATTGGATCTAGATTCGGTTCCTGTGATGGACATTTTCAGCTGTAAGCAGCTTGTAAATTATTCTGCGATGTCTGTATTTCCTCAGATGGTTTCCATACCCACGAGGAAGTCGGCATTATTTTTGGATATATTATTTTTCATACGGATGCCTCGCATCCGTCAAATAAAATCAATTCAGCTGCTCACTTAATAAAAAATGAGAGTGTAAAAGGTCTCAATTCTTATTGAGCATCAGGGTTTGAAAAATCTCTTTTATAAAACATCATTGTCATATCTAGCTAAAAACTGAATTTTTACATAAATTCAAACCCTGTGTATATAGGTTCAAACGAGGCCTCGCACAACTTTCATATAACAGCACATTGACCCACACACACACACACACACACACACTCAGATAATAGTTTCTTGAAAAGAGGCGGTCACTGTGGTAACACGGATGTTGGGGGGTGCCTAACACCTTCCCCCCGCATAACCAAGTCCCCGGACCCTAAATGAATCTCGGTTTTGCCGTCCCATATATCAGTGTCACATCACTGGGTCAATGTGCAAACCTTTTCTTGGTTGTGTTGGTACAACCATTTAAAAAACCAACTGGCGACTCTTAACAGTCCCATCGTTGACATTATACATGTCGGACCTTTTTCACTTGTTTTTTCAAACAAATCTCACCTAAAATGAGAACACCAAAGAACAAGTAACGGAAAGGGACACCCAAAAATCTCGACGTCGACAGGTGGCGACTCTGCTGGGGACTCCAGTAAGAGGACTTAAGCCGCTACTACAATCTTTTCAAAACTATTATATGCTTGTGTGTGGATGTTGCATTTACATTGAATGAATGTGTACAAATGCATGTCTTGTTTGAGCTTAGTGTTTCGCATCATATCTGCGTGTGATGTTAGTGCTTCGCACTATAAACTGCTTATGATTATAGTGCTTCACACATGTCATCATTTCATACGGTGAGACGCGATGTATGTGAATGTATGTTGTGTGGTCCCTCCACCGTGAGGCTATCCGTCGGTGTTTGATTCTTCGGACTCGTGAGAAGACTAATTCTCCGAGGCTCGAAAGGCACCACCCAAATTCGCTCCAGTTGAAAGACCGGATTAACTTCCTGCCTAGTAGATTGCGATGATTTGGGAACCTTCATGCCAAAAAAAGCATGAGAGTAACCTAAGATAGGTCACCTTTGATAAACCCAAACGAAGGAAAGTCTCTTCATGCTCTCATGTTAATTACTTGTAAACACAGTTACTTATAATTTCATTCCATATCTATCTCCATGTAATGAGAAATATGAAGCAATGTGTCCACATACATACTACAAACAGCTGACCCCCGTTTGCAGGATAAAAATCCTAAAATGGACACATCACGTAGCATGTTATTATACACCTTCCCTAAAGACTAAACTATGCCAGTCTTTCGTAGGGAATCAATAGGACCTACTACCCGGTCAAAGTCCAAAAAGGCAACAGGCCTACAGTCAATCATGTCATCATCCGACCAGACTAAACTTAATCCAGTTTCTCACAAAGAATTTGACAGGTTAAGCAAACAGATTACAGATTTGGTTGTTCTATTAAAAGAATTACACCAGTCTACACAGGGTCAGAAAATACCCGTACATACTAAGCCCTCCACACAAGGAGGAATTCCGGTCATTACCATACCAGAGCCACAATTAGATACGACCAACAAAACGCAGGATGCTACCCATTCCACTGGAGATCCAGACAATGGTGACATCAAAAAGAAAGTCCTCCAAATGGAAGAGACCCTTCGCGCTATCAAAGGAATTGGAACACACGGGAGTGTTTCATATGCTGATCTATGTATTTTTCCGGTGTTCACTATCCGAAAAATTTAAAACTCCTGACTTTGAAAAATATGACGGGTTAGGGGATCCTTATACACATTTAAAAGTCTTTATTGGAGAACTGGGATCCTATGCAGAGGATGAAAAACTCAGAATGTAATTGTTCCAAAAAAGTCTAACTGGTGAAGCCCGTTCGTGGTACACAAGATTAGACAACTCCAAAATCCACAGCTGGGAAGAACTAGCACATGCCTTCTTCACTCAATACAATTTTCAAACTAAAATGGATCCTGATCGGTATCAGATTTCCAAGATTAAGAAACAGTCTAACGAGTCTTTCAGAGAGTATGCTCAAAGGTGGAGACGCCTGGCTGCCCAAGTTAGTCCTGCCATGTCAGAATCAGAAATGGTCATAACATTCATAGACATACAAGAAGCTCCCTTCTATGAGAGAGTTTTAGCAGGCATCGGCAAACCATTTTCTGAAATGGTTAAACATGGGGAGATGGCTGAAATAGGATTGAAGTCAGGAAAGATTCAAGACCTAGCCGTACTCAAAGCTGTTGCTGATCACATCCAATCTGGAAATTATGGGAACAACCCCCGGAAGGTCCATAAAAAGAAAGAGGAAGATGTTTCCCTGATACTACAGGGACAAAAAGGCAATCAAAGTATGCTTATTCAAAGGAGAAACTACACTCCCTTTCCAGCACAGTCTGCAAACCCTCCAGTACCAAAAGGTGGAGAAGTCAAACTCCACCGAGTGTTTACACCCTTAGGGGATACCCTCGAGAACATTCTTAATCTTCTGACAACATAGAAGAAAATTACGCATCTTCTTCCACCAGCCAGCCCTAATGGACGAGGTTTCAATGCTGCTAGGAAATGTGCTTATCATGTCGGGGGACCTAGACATGATACTCAGGATTGTTGGGCCTTGAAACACAAAATCCAGGACCTAATAGACAACGGGGAGATCGTAGTCACCAAACCCGATCAGCCTCATGTACAAGACAACCCTCTTCCTCAACACAAAGAAGAAGAGGTCAACATGATTAATTGGAGCAGTGGACAAAGTTCCAACTTCAAATTGTGATTCCTCCTGACCATCAAAGCGGTGATGATGATGGGATTATGCCAAGTTCCAATTCACAATGGAACGAAGATCAAAGCTCTCGGCAAAACAAGTTGAAGCGATTGGTCAAACTAGTGACTAATCGGCATCAAGTGACTCGACAATTAATCGGCCAGAGTATGCCGATCTCCTACCAATCGTCATGAATATTCCTCGTCACTTTCAAAAAATGAAATCTTTGGAAGACAAAGTGACAAAGAGAGCAAAATGTGACTCCCCAAAATTAGGTATACGCCACCCATCTTGGGTCGCCACTTACATGGTACATAAATTCAAATACAAACTTAATTATACATCCGTCGTGTAATCGTGTTTTTTTCAATTACGGTTATGATTATACCGAACAATCTCGTCATAATCATACCAAGTCCGCTCATTCACGTAAACCCACGATGACTTTCAACACAAGATAAGCATGAGGATAATGATATAAAGAATCAATCAAATGAGATAAAGGATAAATATTAAACATTTATAATATAATTTATCCGAGATTCAAGAATATCCCCATGTTATCAATCACTTAATAATCTCATAATCTAATATCATTAATATTATAACAATATTTTAATCACTTCTTAAATTTATAAATAATTTATCTCAATTGTTTACGCTTTTACCATATAATGCATTTAATCATTCAAAATGCCATACTCATAAGATATCATCACCAATTATCAAATCCTCATCAAAAAAAATATGCATATACTCTATATAAGATTCTCTGCACCATAAAATCCTATTTTCAACTTTGTTACTTCACATAACATATTTAACTCATATGTTCAGAATTAAACTATTTTCATGAAAATACTAAATCAGTCCCAAAAATATTTCTTTTACGGGATTTAGCATAATATAGTCCCATAATGAAAATATATTTTTCTCGAATTTTTAAAATTCATTTACTATTTTTCAAAAATCAATTTCTAATTAATTCCTTAAGAAATTAGCTACCTCAAGTTTAACTCCAAAATTCCCAAATCTTGGCAGGACCTTACACATGTTAATGTGAGCCTGCGATTTAAATTCATGGTCATCGGAGTTATAGAACTCCGGTTATAGCATTTTTCGTCAAAAAACCTAAATATTGAAATGGTCATAACTTGTTCATTTTCAAATCGAGAATGAGCTCATTTTTGGACAGGAGGTACTTTATAACATATATTTTCATGTCCCAAAAGGCCAGAATTTTTCACATAAATTTAGTGGCCAAAACAGCCTTTAAATTTTCTCAGGCGTGAGCATTTTGTAATTTGCGACTTTGGACTCTTTTGCTAAATTCAAATCACACACGAAAATCTGACACCTTTTCCAAAGATTCTACTTGGATAAGCTACAAAACTCATAGATCTAACTCCAGGACTTGACCAAACTCAAAAATTCAAAATATAATAGGAGATATGGTCAATTGAATTTCATGTTACGCTTTTTACAAAATCGATTTTTCAACCCTTTGTGATTTTTAAGAAACTTTCATGTTTTCACATAATAACCACATAACTCATCATAACACTTACTAATACTTCATATACCCATGATTTTCATTAGTCCAATGCTTTTATTATGACTTTCATCATAATCCTCGTAAATGAGATCCTTTTAGTTGAAGAAATATTTGAGGTTTAAGAAATGGGTTTTTATCTTTGAATCAATACAAAATTCGATTTCATGCTCTAGGGTAGGCTAGAAATCTTCAAGAATACGTCAAGAAATTTATTAATGATAGAAATATCATTCAAAACTGCTACTCTTATCCAAGACTTGGATAATACGTTACATTGATACCAACTATGACTTCTATCCTTTAACCTAGATAGCACCTCACAATGATACCTATCAACTTGTCATCGTCATTCACGACGTCGCCTACAGAAAGTCTGGCTTCGGTGCATTCCACACAAGGAAGTCAACAACGAAAGGATCGGGGCTCTTTACTTATGGCTTGATATAACAGTGATTAACTTTAAGGTTTGGTTACTTTGAATTCGTATAACAGGTTGGTTAGGAATATGAAAGCTAACAACCTTACAAAAAGAATAATAAGTAGTTAATCAATCGTTTTCAAAAATTACCTCAAAGGCAAGTATTTTCAAAGAGATAAGATCGTGAAAGTGTTTATTTGAAACAACAAGATTAATAAACAATGGAGGTAACGAAGGTTTCTCCCAACGAAGTTTCAATAGATAAATCAAAGTTTAATTTTTTAGGAGTCAAATTTAAACATTGAACACAACTAGGTAGAATAAAAGAGTGGGTAGAACTTGTATTGAATAAAGTATAGACTTCGTAATAATTTATAATTAATTTACCCGTAATAACTTCGTTCGGGTTTCTCGACAAACGCTCTAGCTTAAATTACCGAGTTTGACTTTACTATAGGGTACATTCCACCCTTAAGTGCTTCTTCACATTCCTGATCCATGATTTGAATCATTATTCTCTGATCCATATCGAATTCGGGTTGGCCCGCTATGCACGAGGTAATTCCGATTCGATGTTAAATTCTCCCAATTCTTTGTCCAAAAAGCAAAGTCCATTTCATCTATTTTGGCTTTATTGGATCGAACGTCTTTTTATACACTATCAACGCGTTGTGCAGCTTTTACCCACGCATCGTCTATTCTCCTTCGTTCAGTTGTTTCTTCTTTCAGCTGATCTTTGATTTTTAAATTTTCAGATTCCAACTTTAATATCTTACACCCTGCCAAAGCGTGATTTTGTTCGAGCATCACATATCGGGTAACCCAATTTTGAATTATTGTATCCCTTTGTTCCACGAATCGTTTGCTGCTTCTTCAACTGTTCTTCTAGCTCACGAACACGATTTTGTAATTCTAAGTTTTGATCATAAACTTCTTCTAACCAATTCTCCTCAGGTTCCTCTTCTTCCTCTTCTTCCTCTTCTTCCTCACTCTCAGCTGCTACCTCTGCAACTAGCTCGGGTGCAACAATTAGTTCTTCATTCACTACGTGGATATCTCTAATTTGTTCTTCGTCTGACACTGCATTAACCTGATTAGTGATTAAAGGTGTCACAACGGTCACATTCACTCCATTGTGAATATTTTCACCGCCGTTTCCAAACACCGCCACAACATAAGGGTTAATTAATATATCAAATATTATCCCTACACTCTGACCGACCAATTAAATAACAAATAAACTTAGGTAGGTCATACTAGCGAAGGAATTCCCCGTCTCTCCCCTCCTAGTTCTTATCTCGCATCTTAGCCAGGGATCATATCCTAAGCTCGATACCAACCGTGACGCCTAAAATTAGGTATCGTCCACCCATCTTGGGTCGCCACTTACATGGTACATAAATTCAAATACAAACTTAATTATACATCCGTCGTAGTGTAACATATGACAATACATAAATCGAGAGTTCTAATAGGAATATTGTCATTTAGACAATATCCATATTCAAGGAGTCCTCATTACATTTATTGTCACACTATTTACGAATAGTGAGGACTACTAATGCTATCTTCGGGACCATCACTCTTTTTCCCGACTCGTCCCAGCTATATTCTCATTTCCTGAAGAGAACAGTGAAAGAAAGGGTGAGCTCAACTAGCCCAAAGAAGAAATATTATAACTAAGATAATGCGAATAAATTATCAATAGTCTTCAACAATGTTAAACCGATAAAATACAATAGACAAACGGTTTAAGCAGTGGCGGAATATCTTAATCCATTAAAAGAGTCAAGTAGAAAATAAAATCTACTATCTTTTAGGTTTTAAAAGGTTTTCATCAATTTTTATCACTAAGACTCGGTTTAATGAATAAACCACAATATCTAATCATCCACGTACTACGATCGAAGGATTTTCATCAAATTATCAATGGTCACGACTATACCGAATCACCCTCGGTCATAATCATACCAAAAACTATCCATCATTGCATTACAAAATACCGAGGACTTTTGTCACATCATTTATATCAAGCCATGATTATACCGAATGATCCCCGATCATAATCATACTAAGTTCATCTATGCACGTAAGCCAAAGATAACATAATATAACATGAGGATGATGACAATGACATAATAATTCAATAAAACAAGTTCACGAATTAATTTATTCAGAGCTAATAATGTCCAAATTGTCAACATGATCTTTGCTTTGTAGAGTAAAATTCAAGAATGCTCGAAAATATTTTCATGAAAAATCTTGGATGAAGCGCAAATATCAAGGATATTCCACTAAATTCATGGAGTATAAAAGTTAAAATTTTAACCAACCGAGTATAATAAATAATGAAATAACAAAAGAAATCACCATGCATGCGGTACCCGCGCATGGCGAGGTTATTCAAATGAATAATAAATACAAAATAATAAAAATAGAACCGGATCCTGTAAAACACACGATGTGATATTCCAATAGAATAATAAAGACAGAATAATAAAGATTTTAACCAGTCCCAAGTAAAAGCACGTATGCGAGGATGTTCCAACTGAATAATAAAATAATAGAAGAATGTCACCAAGTATAGGGGATTCCACAGATACACGTTATTCCAATGAATAAATAAGAATGGAATAATATAAGGATTTCACACCAAGTATAGGGTATTCGCATATACAAAGTTATTCCAATGTAATAAATAAGAATGGAATAATATAAGGATTTCACCAAGTATAGGGTATTCCGCATATACAGGTCATGTATAAGGTATGCCACTTTTACAGGTTATTCCAACAGAATAATAAAGAATGGAATAACAGAAGTTCTCTTCATGAATAAAAAAAATAACACCCCACTACGAGTACAACAAATAATATTCCCTACCTTAGAAGAATGAATATTGGAAAAGTGAAGTAGCAAAATACTTTTCTTCTTTCTCTCTATAGTTTCTCTCTGAGTTTCAATGAATTAAAAGAAATAATGAAGGAATGAGCTTTCTATTTATAGAAAAAGCGAGGGTGGCTCTTGGTCTTAACGAAGGTTGAAATGACTCTTGGTAATATTGAAGAGACAACTACTATTTGTGAAGGGGTAATTAACCCTTGGAACACCGAAGAGGCAGTTAACTCTTGGTAATATTGAAGGGACAACTACTATTTGCAAAGGGGTAATTACTATTGACGAAGGTAATTACTATTGACGAAGGTAATTACTATTGACGACGGTAATTACTATTCACAAAGGTAATTACTATTCACAAAGGTAATTACTATTAACGAAGGTAAATACTATTGACGAAGGTAATTACTATTCACAAAGGTAATTACTATTCACAAAGGTAATTACTATTGACGAAGGTAATTACTATTCACAAAGGTAATTACTATTCACAAAGGTAATTACTATTCACAAAGGTAATTACTATTGACGAAGGGACTCTTAGATGATGACATATGGGCCCCCCATAAAATAATCAAACTTACCACAAACGTCTCATAACAGACTCTTTATATACATCAAGGATTGAATAAATATTACCACAAATCATTTTA
The DNA here is from genome assembly GCA_020205615.1 of Panax quinquefolius. NCBI lineage: Eukaryota > Viridiplantae > Streptophyta > Magnoliopsida > Apiales > Araliaceae > Panax > Panax quinquefolius. The sequence continues at coordinate 74,718,121 of CM035165.1, forward strand.
TTTTTAATCAACACATATTTAATCTTTCAACAATTATTAATCATTTATAACTTGTCGTCTCAATTAATAATTTAATACTATAACATATTATACGTATGATCTTTGTGACAATAATTGAATCAATAATATAAGAGATATGATCGTGTGAATTATCAGAAGCAATAATTGAGCATAAATTTGAGTGACTTCTCACGTAAGCATCAATAATCAATATCGTGTGTTACTATACAACTACGCGTAGACATTGTACTTTTACTACTAAGGGTAGTTCAACGGTTTTGATGACAACACCTCTTTATTATTTTTATAGAAAAATAATTTTGTCGCTTTTCTAACTACTTACAATACTTCCGTTGTGGGGTCCACTAACGATGGTAGTCGTCGATTTAATATTCCCAAACAAAAAAAATATTCCCAGACCAAATGAATATTTTATAACAACTTGCTTACTTTGCAAAATTTATAAATATTACCCACAACTATAACATTATATCAAATTTATTCCATAATATTCAAAAATAATATTTATAGAAAATTCATCTTTATTTATAAAAACTGGGGTCTTACAGCAAATGCCAAAGCTTGGTCGAATTTTGCCAACAAACGAATTCACCTATTTGGGCCAACCCATGGAGGAAATCCTTCACATGTTAATCAATGAAGGAAGGATCGGTTCCTTACTACCTCCAATCAACCCCCGTTCGGGACGATGCTGACTCTAATGGAGTATGTCAATACCACTCCCGATCTGATGCATGCATAGCGACAAATCTTTGGGCACTTCACCACCTTATTCAAAATCTAATCGACAGGGTGGTATCAAGGCGCTTGGCGGAATCGACAACGTGTTATATGTGCAAGTGAGAATGCAGGGCCTACTAAGTGGAAAAGTGTGGTATGATTATATCTCATGAAGTTGAAGGGATTAATACTTTGCTCACAACACCGATAATTCAGCTCAAATGAGGAAACAATCCTTTGAAAGTGGTCGCTTCTGAGCCAATCAACTTGCCATGCAGAGCACATTATCCTATTGTTAGCTTACACAAGGTTCCGTGGAATTATGGAGAAGGTGAAGGATCCACCTCACATACCACTGCTGCAGTGTCGAAGGAAAATCCGCTGTATATTCCCCATCGGGTGATGAACCCCACCACCAAATCAAAGGCGAAAATACCCATGGAGAAGATTGAAAAATTCCTCCGCGCTGTGGGTCATAATGAAGCCTCGGTGGTTTTAAGCTTGAAGGAAGCTCCACCACAAATATCTATTTTAGACTTGGTCCTAACCTCTGAGAATCACCGAAAGGTCTTGTTAAAGGTTCTGAAGAGCTTATCTCCGACATCGGTGGATACGGAAAAGTTTCAACACATGGTTGATCACATTTTCAACAACAATGTGATATCCTTCACTGATGATGACATACCATCCGAAGGGACCGGTCATTGCAAACCGTTGCACATTGCGGTCTTATCCTCCAGATATATGGTGGCTGGAGTATTAATAGATGGAGGTTCCTCTCTGAATATCTGCCCATATGCCACCTTGGTGAAGATGAATATCAATCTCAACCGAATTCGGAGTAGCCATACTATCATCAAAGCTTTTGATGGAGCCCGCCGTAACTCGGGTGGAGTAATTGAGCTACCAATCGAAATTGGCCCTCATACAATCTTCGTATCCTTCCATGTGCTCAAGATAGATTCGGGATACAACCTGCTCTTGGGACGACCATGGATCCACATGGCAGGGGCAGTCCCCTCCACCCTTCACCAATAATTGAACTACATTATCAACGATAGCCTGGTCACAGTCAACGCTGAGCCGGAGTGTCCTCCACACGAGGACGTGCCGTTCATCAATGCAAATGCAGACGTAGAGCCAGTCAGTTTTCATGCTTTGGAAATAAGCAACACCCAATACCACGCTTATCGAAGCACCATTGCTCGAACCCCACATTTCTGGCGAGGTGATGTCGACCACTCAAGAAATGATGTCGTTGGGACATAAGCCGGACACAGGGTTGGGTAAAAGCGGCGGGTATCCGATACCCCATTCGATTAACCAAGCAAGTTGGAGCAATTTGGACTAGGCTATTCTGCACTCTAGTCACGAGAATCCTCATAAGCATCAACAGATTCCTTCACTTCAACCACGTATGGCGTTAAACCGCCTTCAAACTCGAGTCCGCACAACCTCCAAAGAAAGGTGCGGTCGATGTCATGGCCATGTTATTTCCTAAGCCGAAATCGGTGGTGGAAAAGAAAATCGTTATTCCAGATCCCGCAATCGAAGAAAAGGAGCGGAGAATCAAGGAAAACGTTGTCCGAATACTATCGGGCATCGCGTCATCGTCCGTAATGAACATACCAACAGATACACCCAGATTTATGATTGCCACGACGTAATGGCCATCATTCGGACGAGAGGATGATGACAATCCCTCCATCATCATGGTCCACCGGACTTTACCCTTACCAATTGGAGCGGCATTCCTTGCTTTGGTCGACAGAGGTAAGCGCGTAAATTCTTTTACGCCAGTAGATACTAATAACCGCTTACTTTTCTCGCATAAAGATATTAGCGGTTTATTTTGCCGATATATGCTAACATTATGTATGATCAACGCATTTCATATATACTAAGTGAAAGCATATTTTGTTTCGAGACTCTAAATTTAGATGTGCATATACTTGCGGATCGTTGCCTCTCTACACAAGGATTGTACCTTTGATGTAGAGATGAATTTAGCCTGATGGATCTCCGGGATGACATTGAGGTGCCTCCGAAAATTTAGAATGAGTCGAGACAAACCCAAACCTAACCTTGATCAAACCACTTCTTTCAATCTCGGAACCTTAGAAAGCCCTAAGTTAATCCAGATTGGTTCAGGCCTTACCCCAAACCAACGGAATGACATGGTTACGCTATTAACCCAATTCCAGGATGTGTTTGCATGGTCTCATGAAGACATGGTGGGTTTATCCACTGACATTGTCCTTCATCGCCTTCCCATTAAAGAGGGATTTAAGCCAGTCAAGCAAAAGCTCAGGCGATTGAAACTTGAGTGGAGTTTAAAGGTGAAAGAAGAAATTGTGAAACAATTTCAAGCCGGCATCATCATGGTGTCTACATATCCTGAATTGATATCCAACATCGTGCCCGTACCTAAACCTTGAGGGAAGGTGCGAGTTTGCATGGATTACCGGGACTTGAACAAAGCTTGCTTAAAAGATAGCTTTCCCGTGCCATTTATCAACATTCTCATTGATAATACTGCGCAATACGTCATGTACTCCTTTGCGGATTGCTTTGCGGGGTACTATCAGATCATGGTTGCCGAGGAAGATCGTGAGAAGACTGCTTTCATCACTCCTTGGGGAACTTTTTGCTATAGACGGTTGTCATTCAGCCTCATCAATGCCGGAGCTACCTATCAACGAGCTATGATGGCTCTTTTTCATGACTTAATGCATAAAGAGATTGAGATCTACATGTATGACATCATTGTCAAGTTTCAGAAGGAGAATGACCATCTGACCATCTCGTAAAGTTGTTCAACAGTCATGCGTAAAATCTGACTTGAAGTTGAATCCATCCACTAAGTGCGCCTTTGGCGTTAAATCAGGCAAGTTGCTAGGATTTCTAGTCAGCCACAAAGGGATTGAGCTGGATCCTACCAAAATCCAAGCCATCACGGAAATGCCCATTCCTCAGTCAGAGAAGGAAATACGGGGATTTTTGGGAAATATCAACTTCATCAGCAGGTTTATCTCTCAACTCACAGCAACCTGTGAGCCAATCTTCAAGTTATTAAGGAAGAACTCCTCCATGAAATTGAATGATGAGTGCCAGAATGCCTTCCTTACACTACAAGAAATCACATATTTTATGACGAAAATTTTTGCCACGCACAAAATTTTGTCACAATTTGTTAATTAATAATTACGAAATTCATAATCGTCACTAAAACTTTTGCTTTTGTGACGACTTTTACTTTTGTTACTATTAATCATTTATATCGTCACTAATTTACACATTTGATGACGATTAACAAAATTTCGTCACAAGTTATTTTGGAGATAGAATTTCGCACCAAAATTTTGGAGGGAAACCTTTTAGTGACATTTTATAATAATTGATGACAATATTTATTGTCACATAATATTTCTTTCAATGACAACATAATACTTTGTCATTAATTATTTGTAAAAGTTAGTGACAATGTGCTTTCGTCACTAATGTTCACATTTAGTGACGCCAAATACAAATTCGTCACAATTTTATTTGGAGGCAAAACTTTGGAGCGAAATTTTGGAGGGAACTTTTTTAATGACGAAAAAATAATAATTTATGACAATTTGTATTGTCATAAATACCAATTTTATATGACAAAATAATAGTGCGTCACTAATTAGATGCGTGGATAAGTGACAAAAATCATTCGTCATAAATTCTTATATTTAGTGACAAAGTATGTAATATCGTCACAATTTTATTTGGAGGCAAAAATTTTCTAAAAAATTTTGGAGAGAAATTTTTTAAAGACGAAAAAATAATAATTTATGACAATTTATATTGTCATAAATACCAATTTTATATGACGAGATACTAGTTCGTCATTAATTAGATAAGTGGATAAGTGACAACACCGGTTATTATAAAATTTTTATATTTAGTGACAAAGTATGCAATAACGTCACATTTTTATATGGAGGCAAAAAAAATTTGTATCCAAGCGACGTCATCGGTCTTCCTTTCATCATTGGCAGCCTCCATTTAGTTAAGAACCTTCATTATCAATTTTTAATAATCCCAAATTGATGGTAGAAATTATTTGACATTTTAGGTATGTTTCTAGATTTTGATTTGAATTGATAATTAGTAGTTGTTCTAATTGAACACACTACACCAAAATAGGGATGTAGCGAAGGAAATTTTGTGAAGGAATTTATTCCTTCACATGAGGAGTTGTTTAGCGAATGAATAGTGAAAGAAAAAATGTAGTGACAATATAGTTATTAGCGAAAGAAACATCCTTTACAATTTATATTTTTTTCCTCGCAAAATTGAGGTGGTAGAATGATAATTGGCGCCAATTTATGATAAAAATTTGTGAGAAAAAAATTAATTAATGAATGAATTATTGCTCATTATATGTTATTGTTCGAGAGGTTTTTCAGAGAGATACAATTAGTCATTTATTTTTGTTCTAAATAATTTTTTTAAAATTAATTATAATTATAAATTGTATTATTTATAAATACATTATTTTATAATAATAAATTTATTTTTAATAACACTTTTAAGTAACTTACGATATCAATTATTTTTTAATAAACTATAAAATAAATAATTTTTCACTAACTTTGAACTTTAAAATTTCTTAGATTGATCCCGACAAAAGAAAGAGAAATTGAAACATAAAATTGAAAGCTTGAACTTGGTTATGTAACTTAAAAGCTTGAACTTGGCTATGTAACATAAAAATTGAACATCACCCAAATAATAAAACCGCAGTCCCAATTTTTTTGATTCTCTCAATCGCAGTCCTCAGCCCTAAAATTTAGAGAGACTCTTTTTCATCCCTCTATTTTGCGATTTGAGGAAAATTTCAAATTTTTTTGTTGAAAATTTTGTCTATTTGATGATTTTTTATTTGAGAAGGCAACAAAGCTAACATTCGAAAACATGCAATTTTAAGGTGATCAAATTTTGGGCTGAAAGAGAGGTATAACAAAAGAATATATGGTAGAAGTAGAATCAAAGCGAATGCAAAATCTGTGGATGACCAGAGAGGAGTCAGAAGAGCAACCTTTGAGAGTTGAATTTGACGGCCGCTGCATGTCGCTAATGTCAGAATCAATGGTGGTGTCAGAGGGACTTGACGCTTCTCGTTCTCATTTTGATTCAATTTCTTACATAACCGTTGTAATTTTTCATTGTTTTTAGGTTCTACATACTTACTTTTATTTACTAATTTGCTGTTTTTCTATACATTTTAAGGAGTCATGCCTTTTAGTGTTTTTCTCGGTTCATTTTTTTTTTGAATCTTTATTCAATTCATTTTATATGTCTCAAACCCTTGATGATTAACTTTTCATCTATAGAAACACATTAAAGTTAGAGTTTTATTATTTGGGTGATGTTCAATGTCCTTTTAAGGATTTGTAGTTTGGCATCTCTTTCTTGAAGAGAAACATCAAAAACTTCTAATTGTGTAGTATCTGGAATGTAAGTGGCAATAGAAAGGGCCGGGTGTTTTGCCAAACATCACTTCAAAGGGAATGTCAACAACTGAGGAATGGTATGCAATCTTATTGTAGTGCCGTTCAGTAAAACCCAATAATTTATGTAGTACTACGCATAGCATCACCAGTACAAAACCATTAAAAGACAACACTTAAAAGATGGCGTTTTTATAAAAAGCGTTCACTACTACAAAGTAGTAAATAGACAACACTTAAACCACAACGTTTTTATAAAAATTATTGTGGTATTTTTTTTCATAACGTTTTTTAATAAAATGTTGTAGATATATATGAAAAAACGTTATTTATTTAAAAGGATATTTTTTTGGTTATCTAATGTAAAAAAACACGGAACAAAAAATACACTCAAATGAAAACTTACTCGTCGAGGGTTTAGAGAGGGGCTCACATTCTCTGTAGAATCTCCCCTCACCATCTGCCATCAACTCCTCCTCCACTTACTCATCCGGCCCACCTGTTCTCCCTTTCCTCCCTTCCCCTTCATTTCGGTTCACCATTTCTCGCTCCTCTTCTCCACTGTCTTCTTACTTGGTGCTGATTTGGCCTTTTCGGCGGCTGAATTTAGAGCCTTCCCGAAAATCCTTTTCCAATCTAAACTTTGGTGAAGTCCGAGGGGCTGTTTGGTTTGTGGGGCGCTCTTGTGTGATTAGTAGGGGGTATAGATCATAGTGGGTGCTGGGTTAAGGGTTATGATCTGATATTGTGGCAGCTTAGGGCTTCAGATTTGGTGATGCCGTGTGAACTACCACATTTCACCATTTCATATGCTACTCTCTGCGAAGTCGACTAGCCCTACTAACAATCAGGTCATTGTCTCTCTCTCTCTAAATGTCTGTGTGTGTATGTGGATTATCAATATATTTGGTGTAGCTCCTAACGCATTATGAAAATCTAATCTGAACCGTGGGTTTCTCGCATTTCTGTTGTTTCTTTCATTGTAGGGTTACTTGTGATTGTATGAGCGAAAACAAATTACTGTTTGAAGTTAATTCTCAAGGGAGTAGTGATTAAGGTGTAAAATTAGATTGTAGTTTACCCCCATCACTTTAATATAATAAAAAGGTAAAAGATTCTAGGGTTTTTGTTAAGTAAAATTTCTGAGGTTCTCGAGTCTTGTGGCTACCTGCGAGACTTACAGCACCAGTTTGTCTCTCATAAGTATATTTTTCTGCTTTTTGTCAGGGGAAAAAGAACAGGGGATCGGTTTCGTGATTTTGAAAGAAAATCAGTAATTTTTGCAAATGCAATAAGACGGTTCACTGTGTTAAAGTAAATTCTCATAATTTTGTAGTTGATTTAGGGACTGAAATTCTCTACTTTTAGATGGTTCTTGTCTTTTTCACTTTTTGATTGACTTGATCTAAGGTGTGGACTTTGGGGTATGTTTTGCTAACAGTTGTGGTTCAGGGCAACTGCTTGATATTGTTAAGAATTATTATTGTTGTATAAGAACTTAGCAGGACTGGAAGATGTGGTTGAATTTCAATGATAGATGACTGAAGTATTGGTAAGTTCATTGTTATGATCTCTTACATAGAATGGGTAAACAGTTGGCTTTTGGTAACTCTGATAAGAGGCTTCAAACTCAGTGGTCCAATTGCATTTCTCACATAACATGAGTCCACTAATGAAAATGCTAGATAGTTTAACTCTCCATGGTCAAAATTGGCACTTTGATCTTCAGAGATGCCTAAACTTGTTGTTGCCGTTATGGCTGTATTTGTGATGATAAGACCTTTACCCGGGGCACTTAAAATGTTGGGAGACGGGGAAAAAGAAGAAGCCGTTTTACATTCTTTTTTTTTTGGTATGTAAGCCCTTTTACATTCTATATAGTATTGCGAATAAATGTTGTGTTGCTCAATGAAAATTAGGTGATATTGCTGTAAGTCTAGGAAGATTTAAAATAGAATGAATTTATTTTTTCCAGTAGAGTCAGAGATAACACAACACAGACATGACTAAAACCATTTGACAGGGCTTTTGAAATATTTAGCAATTATTGATTCCTTTGTATTCATCTTAAAATTGGCTACATAGGTTTCAAGATTTCTATGAGGAAGGAGAGAGAGAAATGCTGCTGACTGAAGTATCTGAATTGCGGGATCAGGTATTGCTAAATGTAAACTAGATCGCATGTTTTCATTTTTCTAGTTATCTAAATCAAATTCCTCTGTTTACAGCAATCCAGTTTCTAAAATTTCTGGAATTTTAGGAAATGGGAAGAACAAAGGAACTGGTTAAGTTTTTGCTATATGAAAGTCTTGGTTGTTGGTAGCATATCATATAATGAACCTCAAAAGAGTGAAACTTTTTAGAAGAATTTTGTTGTTGACTGTAAACTTTAAAGATAAAGCAGTATTTACTGTTGATTCTAGTTTTTTTAGTGACCGTAGTTTCATTTGAATTAGAAAATGTTGATTTTGTTTTAGTTAGTAGTATGATATAGATGCAGTTGGACACCAAGGTGTGGAAGAAATGCCAGAGGCATGAGAATAACCTCAAGGTGGGTTCCAATCTTCATATTTGGGGCCAAAGTCACCTATCAAAACAGTTAAATAAATGCAGTTTTGTGAAGTCAGAAGTAGCTCGAAGTGGGTACCGAATGAATGAGAGTCGGCTAACATGGTTTCACCGCTGGTTTTCCTAAAAAATACTCTCGATGCCTATGATAGAGAATATTTGGTATTTGATTAAGAAAAATTGGAAAAAGATCATTGAAGTGTTTCAAGTTGTTAAGATTTCATGTTTGGAGTTGATGATTATATACACATTTATATACTTCAGCATGAGAGAGACAAACTTATTTGGAAAAAAAAATTGTAGTATGGATGAATTAGAATATCTGCACCACGTCTTGTAGTATTACTCATTTGCGTAGTCGTTATAGTATCATTCGATTAGTCATGTACATTTGGCGATGTAGTTTGTACAAGTGTATACTTTTTAAGCTTCTGTTTAACATAAATACGATTTTAGTGATTACATATGCTAACAAGCTGTTTCTTGTTACCATAGTATGCTGATCTTTGGTTACTGACTTTAGTTATGTGCAGGTGTTTCACTGAAGACTCAAGAGCTCTATGCTCTTGTTTTTGCTACTCGCTACTTTGATATATTTATGGATTATGTCTCATTTTATACAATACTGTAATGAAGTTAATCTTCTTGGGGAGCTCTTTCTCAATTGTTTGGTACATAAGACACCACAAGATTGTTCGCAGATCTTATGATAAAGACCAAGACACATTTCGCACTTATTCCTTGTGAAGTTCCTTGTATTCTTCTGGCTCTAATGAATTTGTTGACTCATTCTTGGGAGCACAACGTGAGGCTGCTGCTTCGTTTGGTGTTAATATAATATTGCAGTTACATGTTTACTTTTTTATTATTATCTTTCTGATAAATAAAGCTGTAAAGCATAGCTGATGAACTCAGGGATCTCTCCTTGAACCAGGAGAGTCTGGACTGATGATTAGTCACAGCTATTTCTAATGTTCCTTGAATAATAAACATTTCAAATAGAACAAAAACACTACCCACTACTCCATGATAAAGCCAAACCACAGTTCAAATTTCCAACAATTTTCTTGGGCTTTTGAGGATTGTCTATTGTGTTTGCTTTTACAGCTTAATTTATTGTGCATTCAGTGGTATTGAGTATTTAATGGTATTGACAGGGATATTGGATGGTCAAGCGAACAGTTGGGACAAAAGCTTGTCTGTTGGGGAAAGCAGTAACATGCAAATACCTTAGACAAGACAATTTTCTAGAGGTAGTAATTTTCTTTTGTTGCTTTGACCTATTTGTAGCTGTGAGCTACCTGCCCATCCTTCTTGTTTCTGTGATGTATGATAATTCTGTTGCCTAAGTTCTCTTTACCTTTCTAATGAATTATAGTTTGATGTTGACAGGCCCTGGAGTAGTTTTCAGCGTAACACCTGAAAAGATACAGCAGTCACATTTTGATCCATGTAAAAATCTAAAAACAGTTTACAAGGATAAACTATACATGCATCTTTTTTTAGAAATCTTCTTTTGAATTAACAGTACATGCATCTTTTTTTATTGATAACTGTTTGAACACTTCTCAGGAAGGTTGTCGCACATTTCAAGGAGGTTTCTGGAATTACTTCAGTATGGGTGAGTGTACTTTGCCAAATGATAACTTGATTGCAACTTTTCTTATATCTAAATGATTTTTTTAATCACCTATATTTGTTGCTGCCTTAAACTAGAAATGAATGTTAGCATGCTGAGTGAATAGTAGCCATATAACAGAAAAACTAGACACAGTTTTTTGTGTAGTCCTGATTTCATTATCAAGATAAGTAAATATTCTGAATTATGGGTTCAGCAGTAGTAACTGAGACAGTTTTTAAATAGTTTATGTTCAAAAAATACACCTTGGCTTGCTGTCAGATGATGTGGTCACATGGTCGTAATAAAGTTGAATGTAGCTAATTACTGTAATATTGTACTTCATTCGTCTGGAAATGAGTCCTACTTTTGTTATTGACTTTTTTTTTCTTCGAATATTGAGTTTCTTCATTATTTGTCAATAATTTTTTGAAGTAATAAATCTTAATTTTAAAGTTTATTATTGAAAAAATCCAAAAAATATGTATGCGTCTTCTTTGACAGTTTTTTGCTTCTAGGTTCTTTGAGTATGATCTTGATGATCGGTGATGATCATCCCTTGTATATATAGATATACATACAAGTTGATGAGTAAATCATCCTTTCTATCATTCTTGTCAAGTTGTCTTGGATTAAACATATAGTATACTTAATTGTGTTTGATAATAAACATCATCATTAACAAGCAAAATCAATATTCTTGACTTATTTTGTTTTATGGGCCTAATGGAATATGACGATTTTCGGTACTCTTTATTAGCTTCATACTTCAATCCCATGGACTATATAGTCTATGGATTAGTAATCCTATCACTATTTTATCCTTTAAAAAATTGTCCTTTTTCATGCTCTTTTCCTCTTATATTCTCCCACTTTTCTAAAGACATTGCTACTTAATCATTTATATACTCTAAATTTTCTTCTTCTTGGTATAGAAATATAATAGAAGAAATATTTTCCATATGGTCTTGCATGATATCGATATAGTGTTCCTTGGTGGCTTTTTTGTCTTTAGGTTTAGATTTGTTTAGAGGCCTTGAGTGCATGCATGGTATGCCAAGTGTTCTTGCACTATTTAGAGTACAATGGTGTGTGAGATTTATATTGAGCTAATCTCTTGAAATTATATGCGATTGATGTTTGCTTGCGGTGAGAACAGAGATCATCGATGTGCCTCATTTCTTTGCTTTCATTCGAGTTTGGAGCAGATACATACATCAGTCGAGACTTACTTCGGATATCTTAGAATTTGGTGATGCCCTACTGTTGGGAAACAGATGGATGTGAAGGATATTTTGGATTTCAAATAAAATTTTGAAAGATTTGGAAATTTTGATGTATTGTGGATGTGATAACCCTACTAACTGTTGATGTAAAAGAACCATTCTATATCTTTTTGCTCAACTATTACTATAATGCGGCTGTGATTTATGACATGTTTTATTTGACTTGTGTTGTGACATGTTACTTATTTAACCTGTGTTGTGACATGTTGTATTTGACCTGTGTATATCGTCATTGTTATATATTTATTTAGTCACAACAATTAATTTTGTCACTATTAGTAACTCTTTGTGACGAGATGTATCGTCACTATAAGTATTCAATTAATGACATTGAAAAATGTGTCTCAAAAAATAACTCTTTTGTGACAAATTATTTTGTAATATTATTTAAAATATGAAATGACGACGACATAATTGTCATGTTAAATATATTATTAGGTGATGAATTGTTACATAAATCATTTATTTTTTATTTTTGGTGACGATAAACACAATAATATGACAAAAGAATAATTATAAATATGACAATATATTGTCGTCATTAAAATTAGATGATTTAAATAGAGTAACATATTTTCAATCACTAAAACAATATCATTTAATGATGAAAAACGATTTTTGTCATTTAATGCACGAAGTTTTGATGACGAAACATAATATAGAGTGATTGAAAGTTTCATTCAAATAGTGGCGCTTTATTAACGTCACTAAAAGTAATTAATTATAGTGACAATGATGTAGATCGTCACCATAAGTTAAAACATTTAGTACGCGACATCAAATAGTGTCAAATATACCTAATACCACGCCATACTATACGGTGGGCGGTCTGCGTAACGATTAACAATCGTCACCAAATGTTTTAATGACGAAAAATGAATTTTATGTGACAAATTTTAGCGTCATTTTTTGTCTGATTTCTTGTAGTGTTACAATCAAGAAACAGCTAGTCAAAGCTCCTATCTTGGTACCACCCAGGGATGATGTTCCCCTGCTTCATGTATACATGTCCATAAGTGACAATGCCATATGGGGTCATATCTTTGAGACGAAAAGACGATAGAGGCTAAGAACGAGCTATCTATTACCTCAAAGAAAAGGTTCAAAGACGGTGAACACAAGTACACTCTGATCGAAAAGACGTGTTGTGCTTTAGCATGGGCTTCCATGAGGTTACAACATTACCTACATGGTCACACAACCTATCTCATATCCCGCGTGGATCCTCTCAAGTACGTGTTCAACTAACCCATGTTGAATTACAATACATCCGGATGGCGAGTTGATCCTACAAAAATTTGACATCGTATATGTGACTCAAAAGTCCATCAAAGGTCGAGGAATCACGGATCGATTGGGTCACTTAACCTTCGAGGATTTCAAACCCTTGGAAACATATTTCTCCGATGAAGGAGTAATGATGAGTCAAAGAACACCATCGATCTGATAACACGCCCGATCATGGAAGATGTATTTTGATGGAGTCATCGATATGGAAGGCTCGGTGGAGCAATTCTAATATCTCGATACGGGGGAGCGATATCCGTTGTTGCGTCAAATTACGGTTTATCGGCACCAACAATCTGGTGAGTATAAAAAGGTATGCCTCATGGGGGCTAAAACTAGCTCGTTCAATAGGCATCAAGCGGTTAAGCATCCTTGGAGATTCGGAGTTGGTAATCGACAATCCACCGGAGTCTATCAAACCAAGGAACTACATTTGCTGCCTTACCATCGACAGGTCTTAAAGATGGCTTTGGAGTTCGAAGAAATCTCCTTTCTACATGTTCCTCGTAATAGGAATGACTTTTCGGATGAATTAGCAACCCTGGCTTCCTTGTTTCGTATATCAGACAAGGAACACTTGCCAAGCGTCACAATTTCCCTGCACAAGGCCCCAGCCTATAGGAATTACGTTGGAGAAGTATCGGATGAGCTACCTCCCATCCAACCTCCTTGGTATCAGCATATCAAGGAATATCTGCGAGATTGATCTAGACCCGATGAGGCGAGCCTGGCTGAGAAAAGGCGGATCCATCGACTTGCTATGAAGTTCTACCTGAGTGGAGATGCGCTCTACAAAAGAGATGCATGACTGGGTCTTCTCAGGTGTTTAGACAAAGATCAAGCCCAAAGGCATATGGATGAAATCCATGGCGGAGTCTGTGGCCCCCACATGAGTGGCCCCCTCCTTGTCAAGAAAGTCCTCAGGACGGGACATTATTGGCTATCTCTTAAGGCTAATTGCCATGACCACGTCAAAAGATGCTATTAGTGCCAGATTCATGGAAAGCTATACACGCCCTTCCACGGGAGCTCCACAATATGAGTTCGCTTTGGCCCTTCTCAATGTGGGGAATGGACGTTATCCGGCCCATCGAGCCTAATGCCAGTAATGGTCACCGATTTATCTTCACCATGATCGACTACTTCACTAAGTGGGTAGAAGCAGCCTCCTTCCCCAGGGTTCACTAAAGAAGTCATCATTGCTTTCATCAGAAACAATGTTGTTTGTCGATATGGACAACCAGAGGTGATTGTGTCAGACAATGCCAAAAATCTCAACAACAATATGATGGAGGAATTATGCAGTAGATTCCACATCAAACATCTTAACTCTGTCATCTATCGTCCGAAGATGAACGGTGCTGTTGAAGCGGCTAACAAAAACATCAAGAAAATTATGCAAAAGATGTTAGCCAACCACAAAGATTGGCCTGACCTATTGCCTCTGACTCTGTTAGCCTACATGACCACAATGTGTACTTCAACTGGGGCAACCCCCTACGCTTTAACCTATGGGATGGAAGCAGTGCTCCCCATAGAAGTTGAGATGGAATCTCTCAGAGTGTTCATCGACGCTAAGCTGGATGAAAACCAATGGGTACAAGATAGGTATCACCAATTGTCTCTGATAGACGAAAGGCGAACCGCGGCTATCTTCCATGGTCAGTTATATCAGCAAAGGATCGCCAGATCCTACAACAAAAAAGTCTGGCTACGGTAATTTAAACAACATGACTTGGTTCTGAAGAAGATTCTTTACAACCAAGATCATGCCAAAGGAAAATTCGCTCCTAACTGGGAAGGCTCGTTTATTTTCAAAGAAGTATTGACAGGAGGCGCTCTCAGATTGCAAGAAATGGACGACGATGAATTTCCACAACTCATCAACTCAGACATCGTGAAACGGTATTACGTCTGAAGTAAACAGAAAACACCCTGGTGCATCATCATCAGGTCACCAGTCATTCCGGTTCTTTAACCCTTTACCGCATACAACTTATCTACACTTTGCCCCTCAGAGAAACATACTCTTCAAGCCAGCAGCCTAGCTTTCTCCTTTGCGCTCATACAACTTAGGCCATCCCACCGCAGATTGAACCTCTTGAGTTCGCAGTTTGGCTACCCATACATTGAATCAAACTTCTCCTGCTTGCAGTTTATCCTCAACCTAGGATTAAACTTTCTCCTCCCCTCACTCTGACCTGCACATGGGATTACGCTTTTCTTCTCGCCCTGAGGGGCGAACTACGTCGACCTGATCTCCTCTTCAATAGGAGTACGTAGGCAACCATGTTACATGGCCCGATCGCAATAAAACAAAAACAACAAAAACATTTCTACCCTCTTCTCATTACAAAAACAAAACAACCAAAAATATTCCTACACCATGTCAGCCATATACAGTGTTGAACCTCTTACACCAGGTTCGAACTACGCAGACCTGATCTCCTCTTCAATAGGAGTACGTAGGCAGCCATTCATGGTGCGGTCTCACCCCCTACCAAAACACAAACCATTGTCAGCGGGTATTGGGATTCTCTTTCAATCCACTACATTTCATTCGGCTTCAGACCAAAGGGATGGCATTACCTGAACTCCTCCCAAATAGGAGATTCGGCGACCAGCTAAGCTGCGGTCGTACCTCGAAGAGCAATACCAATCCATAAGAGATGGAATTAACTAGGTTTCTCCTAAATAGAAGTACTGGCGACCATCTGTGGTGCGGTCAATCTCAGAGAAGAAAGCCACACTCCTCTCCACATTTCCATTCAGAAACAAGTCCTAAGACACCGAAGATGGTAGGGATACACATAGATCAATGATCCATTCTGAACTATCCCGAGATAGCTCAATGTCCATCCACCAAGGAAGAATTCAGAATTCATCAAGATCACAAGCCACAAGCGGCGAGCAAAATATCAAGCAAATAGCAAGGCATATCTAAAAGGAAGTGATCCAAAATATATTTCCTATTATATATAATCTTTGTTTGATATATATACAATGTGAATCAGACACGACAAAATGGCTAAGCTAGTGCATGCGGTAAAATACAAGCTCATCTACGAATCAGGGTACATGCGAGCTAGCAAGACCAACACGGCATCCCTCTCAGATGAAGGAGGTAAACCTGTAGTCTCTTGGATAAGAATATCCACACGACCCAACAGATCTGTAGCCATCTGCATGATGACCATATGCTCATCGATATAAGCGCTCATCTCTACGATCATACCAGTGGTAAGGGAGCTCGCTGCAGTACTATCTATGACAGCCACATCCCGGGCAGATATAGCACTATCCCGCTCAACTATCACCGCGTCTCTGTCTGACCTGGCCTCATCCCGCTCAACAACAGCGGCATCACTACGAGCTAATGCCTCGTCTCTTTCTAATAGGGCAGCGCCATTCACATCCAGAGCAGTCGACATCATAGATCGGATCTGATCTCTCTCAAAGGTCATCAGATGAAGACTCATCTAAATCTTCGTGAAGTCTTTGGATCACAAAAGTACTAGTACTAGGAGAATCTGGAAGAAATGTTGGCAACCCAACAGCGGTATCCTCCTCGATGTAGGTATCAATGTCCTCTATAGGCTTTACATCATTTAACTTAATCTCCGATACTACAATCTTCTTGCTGCGGTAGATAAGCTGGGACGACCGACAGAAAAGAAGCTAGCCCACGCCGATCCCAAAGAAGTGTACACGGAGATCGGTCCTCGGTGAGAGGTATCGAGAAGTCGACGACACCGCCGCTTAAAAGGATGAAAATCTTGGGCCCGGTCAAATCGCGACATCACGGCCAATGGATGATAAGTCGTCCACCCTCAAGCCAACCAAAGGAGGAAATCCATGCGAACATGAGTAATGAAGTCAGTATGGTGAGCAAAGCCCCGAGCACAGCAATATGCTAAATGGATCTCTGATATCTGCCAAAAATGCAGACCATGACTGAGCATCTGTACACTCCGATGGCTGAAAGGAGTACGACATAGCCACATCATGGGAGAAGCAATACCCATGTCGTGTAAGGGTACCCACCGGTCTCAAGTGTGACATAAACCACACATACAGCATGACTGAACTCCCAGTAAACACACCTGATGGGTAAGTACTGCAGCAGGATGCTGATCGCAGGGTCTCTACCACGATCATGGGTACAATGGTACGACCCTCCTTGAGAGCTCTCACCGCCATGATAACGCCTATATCTATCTCATCCATGTACCACGACATGTACACGTATAACAGTACACATAGTATTAGCACATCAACTTTGGCCAAACATCAATGATCCTCCGACCCGGTGAAATCCCCGGAATGTCGTGAGTAGCTATCCTCCGCACCAAATCTATCATACAGAAAATGCTGAGAGATCACGTGCCCAGATGTCAACTCATCCTGCACTACTCTACGCCTCAATCCTGTGAGAGTCATGAATCTCCTACTCATGTCTCCCAAAACCATGTGCACGCAAGGTCATCTAAGGCGGCGGCATTGTCAAACGTCATACTCCTCCAGAGTAAGTCAACTCATGGGTACCAAAACGGAATACACGCTTTATCGACTAGCCAATGCTCTAGCATCCCATCTACAAATCCTGCAGGGAACTCGAAATGCCAAAAGGGTTATGGTATCTTTGCAATAACAGATCTCTATCAAATACCCTATCTGGTGGTGACATGCTATATCGTACCACGAAGCGATACCCAATGCCACCACCGACGGTGGGGTATGATCTATCTGACTAATCGTTGAAGAAGACATCACATGCGGGCCATGTCATAAGACCATCCAGGTTCAATACCGAAGTATCTCTGGACATACATATATATATATGCATAAAATGATACATGCATAACAGATAATGGATGGCAATATGATATAGGGAATGAAAAAATGGTGCATACATTCCTAAATATATCATCATCTAATACATCAGCTCTATACAGCAACAAGTACATGAAAATGGAGCACAAACGCCCTACTACTAACAGAGGCCTATCAAAAGATATAGTGAGAATGGGGAACAGCCACCCAATATCTAACAGAGGCTTATCAAAAGATATAACGAGAATACACATCAGAAGAAGACAATGGTCTCGATGTCCACATCCTCAATCCTGTCCACCTGATGTAACTCCTCCTAAGTCACTGGATCTCTATCAGCGTGGATGTCATTTTTATAAAGGGAGGATCTCGCCTTGGAAAAACCAAATGGGTCGTCTGAGGGGCCAGCCCCCGAGCTAGAAGGAACAAATGTCTCCGCCTCTACGAATTTCTACCAAATCTTAATAAATATCTATCGTGCCGATCCAACTCTGCGGTCAAGCTATCAATCTGGGTCATATGGGTTTGAGCTTGAACATAAGCTACCCAATCATTATCATCATCAATGATCCGGGAACCATGTCCCCATAAATCGCGTGGCAATTGGATCGGGCCCCAATAGTGCGAGGAGCCACCAAATACTGAATATCTCCCGAGTACATGGACCTCCGATAAATCAAAACCGTCAACTCCCAACAATGGAATATCGGTGGCGGTGATCGCGATATAAAGCGATGACGCCTAACAGGAGGCAAGATCAGTATTCGAATCTCCTATGTGGTGCTCCTAATAGCACGCTCTCCTAAATAGAGCTCCCAGCCTCCATCTATGAAGAGAGGAAATCTCCGGGAGGAAATCAAATACTCTACTCCAGTAGGGTATCCATCCTCAAAACCGATGATCAAATGATCCCCTTAGTATGGAAGCCATGTGATGGCGTCGGTGGTCAAGAACTCTCAATTTGATATCTGAATGAGCGAAGCCCTTAGATACAGGGACCTCTGGCAAAATAAAATGGTGCCATCGTCGTCCTCGTGGATAGGTATCTAAGCCTAACACAGTCATAGAACGCAAATATGGAAGCCTCTCATAGGCCCAAAACTGCTAACACAATGGCAAAACATCTGCTATCAGTAAACACTCTTAACCTATGAAGGGAAAAAGACAAGAGAAATACTCACGAGCAGGAACGGGTAAAATCCTAGCCAAGCCTTGGTCAAACCCTATGAGCGCAGACGCATGCCCCGGAGGAAATAGGCAAAGGTGTAAGAGCCCCAGTCATACTCTCCTATACGGTCCACATCGCGTGTGGCGCTGACCAAAGCGAAAGATACCGTGGAAGAGTTATCTGCTATGAAGCAGCCTCGAATGATCATCAGGAACAATCGTCGTAGAACGCGATCCCTGATCCTAATATCATCAGGCATGGGCTCACTCAATAGCCCGTGTGACGCCCCCAAAATTAGGTATACATCACCCATCTTGGGTAGTCAGATACATGGTACAAAATTTAAATACAACTTACTAATATAATTGTCGTGTACAATACGACATAAACTGTGAGTTTGAATACAAATATTGTCTACTAGATATTATACAAACTCAAAAGGAGTCCTCATTACAATTATTATCACACTATTTCACAGAATAGTGAGGACTACTAATGCTATCCTCTCGGACCATTACTCCGCTCCCAGACTCGTCCCGGTTATATTCTCATTTCACAAGAGAACAAAGTGAAAGAAAGGGTGAGCTCAACTAGCTCAAGAAGAAATATTATGACTAAGATAATGCGTAATAAATTATCATTAGCCTTCACAAAATGTTAAACCGATAAAATATAATGAACATCAAGTTTAACTAAAAGCGGAACCAAAGAATCCATTAAAAGAGTCAAGTAGAAAATAAAATCTACTATCTTTTATGATTTAAAAGGTTTTTCATCACTTTATATAGATGAGACTCGAATTTAATAAATATTCCACATCATCGAATCACCCCGCACTACTTTTCTGACCAAGGATATTCTTTAGTATCACGACCACAATTATTCATGCACTACGTGCCAAGAATAGTTGTGTATTCATTAATGGTCATGATCATGCCAACAATCGTCCATCAATGCACTACTGACAATCGAGGATTTTTACCACATCATTTGTAACATTACGGTCCATGATTACACCGAATAATCCTCGTCATAATCATACCAAGTCCATCTATCCACTACAAAAGCCACAGATGACTTTCAAAAAATATAAACATGAGGATGATGACAATGATATAAGAATTCAATAAAACAAGTTCAAGAATTAATTTGTCCTCCAATAACGTCCAAATTGTCAACATGATACTTACGTAGAGAAAAATTCAAGAATGCTCGAAGAATATTTCCATGAAAAGATCTTTGGATGAAGCGCAAATATCAAGGATATTCCACTAATTTCATGGAGTATAGAAGTCAAAGTTTTAAGCAACTGGGTATAATAAAGAATGGAATAACAAAAGAAATCACTATGCATGCGATAGACCATGCACAGCAAAAGTTATTCCAACGAAATAATAAATAACGGAACCAGTCCGGTAAAAACGCATGAGACGTGATATTCAACGAATAATAAAGAATGGAACCAGTCCGGCGTAAAACACACGAGCGGGATGTTCTAATAACAGAATAATAATAATAAGATTTTAACCAGTCCTGTAAAACACACGCATGGATATTCCAATGTAATAATAAAAAAGATTTTAACCAGTCCTGTAAAACACACGCATGTGGATGTTCCAACAAAATAATAGAAGAATGTCACCAAGTATAGGGTGAGATCACAGCGTATCACGAGTTATTCCAATGAATAAATAAGAATGGAATAACATAAGGATTTCACCAAGTATGAGGTATGCCACGTTATCTGAGTTATGTATAGGGTATGCTAGCGTATCTGAGTTATTCCAATAGAATAATAAAGAATGGAATAACGAAGTTCTCTTCGTGAATAAGAAAGAATAACACCCCTTAAGAGTATAACAAATAATATCCCTTACCTTAGAAGAACTGAATATTGGAAAAGTGAAGTAGCAGAATACTTTTCTTCTTTCTCTCTATAGTTTCTCTCTCTAGAGTTTCAGTGAATTCGTAAGAAATAATGAAGGAATGAGCTTTTCTATTTATAGAAAAAAGCGAGGTGTGCTCTTGGTCTTAATGAAGGTCAAAATGACTCTTGGTAATATTGAAGAGACAACTACTATTTGCGAAGGGGTAATTAACCCTTGGAACAATCAAGATGCAGATTAACTCTTGGTAATATTGAAGGACAACTACTATTTGCGAAGGGTAATTACTATTGATGAAGGTAATTACTATTGAAGAAGGTAATTACTATTATGAAGGTAAATACTATTGATGAAGGTAAATACTATTGGACGAAGGTAATTTACTATTCACAAAGGTAATTACTATTGATGAAGAGACTCTTAGATGATGACATATGGGCCCCCATAAAATAATCAAACTTACCACAAACGTCTCATAATGAGACTCTTTATATACATCAAGGATTGAATAAATATTACCACAAATCATTTTATTTTTAATCAACACATATTTAATCTTTCAACAATTATTAATCATTTATAACTTGTCGTCTCAATTAATAATATAACATATTATACGATGATGATAATGTGACAATAATTGAATCAATAATATAAGAGATATGATGCAAAGAATTATCGTGAAGACTAATCGAGTATAGCTAAGTGACTTCTCACGTAAGCATCAATAATCAATACCGTGTACTACTATGCAACCACGCCAGACATCGTACTTTTACCACCGGGTAGTTCAACAGCTTTTAACGGTAACACCTCCGTTGTTATTTTTATAGAAAGATAATTTTGTCGCTTTCTAACTACGACAATACTTCCGTTAATGGGGTCCACATTATGATTAAGCCGCCGTCGTAATATTCCCCGACAAAAAGAATATTCCCCGACCAAACGAATATTTTATAACAACTTGCTTACTTTGCAAAATTTATAAATATTACCCACAACTATAACATTATATCAAATTTATTCCATAATATTCAAAAATAATATTTATAGAAAATTCATCTTTATTTATAAAAGTCGGGGTCTTACAACCTCCCTTCTTATGAAATTTCAGCCCTCGAAATTAGGGTACGACTGGTATGTCGAAGAGGTAAGGATACCTTGATTTCATTTGATTCTAACTTCCAAGTCATTTCCTCAACATCGTGGTTCCTCCACAAAACTTTGACTTGAGGTATAACCTTGGAGCATAGAATATGTTCCTTCTTATCCAAAATTTGAACAGAAACCTCTTCATACGTCAAATCTTCCGCTATTTCGTCTGGTTCTAACTCAGTAATATGGTTTGGGTCTTTCACATATTTACGTAACATGGATATGTGAAAACGTTATGAACACGAGACATATTTGGCGGTGAAAGCGAGTCTATAGGCCACGCCCTACTCGATCGAGGATTAAAATGGACCGATGAATCGAGGATTAAGTTTTCTCTCTTTCCAAATCTTGTAACTCCTTTCCATGGAGCAACTCTTAACAACACATGATCTCCTATATCGAATTCCACGTCCTTTCGATGAAGATCGGCATAACTCTTTTTTGTCGATTTTGTGAGGTTTTTATACGTTGTCGGATCGTTTGAATCTTTTCCGTAGTCATACGTATCAACTCCGGTCCCAACAACGTTGCTTCACCCACCTCATCCCAGCATACTGGAGAACGACACTTTCTTCCATACAACGCTTCGAATGGAGCCATGCCAATACTTGCTTGATAACTGTTGTTGTAGGAAAACTCCACCAATGGTAAGAACTTGTCCCAACTCCCCTTGAAATCAAGGACACAGAGTCTTAATAGATCTTCAAGAGTTTGAATAGTCCTCTCCGACTGTCCGTCCGTCTAAGGATGATATGCCGAGCTAAATCGTAAGTCTGTGCCCATAGCTTTTTGTAAACTAACCCAAAATTGTGAAGTAAATCTTGGGTCTCGATCAGAAACTATGGATACCGGCATACCATGCGCCTTACAATCTCATTTATGTACATACGAGCAAGACGTTCAAGTGTATAAGTTTCTCGTGTCGGTAAAATGAGCGGACTTGGTCAATCTATCAACAATGACCCAAATCGCATCAATGCCTTGAGAAACCTTAGGAAGACCGTGAATGAAATTCATGGTAATATGCTCCCACTTCCATTCTGGAATTTCAAGTGGTTGCAATGGACCTTTTGGTACTTGATGCTCCGCTTTAACTTCGTTGACAAGTTAGACACCTTGAGATAAACAACGCTATCTCTCTCTTCATATTGCTCCACCAAAATGTATGACGAATATCATGATACATTTGGTACTCCCGAGATGGATTGCAAATGGTGTGTTGTGCGCCTCCATCATGATATTATACTTTAAATCGTGGTCGTTAGGAACACAAAAGTCCGGAGTTGACTCAAGTATTCCTTCTTCATCAATTCTTGCTTCCGTATAGCACCTTCTTGCACTTTCTTCCTCATACGCATCGGCTCCGTGTCCAGAACTTGAGCGACTTTTTAACTTTATCGATTAAAGTCGGTTCTACTCAGATACTCGCTATCATCACATGCGTCCCCTCGAGTCTTTAACTCTATCTCCATCCTTTGCAAGTCACACAAAATGGGCCTTTGTGTTGACAATAACGCACTCAGATTTGCATATGATCTTCTACTCAATGCGTCAACTACCACGTTCGCTTTTCCGATGGTATTGGATGGTATGATAATAATCTTTCAACAGCTTCAAGCCAACGTCGTTGTCGCATGTTGAGTTCCTTTTGAGTGAAGAAATATTTGAGGCTTTTATGATCCGTAAAGATCTCCACTTTCTCCCCATTCAAGTAATGCCTCCAAATTTTAAGTGCAAAGATAACAAATTGCTGACTCTAGATCATGAGTAGGATAATTCCTCTCATATTCTTTGAGTTGTCGCGAGGTATAGGCTATAACTTTTCTATGTTGCATGAGAACACATCCCAACCCTTTGCCCGAAGCATCACTGTAGATGACAAATCCCTCCGAGCCGATGGTATTGTCGAACAGTCTTTGAAATAAGTCTCCTCTTGAGTTCTTGAAAACTCTTCTCACATTCTTCGCTCCAACCGAACTTTGTATCTTTTCGAGTCACCGAAATAAATGGAGTAGCGATTCGAGAAAATTCTTCCACGAATCTCCGATAAAAACCAATTAAACCGAGAAAGCTACGTGCTTGATCCATCGATTTAGGTTGTTCCCGACTTTGAATAGCTTCAATCTTTCTTTGGGTCAACAGATATTCCATGACTTGATACCACGTGCCCAAGGAATACTACTTCTTCAAGCCAGAACTCGCATTTCTTCAACTTGGCATAAAGCTTATATTCACGAAGCTTTTGGAGTGTCAGCCTCAAGTGTTGCTCATGATCTTCACGGCTTTTGGAATAAATAAGGATGTCATCAATAAAGACGACCACAAAGTGATCTAAATATTCCTCGAATACTCGGTTCATCATATCCATGAAGGCAGCAGGAGCATTAGTCAATCCAAAGGACATGACTAGGAATTTATAATGCCTGCATCGAGTTCCGGAAAGCCGCCTTTGGAATGTCGTGTTCTAATCTTCAATTGGTGATATCCTAACGAAGATCAATCTTTGAAAAGAATTTGGCTCCTTCTTGCAACCGGGTCAAACAGTCATCAATACGTGGCAATGGATACCTATTTTTTGATGGTGACATGATTCAACTCCCGATAATCAATACAAAGTCGCATACTCCCATCTTTCTTCTTCACGAATGTAACAGAGCACCCCAAGGAGAAGTACTAGGACGAATAAAGCCAATGTCTAACAATTTCTGCAGTTGGGTCTTTAACTCCTGAAGTTTAATAGGAGCCATTCGATATGGGGCTTTGGAAATAGGTTTTGTACCGGGTTCAAGGTCGATACAAAATTCAATTTCACGCTCTGGGGGTAGGCTAGGAAGTTCTTCGGGGAATACGTCAGGAAATTTATTAACAATAGAAATATCGTTCAAAACTGACGTATTTTTGTTTAAATCTGTGACATGAGCTAAGAAAGCTTGACATCCATTTTTCAATAAACGAATAGCTTTATGGCTTGAGATGACCGTGATTGATTTTAATGGTTTGGTCGTTTGAATTCACATAATAGGTTGATTAGGAATATGAAAGCTAACAACCTTATGAAAACAATCAATATTTGCATGAGAAATAGTTAACCAATCAATCCCTAGAATCACGTCAAATGCGAGTATTTTTAATGAAATAAGATCGACAGGTAATGTGAGGGTACCAATTTGAACCAAACAAGACTTATAAACAGTGGATGTAATGAAGGTTTCTCCCAACGGAGTTTCAACAGATAAGTCAAAGTCTAATTTCTCCGGAGTCAAATTTAATCGATGAACGCAAGTAGGAGAAATAAAAGAATGGGTAGAATCGGTATCAAATAAAGTATAGACTTCATTAGAGTTTATGATAAGCTTACCCGTGATGACCTCATTCGGGTTCCTTGCTCTCTGGGAGGTCACAACAAAAGCTCTCCTTGCACTACTGGGTTTGACTTTTCCGGGACTACCTTTGGTGCCTCCATCCTAGTTGAATTTGTCTTGATGAAACGACAAAATCGAGCTAAGTGACCTTCTCTTCCACAATTATAACATGCTTTGACTGACATGGCGCGATTCGATCGATGTGTCCTCTCCTCCGCATTTGAAGCATATGATAGGTGGTCTTTCTCCTTCCTTAACAACGGTGTCTTTGGTCTTGACGCCTTTCCATCATTGTTGAATCTCCTTTTCTTGAAATGTCCATTCTTATTGTTTTGGCCCCGATTACCATCGAAGTGGTTACCATATCCGCCCATTGATTCCCTCCATGCTTGTTGTCACCGCTTGATGACTACTCTCCGGTATTATAATTTTGCCACCGCTCTCTTTTTAGTTCATATTAACTCGTTATCGCTCCTCCACTAATCGAGCCCTATTTACAACATCTGAATACAAACACGCTTTATGAGAAATAAGATGTTGACGTATCTCCGCTTCAAACCTCTTAAAAACATTCGCGCCATTCTCTCTTCATTATCCACCAAGTGGGACGAAACCGTGATAACTCCGCAAATTTTGCCTCGTATTGCGACACGGTCCATATTGTTTTGTTCCAACTTGATAAACTCCACCTCCTTCATATGGCGAATACTTTCGAAAGTATTTGTCGTTGAATGTACTCCCTGGAACTTCTCCCAAGATATCTTCATCTGAAAGAAGTTGAGTATACGTTTTTACCGATTCCCACCAAGAATCCGCCTCTCGCAAGAACATAAAAGGTGGCAAAGGAACCTTTTGCTCCACGGAGCATCCCAAGACATCAAATACCTTGGTAATCTGCTTTATCCATGCTTCCGCCGTAAGTGGTTTTGGCTCTCCCTTAAACTACGGTGGTCCCAAATTGAATTGTTTAGCGGTGACCGCCAGAGAGTTTTCCGTGTTTCCACCTACATTTTGGATGAGAGTCGCTCTACTTTCTTTGTTGCATAAATTGCATAAAAGCCTCCGAACATTTGATCATTCATCATTTGGTCGGTGTTGTTGTTGTTTGCATGAGGATTGTCGCCTTCACGATGCACATTATCCCGATTATTGATATGTGGTGAATCAACGATCGCCTTTGTGCTCCATTGCTATTCTCAACATTCTCGATGTCATTTTCAAATCATCCACACAAACAAAAGGTTAATTGACATGTAACAAATTATCCCTATATTCTCACCGACCAATAAAATAACACATAAACTTAGGTAGGTCATACTAGTGAAGGTATTCCCCGTCTCTCCCCTCCTAGTACTATTCTCACATCTTAGCCAGGGATCATATCCCTAAGCTCTGATACCAACTGTGACGCCCCCAAAATTAGGTATACATCACCCATCTTGGGTAGTCAGATACATGGTACATAATTTAAATACAACTTACTAATATAACTGCCGTGTACAATATATACATAAACTCGTGAGTTTGAATACAAATATTGTCTACTAGATATTATACAAACTCAAAAGGAGTCCTCATTACAATTATTATCACACTATTTCACAGAATAGTGAGGACTACTAATGCTATCCTCTGGACCATTACTCCATTCCCCTACTCGTCCCAGCTATATTCTCATTTCCTGAAGAGAACAGTGAAAGAAAGGGTGAGCTCAACTAGCTCAGTAAGAAATATTATGACTAAGATAATGCAGAATAAATTATCATTAGCCTCTGACAAATGATGTTAAACCGATAAAATATAATTAACATCAAGTTTAACTACAAATGAACCAAAGAATCCATTAAAAGAGTCAAGTAGAAAATAAAATCTACTATCTTTTATGATTTAAAAGGTTTTCATCATCATTATAAATTTGAGACTCAAAAGCTTTAATAAATATTCCACATCATCGAATCACCCCCACACTACTGCCAAGGATATTCTTTAGTATCACGACCACAATTATTCATGCACTACGGGCCAAGAATAGTTGTGTATTCATTAATGGTCATGATCATGCCAACAATCGTCCATCAATGCACTACTACCAATCGAGGATTTTTATCACATCATTTGTAACATTACGGTTATGATTATTACAACGAATAATCCTCGGTCATAATCATACCAAGTCCAACTATGCACTATGTGCCACAGATGACTTTCAAAAAAATATAAACATGAGGATGATGACAATGATATAAGAATTCAATAAAACAAGTTCAAGAATTAATTTGTCCGAGAACCAATAACGTCCAAATTGTCAACATGATACTTACGTGTAGAGTAAAATTCAAGAATGCTCGGAAGAATATTTCCATGAAAAGGTATCTTTGGATGAAGCGCAAATATCAAGGATATTCCACTAATTTCATGGAGTATAGAAGTCAAAGTTTTAACCAACCGGGTATAATAAAGAATGGAATAACAAAAGAAATCACCATGCATGCGATAGACCATGACAGGCGAGTTATTCCAACAGTAATAATAAATAACGGAACCAGTCCAACAGTAAAAAACGCACGATGTGATATTCCAACAGAATAATAAAGAATGGAACCCGGTCCGGCGTAAAACACACAGACGTGATGTTCAATGTAATAATAATAAAGATTTTAACCGGTCCTGTAAAAACACACGCATGTGATATTCCAATGAAATAATAATAAAGATTTTAACCAAAGTCCTTGTAAAACACACAGATGTGATATTCCAATGTAATAATAATAAGAAGGCGGAACCAGTCCGGTGTAAAACACACGATGTGATGTTCCAATAGAATAATAGAAGAATGTCACCAAGTATAGGGTAGATCACATATATGAGTTATTCCAATGAGAATAAATAAGAATGGAATAACATAAGGATTTCACCAAGTATGAGGGTATGCCACGATATCAAGGTTATGTATAGGGTATATGCCATGATACAAAGTTATTCCAACCGAATAATAAAGAATGGAATAACGTGTTCTCTTCGTGAATAAGAAAGAATAACACCCCTTACGGGTATAACTAATAATATCCCTCACCTTAGAAGAACTGAATATTGGAAAAGTGAAGTAGCAGAATACTTTTCTTCTTTCTCTCTATAGTTTCTCTCTGTAGAGTTTCAATGAATTAAGTAAGAAATAATAAAGGAATGAGCTTTCTATTTATAGAAAAAGCGAGGGTGGCTCTTGGTCTTAACGAAGGGTCAAAATGACTCTTGGTAATATTGAAGAGACAACTACTATTTCATGAAGGGGTAATTAACCCTTGGAACACCAAGAGAGCGCTTAACTCTTGGTAATATTGAAGGACAACTACTATTTGCGAAGGGTAATTACTATTACTATTGAGAAGGTAATTACGAAGGTAATTACTATTGAAGAAGATAATTACTATTGACGAAGGTAAATACTATTAACGAAAGGTAATTACTTATTATTCACAAAGGTAATTACTATCGACGAAGAGACTCTTAGATGATGACATATGGCCCCCCATAAAATAATCAAACTTACCACAAACGCCTCATAATGTACTCTTTATATACATCAAGGATTGAATAAATATTACCACAAATCATTTTATTTTTAATCAACACATATTTAATATTTCAACAATTATTAATCATTTATAACTTGTCGTCTCAATTAATAATATAACATATTATATGATGATACTATGACAATAATTGAATCAATAATATAAGAGATATGATGCAAAGAATTATCAGTAGCAATAATCGAGTATAGCTAAGTGACTTCTCATGTAAGCATCAATAATCAATACCGTGCTACTATGCAACCACGCCAGACATCGCATTTCTTTTACCACCGGGTAGTTCAACAGCTTTTAACGGTAACACCCCGCCCGTTATTTTTATAGAAAGATAATTTTGTCGCTTTTCTAACTACGACAATAATACTTCCGTTAGGGGTCCACTAATGATTGAGTAGTCGTATTTAATATTCCCCGATAAAAAGAATATTCCCAGACCAAACGAATATTTTATAACAACTTGCTTACTTTGCAAAATTTATAAATATTACCCACAACTATAACATTATATCAAATTTATTCCATAATATTCAAAAATAATATTTATAGAAAATTCATCTTTATTTATAAAAATTTGGGGTCTTACAATTTCATAACATCTACTACGCCAAAGGACTGAACAGACAGTCCTACCTTTGAGCGCACCAAATTAAACTCCTAACAAGGACCGACACGGCGAGAGGGGTGATATTCACCATGCAAGGCTGGCTCCCTCCAAACTCCATACACAGTGATAAATCGCTAATCCATAAAGGCATCATCACCTCGTAATCCAAATAGGTGGAGTGACCGAGTCCGATGAAACCATCGCTCAGACAATGCCCTGAGGTAACCCCAGGGACAACGAAGGGGAAGGATGGAGAAAAATGCCCCAAATCCCCACTCATGCACTACTACTCTATAATCAGGAAAAAGCGCCTGGTACATGGAGTGGATGCTAAACCGATTCCCAGAGGTCATGTAAAACATGGAACTGCGCATGAAGCACGATCAACATCAGAACCCTTTTAATCCTCATCAATAGGAAAGAAGGAAGATAAAGTATAACGTCATACCTCGTTAGCATGCAAGTACATCGATGGGTGTCTACCCAAATCACCTAGCAACTCTGGGTTCACCACCTGGATGCTCGGAAGCTCTCTGCGAGGGATATGTACAGCAGGAGCGGGATCCTCAATATCCACCTCCTTGTCCTTGACGTCTGGAACCTCTACCTGGACGGGACGAATCACAGCCTCCACTAACCGATGAGGATGTCTGACAGAACGGGGACGAGGCACTTCAGAGATCCGCCGTACGCCAGAAGCGGTCCTATAGGAACTGCTGGGCTGATCCAGATCCATAATATCTGGACAACAAATCTCTAAATCACCTCAGAAAGGGTGTGGTATTTCCTTACCTAGAGCTTTCTAAAATGCATTATATGACTATATGCATGCATGCATTTACTTTAACATATAATAGAGTTAGAATGCATGACTACCCAATGCCTACATTTAGAAAAATTTCGCAATAGTCCCCTTTGAAAATAGGACTATCCCCATGCACGCAGGCATGTCTAGGTGGCCATTCAGTAGCACACCTGCCCCAAAGTCATATACAGAATATATGCATAAAAAATTAAGAACATCATGCATAAGGCCAACCTCAATGCTAGGAGTATTTTGCCTTTCTACCTTTTGCTCATTGGACCTCAAATAGGACAAGAAATAGCAGAAAAAGGTGTCAATTTGACTGTCTCAAAAGTCAAATTTTATCACATCATTATGTTCAGCATGGTTTAATACTAACATTTACTATGTTGAATATTTTTTATCAAAGTCATTTGTGCATACATAATCACTACTATGTGTTTCGATGCATTTCGTGCGATATCTCACAATCTAACGGACAGAAACTGGAAAAAATACATGCATACGTTGCCAGGATAGTGTAGAACACTTGTACGGTGACAGAATTTGCAGAAAGCAACCCGAACTCAGCAAATCTAAAGATAGCCCACGGTTTTTTCTAGAGAGAAACAAGTTGAAAGTGACTTGTGAAGGCAGGCTGCTGGGATTTATCATCCACGCCTGGCCGCAGGCTCACCTGCGGCTCCTCTATGTGGGCCCCACCCCTTTGGCTCGGTCCAGTTTGAGTTGAAACGGAGTTCTTACGGGCTAGAAAGGTCAAATCGGGAATAAAAATGCCACGCGATTGAGCAAAACAGCATATAATCCTGGTCTTCTTAGATGAGACTTTGAATCTGCACATCACTCATTGGTAGTCGCCTAAACACAAGGTATACTCTGCCGATTACCTCAGTTGTCACAAATCACATACGACAATACCTTATACAGGTCCGATGCCGCCAACTCCAGGTCGTTACCCTACGTGAGTCCCCGACGGGGGTTACAACGTAAGTCCCTGACGGGGGTTACAACGTGAGTCCCCGATGGGGGTTACAACGTGAGTCCCCAACGGGGGTTACAACATGAGTCCCCGACGAGGGTTACAACGTAGATCTCTGGTGGGGGTTACAACACGTTCATCCGTTACCATGTTCATCAACGAAGGTCAAGCAGCCTTGACATCATTTCAGCCTATAGCATTTAAACCTGTCAGAGCTATAGAGCTGTTCGAGGTTCTCATACCCAGCTGCTCATATTCCTCAGCGGATCCCCGGCGGGGGTCACAACGCAATGCTCCGTTGATCTACACATCAGCGAAGGTCAAGTAACCTTGACGATCTCCTCACGAGTTTGTTAGTTGATTCACACGTCAGCGAAGGTCAAGCAACCTTGACAGTATATCCCATAGGATGTTTCACCGTTGATTCACATTCACGTCAACGAAGGTCGAGCATCCCCGACAAAGACATTTGTTGTTGGCGATAAATCCAATGTAATCATGACATATTACGCGATACTAACCGGAGAGGTCAACATTATCAAAGAGGATAGATGATGGTATATGTTATATACATCCTTAAATGCATCAAGCTTTATCCCCACGGATCTCTTACGATAAGAGATACCCCTTGATGTCAAGTCGTTATCAAGAACACGAATTTGGTGATAACTCCAACACCAATATCCTATGATTTGACTTGCACATCGAGATCTAGTCAAGATTGCCAATCCCGGTTGAAGCAACAGGAACCAACAATCATCCCCAAAGACATGTTGGGCCACAACCCGTATACACATCATACATTTGCATCATGTTGTTATCCATAGTACCATGTTTATCTTCTTGCATTTCAAGTGTCTAGGATTCTTTATCCTACCCATGCATCGACATGCATGAGTATGATAATGAGGGGCATCTGTAGACACTCAAAATTTTCTATACTACTGTTACTAACATTGCAGGAAGATAGATTCGCCTTTTAAGAGAGAACCCTGAAAGATAATCCAAATCCATACCGGATACTACCGGAAGTGCAGCATCAACCCCAGATCGCAATCTGGGAGTAACGGTTTCAACCTCGGATCTAACCCCAAGACCTGTAGATACAATACCAAAACACACACCGGAGAAGACCGATTAATCTCGGAGATGACCCCGAGGTATCCAGTCTCAGTCCCAACCATGGGAATAGCCACCAACCTTGGTGATAACCCCAAGGAATGCAGTTTCGAAGATAACCCTAAAAATGCTTGTTTCAAATGTCATCAGCTTCAATCTCGGCACTCACAACGAGATACACTGTACCAACCCGGCAATAACATCGGAAAGACAGGCACACCTCAAAGATGACAATGAGGACCTTCAACAAATGAAGCAGTCCAATCTCAGCGAAGTCTGAGCAACGTCTGCTTATTGGCCCAATCCGGAAGTAACACCGGTGAGGGGAAACATCGCCATCTCGTCCAACACAATGCCACGTCTTGTCTCTACGCAATAGTGTCCCACAAGGCTAACCAATCCCGAGTGACTATTGTGCGGGGTAACGGATGAAAGTTGAAGCTTGAAGACCGGAGGGCATCGTCCCATCTTCAAAGACTTCGTCTGAAACTCTAATCCCATGCCATCGTCTACACTCTCGACAACGGCGGTGATGCGAAATAGGTCTTGAATACCTCAAAACGGATGCGAATTGCACTTCTCAAAATTCGAGTGGACATTACAGTGTCTGAGTGCACGTACTTCAAGACGACCTGACCCGACAAAGCCGGGCTGACCCAACCCGCCTCTGGTACACTGCTTGGTGTCATGCCGCAGTCTCATGCACTTTTTTGCCTATAAATAAGAGGCTTGGGTCTGCTGATTTTTAAGAGAAAAATGACGGGAAACTCGCACAATTTGCTCTTGCATTTGCCATCTGATGTATTTTTCCCCTTCAAACACACAGTGAGAGCTCATATATAGGCTCTTTTGTACCCACAAAAGCCCAGTGTTTACCCACTCTAAAGATATAGAAGCCCTTTTATCGGTCAAATTGTAAGCCTTCTCACACAATTTAGAGTCTTTCTCTTCATCTTTGTACACACCCTTCTACACGTTGAGAGTCGTGTTTGCTTGCTTGCTTTTGCGGACTTCTATCCGTGGTTTCATTCGATCAGTATATATATATTATATATATATATTTATATATATATTGACTAACATTATCGAGTTATGCCTCGTGAGCCTAGAACTTTAGTGCGGGCGTTTCTTGCTTTAATATATATATATATATATACTATATATATTTACCGTCTCATTTGGACTTTGTTCGATGAGCCTGACTTGATGCAGTGCGTTTATTAAGCTTATATATATATATATATATATATATATATATATATATATATATATCAACTGTGTGTTGGACTTTTGTTCGATGAGCCTAGACTTGATGCAGTGCGTTTATTAAGCTTTTATATATATATATATATATATACTTATATATATCAACCGTGTGAACTTTGTTTGATGAGCCTGAACTTGATGCAGTGCGTTTATTAAACTTTATATATATGAACTGTGGTGAACTATGTTCGACGAGCACGATTTTACATCCTACATCTATTGCTTTTATATCTTATATATATATATATATATATATATATTGTCCTACACAGAGTTCCTTCGTGGCGATTGATCGCTTTTACGACTTTCTTTACATTTCATCCCTTTGGAGTTTACTTAAGTGGCGATTGATAAATATTCTGACTTTTAACGACTTTATTTACATTTCGATCCCCATGGATATGCTTAGTGGTTGGTGATCATATGTGTATATATATATATATATATATATATTTACCGCTTTTATATATATACCGCTTGTTGCTTTTATACAAATTGCAATATTACGTATACGCTAAAAATCATGTGATCACAGATTTATCCCATTGGATCTAGATTCGGTTCCCGTGATGGACATTTTCAGCTGTAAGCAGCTTGTAAATTATTCTGCGATGTCTGTATTTCTTCAGATGGTTTCCATACCCACGAGGAAGTCGACATTATTTTTGGATATATTATTTTTCATACGGATACCTCGCATCCGTCAAATAAAATCAATTCAAATTAGCCGCTCACTTAATAAAAAAATGGGAGTGTAAAAGGTCTCAATTCCTATTAAGCATCAGGGTTTGAAAAACCTCTTTTATAAAACATCATTGTCATATCTTGCTAAAAACTGAATTTTTACATAAAATCAAACCCTGTGTATATAGGTTCGAACGAGGCCTCGCACAACTTTCATATAACAGCACATTGACCCACACACACACACACACACACACACACACACACACTTAGATAATAATTTCTTGAAAAGAGGCGGTCACCGTGGTAACACGGATGTCGGGGGGTGTCTAACACCTTCCCCCAGCATAACCAAGTCCCCGGACCCTAAATGAATCTCGATTTCACCGACCCGTATATCAGTGTCACATCACTTGGTCAATGTGCAAACCTTTTCTCGGTTGTGTTGGTACAACCATTTAAAAAACCAACTGGCGACTCTTAACAGTCCCATCGTCGACATTATACATGTCGGACCTTTTTCACTTATTTTTTCAAACAAATCTCACCTAAAATGAGAACACCAAAGAACAAGTAACGGAAAGGGACACCCAAAAATCCCGACGTCGACAACCCATCTTGAGTCGCCAAATACATGGTACAGAATTCAAATACAACTTAATAATACAACTGTCGTGTACAATACGATAATGTGCGTTTGAATACAAATATTGCCTACTAGAGAGTATACAAACTCAAAAGGAGTCCTCATTACAATTATTATCACACTATTTCACAGAATAGTGAGGACTACTAATGCACCATCTAGGACCATCACTCTGTTCCCTGACTAGTCCCAGCTACATTCTCATTTCCTGAAGAGAACAGTGAAAGAAAGGGTGAGCTCAACTAGCCCAGTAAGAAATATTATAACTAAGATAATTCAGAATAATTTATCGTTAGCCTTTCAACAGTGTTAAACTGATAAAATATAATAACTTTCAAGTTTAACTGCAGCGGAACAAGTAATCCATTAGAAGAGTCAAGTAGGGAATAAAATCTACTATCTTCTATGATTTAAAGGTTTTTCATCACTTTTATCGGCGAGGCTCGACAATAAATAATCCACATCATCAAATCATCCACGCACTATAGGGCGAGGATATTCTTTAGTATCGACGACCACGAATTATCCATGCACTACTGGACTAAAGATAATCATGTTTTCATCAACGGTCCTAATCAAAGCCATAAAACAATTCATCTTTTGCACTTTCTGACCAAAGAGAATCCATAGCCATAATCATACCAAAAAGCGTCCATCAATGCACTACGGGCCAATGAGGACTTTTTCCACATCATTTGTAACATTACGGTTATGATTATACCAAATAATCCACAGTCATAATCATACCAAGTCCATCTATACACTCTGAGACCACAGATGACTTTCAAAAAAAATAAACATGAGGATGATGACAATGATATAAGAATTCAATAAAATAAGTTCAAGAATTAATTTATCTAGGAACTAATAACGTCCAAATTGTCAACATGATCTTTGCTTTGTAGAGTAAAATTCAAGAATGCTCGGAAGAATATTTTCATGAAAAGATCTTTGGATGAAGCGCAAATATCGAGGATATTCCACTAATTTCATGGAGTATAGAAGTCAAAACTTTAATCAACTGAGTATAATAAAGAATGGAATAACAAAAGAAATCACCATGCATGCGGTACCAGCCATGACGCGGTTATTCAAATGAGAATAATAAATAACGGAACCGGTCGGTGTAAATTACGCACCGACGGGATGTTCAACGAGAATAATAAAGAATGGAATAACAATAGAAATCACCATGCATGCGATTACTTCTGTGCCAGGCAAGGTTATTCCAATGAGAATAATAATAAGGATTTTAATCGGTCCGCAATAATAAAAACACTTTCGAGACGGGATATTCCAATGAAATAATAATAAAAAGAATTTTAACCAAGTCCTGTAAGAAACGTATGACATGGATATTCCAACGGAATAATAAAGAATGGAATAATAGAAGAATGTCACCAAGTATAGGGTAGCCAGCGTATCTGAGTTATTCAATGAATAATAAATAATGGAATAATAGAAGTTCTCTTCATAAATAAGAAAGAAAGAGTACCCTTACACGAGTACAACAAATAATATTTCCTACCTTAGAAAGAAAATCTTTGGATATATAAGTAGTGAAGTAGCGAGAACACTTTTCTTCTTTCTCTCTATAGTTTCTCTCTCTAGTTTTCGATTGAATTAAGTAAGAAATAATGAATGAATGAGCTTCTATTTATAGAAAAATGGAATACATAGTAACTAACTCATGAGCGGTCCAGTTGATTTACTTTAATCGACGGTTCATATTTAAAAGCAAAATCTTTTAAATAAAATATAATATATTTTATTTATAATCTAATAAAACGAATAACTTTATAAAAGATTTTACTATGCAAACACTATGCGAGCCTTATACAAATACTATGCATAATAAAATATAATATATTCTAATTATTATCTAATAAAATGATAACTTTATAAAAGTATTACATTTTATATAAAAAAGATTTTACTATGCAAAATACTATCACAAACTACTATATAACACTATGCATAATAGAATATAATATATTACTATTTATAGAATAACTTTATAAAAGTATTACATTTTTATATAAAAGATTTTACGTATTATTACATTAATAATAATAACAAAAAAAAAAGTGAGTGACTTATCACGTAAGCATCAATAATTAATCTGGTATTGCTCTTACTATGCAACCACAGCGTATTCTTTATGCTTTTTAACAATTGGGTGTTTCAACGATTAACGGTAAAACTTCCGCCCGTTATTTTCATAAAAAATATTTTTGTCGTTTTCTCGATCAAACAATAATTACGTTGTGGGGTCCACCAATGATTGTCTTAGTTGTGTATGAATATTCCACAATGAAAACAATATTCCCCAGACCAATCGAATATTATATAACAACTTGCGTACTTTGCAAAATTTATAAATATTACCCACAACTATAACATTATCTCAAATTCACAGCATAATATTAAAAAAAAATTTATTTCGAGAAAATTAAATATTTATTCATAAAATTTGGGGTCTCACAATCTCCCCTCCTTATGGAATTTTGCCCTCGAAATTTACGTACGTACCTGGTATGCCGAAGAGGTGAAGATCCCTTGACTTCATTTCAGATTCTAATTCTTGAGGTATAACCTTTGAGTGTTGAATACGATCCTTCTTATCCAAGATTTTAACACGTATCTCCTCATACGTTAAATCTTACGCTATATCATTTAGTTCTAATTTAATAATGTGGTTGAATCGTCCACATATTTGTAAACATCGATAAGTTAAAAACGTTATGAACACGCAACATACTTGGCGGTAAAACGAGTCTATAGGCTACAGTTCGTACTTCATCGAGGATTTCAAATGGGCCAATTAAATCGAGGGTTGAGATTTCCTCTCTTCGTTGATTCTTGCTTCTAGAAAAACGCCCTCTTGAACCTTCTTCTTCACATTCATTAGCTCCGGGTGTGTAGCTTGAACGACTTTAACTTTATCGATTAAAGTCGATTCTACTCGTATATTCGTTCTACTCGTATATTCGTTATCTTCACGTGGGTCCCTAGAGTCTTTAACTCTATCTTCATCACTTGTAAATTATACGAAATGAGTCTTTGTGTTAACAACATCGCACTCGTAAACGCATCTGATCTTCTACTCAACGCGTCAGCTACCACGTTCGCTTTCCCACGATGTTATTGAATGGTACGATCGTAATCTTCAATAGCTCGAGCCAACGTCTTTGGTGCATGTTACGTTCGCTTTAGTTGAAGAAATATTTAACGGTTTTAGAAATGGGTTTTGTACTGGGGTCAATACAAAATTCAATTTCATGCTCTAGGGGTAGGCTAAGAAGACTTCAAGAATACATCAGGAAATTTATTAACAATAGAAATATCATTCAAAGTTGTGACCCTCATCAAAGACTTGGATAGTACGTCACATTGATACCTATCAACTTGCCATCGTCATTCACAACATCGCCTACAGAAAGTCTGGCTTCGGTGCATTCCACACAAGAAAGTCAACAATGAAAGGACCGGGGCTCTTTACTTATGGCTTGATATGACAATGATTGACTTTAGTGGTTTGGTTTCTTGAATTCGCATAATAGGTTGGTTAGGAATATGAAAGCTAACAACCTTACGAAAAGCATGATGAGTAGTTAACCAATCAATTCCTAAAATCGCATCAAAGGCAAGTATTTTCAAAGAGACAAGATCAACACGTAACGTGAAAGTGTTGATTTGAACAAGATTTATAAATAGTGGAGGTAACGAAGGTTTCTCCGAACTGAGTTTAAACAGATATATCAAAGTCTAACTTCTCCGGAGTTAACTTCAAACATTGAACACAACTAGGTGAAATAAAAGAGTGAGTAGAATCGGTATCTAACACGGTATAGACTTCGCAAGAGTTTATGACTAACATACCCGTGATAATTTTATTAAGGTTCCTTGTCACGAAAAAAAAAACGCTCTTTCTTAAACTACTGGCTTTAGCTTGTTTGGGACATCCTTTGGCATCACTATCCTAGCTGGACTTGACTTC
Organism: Panax quinquefolius; assembly: GCA_020205615.1. Taxonomy (NCBI): domain Eukaryota; kingdom Viridiplantae; phylum Streptophyta; class Magnoliopsida; order Apiales; family Araliaceae; genus Panax; species Panax quinquefolius. The sequence goes on from CM035165.1 coordinate 74,757,204, forward strand.
ACCATACGACAAAATCGAGCTAGGTGACCTTCTCTTCCACAATTAAAACACGTTTTGGATTGATGCGTACAGTTTGGACGGATGTGTCCCTCCTGTCCGCATTTGAAACATACGACCGGTGGTCGTTCTTCTTCCTTTGAAACGAGTACTGGTGCCGACGTCTTTACGTCATTGTTGAACCTTCTCTTCTTAAAATGTCCATTCTTATTGTTTTGGCCATGATTACTACCGAAGTGGTTACCATTTCTAACATGTTCATTCCCTCCATGCTTATTATCATCGCTTTGATGATTGTTATCACCAGTATTATCATTTTGCCGGCTGCTCTCTTTTGGTTTGGTTGACTCATTATCGCGCTCCAATAACTGAGCCCTATTAAAAACATCTGAATATAAACACAGTTTATGAGAGATAAGATATTGACGTATCTCAGGTTTCAAACCTCTTAGAAATATTCACGTCATTCTCTCTTCATTATCAACCAAATGGGACGTAAATCGGGATAACTCAACAAACTTGACTTCGTACTGTGACACGGTCATGTTGTTTTGCTCCAACTTGATAAATTCCACCTCCTTCATGTGACGAATGCTTTCGGGAAAGTACTTGTCATTGAACAGCTGTTGGAACTTCTCCCAAGACATCTTGAGTGCGTCAGGCTGGGTACATTTTACAGATTCCCACCAGTGATCTGCCTCTTCATGTAACATAAAGGTGGCAAAGGGAACCTTTTGCTCCTCGGAGCATCCCAAGACATCAAATATCTTGGTGATCTGCTTTAATCACGTCTCCGCCTTAAGTGGTTCTGGTTTTCCCAAAAACTACGGTGGTCCCAGCTCCTTGAATTGCTTAGCGGTCACCAACCGTGGGTTGCCATTGTTTCTTCCTGCATTATGAACAGGAGCCGTCTTCGCCTGATGTTTCATGAATTCTAAAAAGCTCTTAAACGTACCGTCGTTCGTCAATTGATTAGTGTGTTGTTTACAGGAGGATTATTTCCATCCTGTTGCACATTGTCCTGATTATTGATCTGTGGAGAATCAACAGTCTCCTGTGCTCCATTGCTTATCTCAACATTTTCGGATGCTATTTTCAAATCTTGCCACAAAACAAGGGTTAATTAACATATCCCATATTATCTCAATACTACGTGAGCCAATTAAATATTAAATAAACTTAGGTAGGTTATACTAGCGAAGAATTCCCGTCTCTCCCTCCTAGTTCTAGTCTCACATCTTAGCCGGGATCATATCCTAAGCTTTGATACCAACCGTGGCGCCCCCCAAAATTAGGTATACATCATCCATCTTGAGTCGCTAGATACATGATACGAAATTCAAATACAACTTAATAATATAAATGTATGTCATTGAACATAACGATAATGAGTTTGAATACAAATATTGCCTACTAGAGAGTATACAAACTCAAAAGGAGTCCTCATTACAATTATTATCACACTATTTCACGAATAGTGAGGACTACTAATGCACCATCTAGGACCATCACTCTGTTCCCAGACTAGTCCCAACTATATTCTCATTTCACGAAGAGAACGGTGAAAGAAAGGGTGAGCTCAACTAGCCCAAAGAAGAAATATTATGACTAAGATAATGCGAAATAATTTATCGTTAGCCTTTCAACGATGTTAAACGATAAAATATAATAACTATCAAGTTTAAGCTGCGGTGAATAAGCAATCCATTAGAAGAGTCAGTAGAGAATAAAATCTACTATCTTCTATGATTTAAAAGGTTTTTCATCACTTTTATCATTGAGACTCGACAATAAATAATCCACATCATCAAATCATCCTTGCACTACTCGGGCGAGGATATTCTTTAGTATCACGACCACGAATTATCCATGCACTACGGCTAAAGATAATCATGTTTTCATCAACGGTCCTGATCATGCCATAAAACAATTCATCTTTGCACTACGGCCAAAGAGAATCCATAGTCATAATCATACCAAAAATTGTCCATCAATGCACTACGGGACAATGAGGACTTTTTCCACATCATTTGTAACATTACGGTTATGATTATACCGAATAATCCCTGGTCATAATCATACCAAGTCCATCTATGCACTACAGGCCACAGATGACTTTCAAAAAAAATAAACATGAGGATGATGACAATGATATAAGAATTCAATAAAATAAGTTCAAGAATTAATTTATCTAGGAACTGATAACGTCCAAATTGTCAACATGATACTGCTTTGTAGAGTAATATTCAAGAATGCTCAGAAGAATATTTCCATGAAAAGATACTGGATGAAGCGTAAATATGAAGGATATTCCACTAATTTCATGGAGTATAGAAGTCTAAACTTTAACCAACTGAGAATGATAAAGAATCGAATAACAAAAGAAATCACCATGCATGCGGTACTTCGCATAGACAGGTTATTCCACCAGAATACTAAATAACGGAACCAGGTCAGGCGAAATTCGCATCGACAGGATGTTCCAACAGAATAATAAAGAATGGAATAACAACGAAATCACCATGCATGTGGTACTTACGCATTCGCATGAGTTATTCCAATGTAATACTAATAAGGGCGGAATTCAATTAAATAATAAAAAATGCATTCAAGCACGAGATATTCCAATGAATAATAATAAAGAATTTAACCAGTCTCAAGGCGTAAAAGCATGAGCGAGGATATTCCAATAATAATAAAGAATGAAATAATAGAAGAATGTCACCAAGTATAGGGTAGCTTGGCATTATCTGAGTTATTCAACGAGAATAATAAAGAATGGAATAACGAAGTTCTCTTCATAAATAAGAAAGAAAGAGTACCCCTTACGAGTACAACAAATAATATTCCTACCTTAGAAAGAAAAGTCTTTGGATATAGAAGTAGTGAAGTAGCGAAACACTTTTCTTCTTTCTCTCTATAGTTTCTCTCTCTGAGAGTTTGGTGAATTAAATAAGAAATAATGAATGAATGAGCTTCTATTTATAAAAAAATGAATTTGCATAGTAACTAACTCATGAGCGGTCCAGTTTGATTTACTTTAATCGACGGTCCATATTTAAAAAGCAAAATCTTTTAAATAAAATATAATATATTCTATTTATAATCTAATAAAACGAATAACTTTATAAAATATTTTACTATGCAAACACTATCAAGAACCTTATGCAAATACTATGCATAATAAAATATAATATATTCTAATTATTGTCTAATAAAACGATAACTTTATAAAATAACTTTATAAAAGTATTACATTTTATATAAAAAGATTTTACTTTGCAAAATACTATGCAGAACTATGCATAATATAATATAATATATATATATTTATATAGATAACTTTATAAAAGTATTACATTTTTATATAAAAAGATTTTATGTATTATTACATTAATAATACCAACAAAACTGAGTGACTTATCACGTAAGCATCAATAATTAATACCGTATTAACTACTATGCAACCACGCGCGTATTCTTTACTTTTTTACATCGAATGTTTCAACAGTTAACGGTAAAACTTCCGCCATTATTTTCATAAAGTATTTTTGTCATTTTCTCAATCCGACAATAATTCCGTTGTGGGGTCCACCAATGATTGTGTTGTTGTACGAATATTCCCTGTTAAAACGAATATTCCTCGACCAATCGAATATTATATAACAACTTGCGTACTTTGCAAAATTTATAAATATTACCCACAACTATAACATTATCAGAAATTCACACCATAATATTAAAAAAAATATTATTTCGAGAAAATTAAATATTTATTCATAAAATTTGGGGTCTCACAAGATTGATATATATAGATATTGAATCTTTAACAATAACAAAAATTTTAATTAAAAAGAAATATAGATATTTAATAATTAAAGTAATAAATTAAATATATACATTGTTGGTGGACTTGTTATCATTTTTTGGATGCAAACTTGTAAAAAAAGTTTATATCCTACATATACATTATCCAAAACATTCAAAATATTAAATTCTTTTTATATTCTGCATATATCAATATCGATCTGCACAGGGGCAGATCTAGGATCCGTTCTCAACAAGGGCAGATTTTTTTAGTTGAAAACTAAAGTGAAAGGCTAAAACTTAGCGAGTTAGAGAACGAGAGTTTGAATACATTATACACTCATGTGTTTAGTTTATTTATCGTAATAGTAGTTTAAGTTTTTTTCCCTCGATAAGTTTAAGTTTATCAAGTTTTATTTTTGCCCTTATGCCTATACCTAGAAAAAAAATTAAAACATAGGCACTGCCTACTCTTCCCTCTTAATAGATTCGTCACGGGCCTAATTACTACTTTGTGTTTCACTTGGTTTATGAATAAATATGGTTCTACAATTTTTTGTCTTTATCTATTTTTTTTTAAAAAAATAGTGGCTCATTTTGATGTAGAAACAAACATTGCAATTGATTTGCATCAGCATGTACTTGGTAACATATCAATTTATATAGCAATATAAATTATTTTGTCACAAAATTTTAATATGAATTAAAAACCAATAATTAATTAAATAAATGGATGTTATAAAAGATTATTAAAATTAAAAACAAAGATGATTAGAGGAAAGAGACCATTCTCATTGTATTTTTATGTCTACACCATCCTCTTGACAATACAACTATTTATAGGTACATCAACATCAATATTTGGAGGTTTCAAAACTCAAAGGTCATGAGTTTCAAACCTTAAAGGATATGAGAGTTACAAAGCTCAAAGGTCATTACAATAAAGAGGGGCAGGAATGTATCTAGACATGGGTAGGAATGTATCTAGACATCTACACACTATGTATAATTTTATAACACTCCCCCTTGGATTTCTATTGTATAGCCATACGCATTGAAAGCTGCCTCATTAAAAACCTTACAATGAAAAACCCAATGGGAAAAAAACATTGGTTAAGGGAAAAAGAGTGCATCGCGTATTAGCTCCCCCTCATGAATGTATCCTTAAGTCCTCAGCTATTGCATTCCAATATTGCAACACAATCCTTTAAACATTGTAGTTGGTAATGCTTTGGTGAACAAATCTGTTAGATTATCTTTTAAGCAAATTTGTTGAACATCAATGTCACCGCACTTATCAAGGTCATGTGTAAAAAAAAAATTCGGTGATATGTGTTTTCTTATATCTCCTTTGATGTATCCTCCCTTTAATTGAGCTATACATACTACATTGTCTTTATACAGAATGGATGGAGTTCTTTTGTAGCAATTTTCTAATAATATGCCTCATTAAAAATCTTACCAAATAAAAACCAAGTGGGAAAAATTTTGGCGAAGGAAAATAGTACAATATTCTTGTATAACTTCTAGTGCCTTGAGATTGCCTCATTAAAACCTTTCAAAGGAAAACCCAGTGGGAAAAAAAACCTTAGCCAAGGAAAAAGAGTACAATCTGCACATATCATTTTTACTCTCCTTCATAAGTACATAGAATTTCCATTGTTCATGGTAAAAATATATTTAAGTCGAAGCATGCCAATATTGTGCACCATCTTCTTCATTTGGTAATGACTTAATGAATATATCAACCAAATTATCACATGATCATATATGCTTGATATCAATATCGTCATTCTTCTAGGGCTCATGTGTTTAAAATAATTTTGGTGCAATATGCTTGGTTCTATCACCCTTTGGATAAAATAATCCCAAATCAATAGTCTCACGAAGATAACATAAAATATGTTTAATTTCATTACAATGTCTTCAAGTTGATGCATAACTATACACTGCTAGTAAGTTATTTGTAAATGCTATATCAGGTTTTGTCAAATTTGCAAGATACATCAAATTACCAATTACATTAAGATATAGTACTTAAAGACCTAAACACCAATTTCACGAAGATATGGTACTTCAAGACCAAAAGTTTCTTCATCATTTTTTTGTGGTCAAAACGGATATTTCTTGATATCAACTGACCAACCCATCATTGGAGTACTCAAAGGATTTAACATTATTCATGTAAAGTTACTTTAGGACTTTTTCTGTGTATGTTGATTGATGAACAAGAATTCCATAGTTCAATTTGTAGGCCAAGACAAAAATTTATCTTACCAATATCTTTCATCTCAAATTTATTATTTTTGTCCACTCTTCTAGAGCAAGATCTTTCATCAATAAATACAGTAATAATAGCAAATCCAGATTATATTTTTTGATAAAAATGCATGCACAAATTGAATTATTCTCAAATCCTTCTTTCAAAAGATATCCACTTAGGCGATTATACCACAATATGCATCTAGATTGCTTTATAACTCATATAAGAATCTTTGTAGCTTGATAGAATACATATTTCAAGATATAGAATTTATGCTTCAGGCATTTTATATCCTTCAGGGATTTTCATGTAGATATCATTATCTAATAATCCATACAGATATGATGTAATAACATCCATTAATTTCTCTTGCTACCAAGCTAATTAAAAATCTAAATGTAATTGCGTCCATTACAGGAGCATATGTTTCTTTATAATTAATACCATGTCTCTGCGAGAAACTGAAAGTATTATGCATACAAGCCAATCATGTATGATGATAAAGCATATACTGTGTAATCAATCTTATTTATTTATTAATAAAAGAATTATTTATTAAAGGCATTTATTATCTACATGGTGCTGTTTTAATAATATGTGATAAACTCATAGTTTTAAGCAACGCTTTTAGAATAATGATGATGATCATTCTAATGAGATCTAAATTCTTAGAAAGCTTAAAACTAAAATAGTTCCCAATCATTGGATTACTAAATTGGGGATTAGTGAATCCGGATAGATTGGTACATACGTTGCTTGCTCATTGGATGAGGATGATTGATCTCATGATCATTTGTGTGGAGACCCTAAAGCAAAGTATGTAGTTGCTTATTGGAGAATAAGTTCACTGAACGTGGCTCGCTAAGGAATACCTAATGGAGTTTTACTTACCTGTCAATAGGAATTCTGTAGTGATAGTAAGACAAATGATCCTTGACTTGAGATCATCATAGTATCTTATATATAATGAATTGCACTTTGACTTATTCCTTAAGACTCTTAGAGTATATCAAAGGGTATGCTTAGGTGTAATAAGTTATATATGAAGATAATGAATGATCAATAAAGAATCTACCACTTCTAGTAAAAGGAGAAATGTCTATGTGATTCGATAAATGACAACCCGTGAATCCTTGGCGAGGTGGAATGAAATTAGAAAGTAGTTTCTAATTTGCATTCATTAGGAGTTGTTCATTTAGGAATCGAAATACATATAATTAAATAAAATAAGACTTGACATGAATTCATGTCTTATATTTAATTGGGACATTGTATGGTGGAAGGATTGAATTGTGCGGTAACTATTTACTCAAAGGTTCTTTTATGATTAATGTTGAAATCTATATTATCCGGAAAGTCGTTGATCGCTAGGGAGGCTTATCCTATTGTAGAATAAATATTATTTATTTAAATAAATTATTTGTTTAATTTATTTATTTAAATGAGATTAGAATTGTTCTAATTGATTTATTCACAACCTGTTTAATATGGAGAACCTAAAGGGTCACGCCATAAAAGGAAGAATAATTATTTAAGAAGTTAATGGCATAATTGTAATAATATGTTAAGTATATTTAATTTAATCTATTGTGATAGAATAAATTAAATAGCTTAATATTATTATTTAATATTTTAGAAATGTTAAATATAAATTAATAAGAGGAGTCTTATTAATATTATTACAATTATTATTATTTTAATTTCTAAAAGGTTTAGGAATTAATTTAATATAAGTACTCTCATTTATTCCTAATTGGATTAGGAAGGAAAATTAGTTAAAGGAGTTTAATTAATTACCCAAATAAGATTAGGGAGCCCATTTAATTAAAAAGAGTTTAATTAAATAAATAATACCTTATTTTAATTAAAATAGGGTTACATGATATCTTTATAAGAGGAGTCTTATATCAGATATCTAATATACGTAATTCCTAGAGTTGGAGAGTACGCCTCCTTTTTCTATACAGATAGGAAAACTAGGGTTTGAGTCAATACCCCTTCTTCTTGAAAATTCTTTTTCCTTGGTGGATCACCTCTAGAAGCCATACACTTGGGTGGCTTACATTGATCAAAGGAAGGAATCAACCCGGAGATTCGAGGAGATCGCGGAGAAGTAGGAGGTGAACTCGTACCTGAGGAAGCTCGTTTCTACAAGGGTATGATTTTATAATTTCTTATTCTTCGTTTAATTAATAATATGCATAAAGGATGATCCGGGTAATTGGTTTGTAAAAAATTTTTAAAATCTGATTTTATTTCGCTTCCGCTAATTTTTCAATTTGATTGCTACTTTAATTTTCACAAAACCCAACAGAAACCTTGTGCTACAAGTCGTGCTTTGTACCATATAATTTCATTTTTCTTATTTTGTACAAATACCCATTTGTATTCAACAGGCATCACACCTTTAGGTGTTTGGACTACAGGTCCAAAAACTTCATGTTTACTTTGTGAATTTAGTTCTACTTGAATCACCTCTTTTTACCTTGGCCAAATATTTCTACATTCATCAACGATTTATGGTTCATATACATGATCATTACTTCTGGTAATACCAATAGCAACTTTATATGAAAATATGTTGTCGACAACGATTTTATTTTTATCCAATATATACGTCTCTCAGATATACATAATGTATCGAGATCTCGTTATTTTCGTGTACTGATCCTCTTGAGGATAACTCATCCTCTTGAGGGGATAACTCTTCAAGAGTTTTATTTACAATAGATTTTTGTTCATAAGTTTTGGATAGATAAATAATTTTTTTAGCCTGTTTCATGGGTATAGCCTTTTTATAGGCTGCAACTATTTTTTTCTTGTACTTTCTTCTTCTGGGAAATTTTATTTTTTTAAGACCGATAGGTCTTCCACGCTTCAGGTGTGGTTTTGATTCATTTGTTGCTGTATAAACTGATTATCCTACAGGGACTTCAATCCCTGCTAGAGTATTAGCAACTGGAATGTGAGATATCACTATTTTATCGGTGAATAATTCTAGTAATTAATTTGCAATTCATTGCAAATGAATAATCTTTTGAACTTCTAGTGCATATTGATTTGTATGAGGATCAAGATTAAATAACGTTAAAACATTCCAATTAATCTCTCATCATGCTTCAGGCAACGATCTCAGGTCGCACTTCAGGCAACGATTTTTCTACCCCTAATGGTGGGAAGACTGTTTCATTAAAATAATAATTCTCAAAATATACCTTAAATATCACTTATTGAGGTTATGATGCAGCATGTAAAATAGCATGACCCCAAGCATAAATTGGTAATTTTGATTTCATAATCAAAGGTCGAGCAATAATTTAAAATCTCTTAAAAATTGATTCAGCTATACCATTTTGAGTATGTGTATTTGCAACATGATGTTTAACATAAATTCCACTTAACATGCAATATTCATCAAAAACTTGAGATGTGAATTTTACCAGCATTATCTAAATATAATTTCCTAGTTATATAATCAGAAAATTGTACTCGCAACCTAATTATTTGAGCAAGAAGTATAGAAAATGTAATATTTCTAGTTAAAAGTAAACATATATGTGATCATCTGGTTAATGTATCAATTAAAATAATAAAATACTTGAATGAACCACACATGGTGGGTGTATTGGTTCAAATAGATCACCTTGAATTCTTTCTAAGAAATATGAACACTCAATAATAATCTTTAAATGTGATGGTTTGGTAATTAATTTAATTTGATATAATCAACAAGTAAAGGAATCTTCTAGTTCTTTAAGGGATGTTCATGGGAGTTTTCAATAATTCGACGCATTATTATTGATCTTGGATGATCAATGCGATCATGTCAAATCATAAAAACCTTTGGATCTAAACACTTCAGGTGTATTGCACACTTCTGGTGTATTACAACATTTGTTTCAACTATTCTCATTTTAGTATAATATAACCTAGAAGAGAAAATATATAGTTTTTCTAATATGAGCTTCTGGCCTGATATTATTGAAGTAATATTTCCTTTTCTTTATATTACTTCAATTTTATTTCCACTACAAAAAAAAGGTGATTTTGCAAAAAAAAACAGTTTCGTTGCTAAATGTGCGAAATTTCGTTGCCAAATGCCATTTGCAACGATTTTTCGGTCGTTGGACATTTCGTTGCGCAATGAGCGTTGCTAATTGTCTAGCAACAAATTGTTTTTTTCGTTGCTGAAAGTAATATATTTCGCAACGAAATTTTGTTTTCGTGTAAAATCATAAATCATTTAGCAACGAAATATTTTGTAGCAAATTTATTAAGAAATTATTACTGAAAAATAATTTTTATTGCAAAATACGCCTAATTGGCAACGAAAAGAATCTTTTTATTTTTCAACGAAGATAAAATTCGTTGCATTTGATACACATTTGCCAACGAAGTTTGTCGTTACTGAACAATATAGAAATTGTTGCCTTAATTGGTTTTCGTTGCTAATTGTGTACTTTTTTGGTAACGATGTTTGTTGCTAAATGTACAAAATAAACCAGTTATTTATTAATTTGCAACGAAATTTTGCGTTGTCGTTGGTTTTTTTATGAATAATTATGATGAATTAGCAACGATACTATTCGAAGGTGATTTTTTTTAGAGAGTAACAAAAGTTATTGTCAATTAGCAACGACACTATACGTTATCATTTACTTTTCATGTGCAACGAAATTTGTTATGATTTGCAACAATATAAATATTGCCTTTTCTTTTGTTATGTAACGAATGTCAAAATTATTTTATAAACAAAAACAATTATGTCTCAATAACCCCATAACAAATTATGACAAAATTACAAAAAAAACTAAAATATTATTAATTAAATAAAATCTTCTGATACATGGTCATTCATCATCTTTACAATCAAACTGCGTACGACTGAAAACTACAAAGCCCGTCTTAATTGACACTATTTGCCATCAAGAGGTTAACACTAGTACCATATATGAAAAAAAAATCAAGAAAGAAATGTTTATAATAGGAAACAATACTTAAGCTTACCCAAGAGTTTCAACCATGGTTCATCCTCCAGGTATTCTGCCAATATTAAAACAACATCAGCCACTACACCAATAAAGAGGTTAATTAAGGAATTTAAAGATATAATTAAGGAATTTATAGACCTTTGAAAATATCTTGTCCCTCTCACAAACTTATTAGTTTGAAAGACAATTATTCAATAAGAAAGTACGCATTAATCCAAATATTGTGTCTTATAAAAGCGAACTCCAACAAACTTATTTACAACAACTCATCAGTGTTTTCTCATTTGTTCCATATTCAAATAAATCATATGATTAGTACCAGAACAAGAATGAGAAGAAAGATAAGAATAACTCAGATTAAAATTAAATTGGTGTATAGAGAACCCTAGAAAATCAAGATATAGTCCATGCATATATCTTGAATGAAATAAGACAAGATTATCCCTATCTTTTCTGCGTAAAACTTATCTCAGGGACCCATTGACCATGTACTCTGTCACTGTTACCAAATTGGTAGCAGGTCCATCCGAGACTACACCATACAAGGCCACAATATTTGGATGATGAAGCTGACCTAATATGTGGGCTTCCTTCCATAAGTCTGCAACCTGCAAAAAGGCAAACATAATCAACAATCAGTCACAAAATGATGAAGTATAAACTCATTACAAATTCAGTATAGTTATACTATTACGAGCATTCTGACTTGAATGACGCATAAACATATGACGAATTAATTGCTACCATATATTACATCAACTAATTTTAGTTAATTTACGTATTGATGGTTTCCTCATTGTCATGTGCAACCTACGTACACTTTGACGCATAAAAGATAAATGCACAATTTCAAAATAATAAGTCATAACACCATGGTTTTGACATAGGAGCTATGTAGAGATGCATCCAATTAATGGTTCTTTCCAACTGTAGGATTGGAATTTGGAATGCTTCACTCTCAACTCACAAATACAAATAAATGCAATAGCCAAAATTTAACTGATGAACTTTGGATCAGAACTAACAACAAAAACTCCTTTGCTTAAAAACTTGTAACTCACCTATATGGATACGGGAATCCGAACTGATAGCCGTAAGAAACTGGTTGATGGTAACTGGGGCTTCCAGCATATGGCCCCCTAAGTGTTTGTGGACTTCCAAGATAGGGCACAACTGTTCTCGTACGTCCTATGATAAGCAAAATCAAACACCGAAAGATGGCATGCAAAATTATTTGTATTGATATTTCATTTCCTTTTTCCTATTTATAGTCCCTCCATCTCAGTTTGACCGTCAATGTTCAAAACAATGTCTATCACATACATTTTACGGCGTGCCCTATGACACATTTAGATGTAATATTTTTCATATTCTATTTTTTTTTAAAAATAGCAACATAGATGCTAAAGAAATATTTAGAGAAACTACATGTTAAAATATATATCTAAAGTTTGAATGCCCTAAAATTAACAAAAACATGGTTTTGAACCATGACATTCAAACTAAGATGGAGGGGGCAATAAATATATATGTTTGTTCAAATTAAATGAGATAAATAGGATGATAGACAAGATTCCTTTGATTTCTTCCATTAGTTAAATTTGTCAATGCAGAACACATACCTCATCGATATTCAAGATAATACAAGTGTAATGATCGAGAAATTTGTAATTTAATTTAAATATTTATTGAATTAAATAAATATTTTTAAATAATTTATTTATTAAGGAAAATAAATAATTGATAATTGTGGTGAATTAATTTAGTAATTAAATTAAATAATGATAATTTTAAAGGATTTAATTTAAGAAAATAATTAAATTAAATCAATTGTTTAATATTTAAGAGAATAATTAAATTAAATGAATTTTTTAATTTAAAGGAAATAAATAAATTAAATGAAGTGATGTTTCTAATTTATTAATTAAATTAGATATATATAATTATTTATTAATTATAAGTATAATGATAATAAGGTTTTTATTATTATTATTATAAGTTATTTAAATTAACTAACTAAATTATTTAAATTAATCAATTAAAGGTGTGACATGAAACTATATAATATAATAATATTAAAATAATTTGGTTTGAGAATTATGTGGTTAGCAAAACATGGCCTTGTGGCCTTTGATTTTTCCAACTGACGTCTTTTGTTTTTTTAACTGAAAGAGAACGTGGGAATTTAAGCCATATCAGTTTATTTTATTAGTTCGCGTCTTATTTTCTCATAAGGCTAGATAACAGAAATACAGAGAAAAGCTAAGAGAGAAGGGAGAGAATTCTTGAGTTTTTCAAAGAAAATTCAGTGGTGATAACAAGGGTTCCAAGCAAATTGGAGGTATATTATTTAAACCTTAGTATTATGTATATATATTTATATACATGTATGAGTTTACGGCATAATTTATATGTTATGTGAATTCGATTTTTGTTGAATTGTTGCTAGACAATTGAATGGTGATGATTATATGTGTTGGTTATGTTTGAGTTTGTATGAAAAGAAAGAATTTGTATGCTAATTACAGTTTAAAAAGGAAGAAAAGTATGACAGTGTATATTTTTCCATATGGCTTGTGAATAGACTAATTTTAGTGGTCAATTCGTATGCTAAACTGTAAATTGAGTCTTGTTTATGCTAGCTTATTAAGAAGCGAGCATAACGTAATTTGAATTAAGTGTTTTGGCTAAGTTTTGAGATGTCAGTGGTGATTTTTGTGAAAGAAGTTCAAAATTGGAGTTTTATATGAAAATATGGAATTTTGAGAAATTAAATAAGTTTTAGTTGATGATAAATTATGTTAATTGGTTGTAAATGTTAGCAAACATGTTTGTAATAGTCTGTATCAATTGTAGATGTTAATTTCACTGTTTGATGGGTGAAATTCGTGTTAGTTGGGCTAAAAATGGCTACTGTTCATGCCGAGTCTGCGTGCTGTGCAGTACCAAATAAGCACCTACTGCTGGTGCTAAGGCAAGCCTTGCTGCCATTGGGTTTCTGCGATCGAGCACCCAGTAGCACTACTGGCAAATGCAAGGCGAGGGACAGTCTTGTTGCTGGCCGTGCCCTAGCTGGCGGTGACTTCACTTTATTCGCAGGTTATGTGTATCGGACTTATATTTGTCTAGCATGCACGTTAATGATGTCGAGACATAATATAGACTACAATAACGGGTTGTCATGCGTTGTAATACAAAGTGTAAATGATTTTTAAATAATTGTTAAATAAGTTATAAATGAAACTAAATGTGGTGTTTTCAAAGTTGGAGGTGAACAATTAAGTTATGTTGGCTCGTAGTGAGATTTCGGATTCGTTAAGTGTGTTAACCTATATGGTTAGATGCTAAGTTAACGATATGACCTAAATGATGGTTTAAATCCTTAAAGCTAATGTTCATACAACTAATTGTTGTTGCGGTTTTAATGATGTATGTAGGATAATTGGAGATTATTTTACACTTGTGTAGCTTACAAACAAGGCAAGTTCTTTAACCCTACTCTTATAATAATTGTGCAAGTTTCTAAACCTTATCTTTGTCATTGAGCAAGACTATTGATTTTATTCTGATGAATGATTGAATAAGCTTATATAACGTAATTCGTTACATCGAATGAGTTTCACATTCTCATTTCTTGTTATTAGTATTCAAAACATATATTGTTCTAACATATTGATTCAAAGGAGATTATTTTAATTCCTTTAATATAATACTTTGCATATATATCATGCTTATTTAGTTATATATTATTGATATCCGATCTTTGACTTTGATAGCCTTGTTCAGCTATACATTCTTGTATTAAAACTTTATTGATGGAAATTGAATAAGTGTTCTAAAATTCTAGAAACACTGATAAACTAGTTCCAAACTAAACTTTCTTTAGTGCGGAAATTCTAAATTCAAACTGAGACGAACAACCCTAACAGAGGGGATTTTGTGACGTGTAACGTTTAGATGTTTGTGCACAATACATGGTACAAAGGGTCCCCCCGAGTACGTTAAGAAGAGTCTCATGCAGATCTAATGATTTGTTATAGGTTAAGGTAATAACACTTAAACACCGTGGACATAGTTTGTGGTCTTAAGACCCTCAGATAATTAAAGTTCGAACTTATTTTCTATTTTGATTCGTGGAACAAGTTCTTTATTATTCAATATTCGTTGTTCACTCTCATGTTGTTATTATACTACCTTTATGTCAATGAGCAATTGTTTGCTCACTCTTGCAATTAAACAATGCAGCTAAAGTTGAAAGAGGTGATGATCCATCTACTAGCAAGGGAAAGGGAAAGATGTCTAAGTGATGAAGAATTGTTTAAAGTTTATTTAAATGCTTGAAGTTTTAAGACTCATTTTATTTTATAATGTATTCCGCAAACTAATGTAATAATTTTAAGGTTAGATTACCTGGGATTTATTTTGAGATTATGATGTAACCCTTTAATGGGAGAGATTATTGTTTAAGTTATTTAAATTATGTATTTATCCTTTGATTATGGCTAGTTAGATATAATAGTTTTTGATAAGTGAGCACCAAATCATGTGGGAATGAAGTACCTGGATTTGGGGGTGTCACAACAAGTATTATGGACTATTGCAAGTGGTCCTATAATCAAGACAGGTAGAAAAAATAATATTGGAATAATTACTATAACGAACAGAGGTATTTACTTCTGATAGTTATAGTTATTATTTTTTAATTAAATTATAACTTTGGTTCTAGATTATTATTCTATTGCCAAATGTAAACTTGTTAGGTCTGTTACACCAAACTACACATTTATATGGAAAATATATAAATACACCAATCATGCAAAAAAGCCAAAGATGCTTTATGTTTTCCACCACTAGAGTAAACAAAACAGAAAAATCTAGAAATCATATGGACTTGAGATTAATATGTTATCTTATAATACAAGTGCCACTACCACATAGTATGAACTCAAATAGTATTGATTGAAACGCGCTATAAATTCGACAAAAATAAGCCGGCTAAAGAATTACCACTCAAGTAACTCTGCATTCACTTGCATAATGTGTGCAAGTCGATGTGATAAAATTTCATTCATGCTCAAACCTGACTGATTTATTTTTCTAGTTCAATATGCATATATCTATTTTTCTAGTAACATTTAACAGAACACATTGGCAACTCAACGGTAAAGCAATTTAAGCATAAAGTACCTAAATTAAGTTGGATATATAGACATAACAAAAAGAGAACATGATTTGGATTTCTGGAAAAATATGTTGCAGCTTTACCATACATAGCCACAAAGGTGTTTGGCATGGGTGTGTCAATGTGTGTGCATATCAGGAGGGGGGGAGAAAGAGATGTAAACCAAAGAAGTGAGATCAAAGCAATAATTTTAGCTCAACACAAAATTATACTTGGATCAAGCCCAATAACTGAGTTTTGTCTGAATATGAAAAGTCAAGCAAACTAAACGCTCAAATCCATGAACCTTTTCCCCCAAAAAAAAGGGGGGGATAGTAACGAAGAATTAATGAAACAAAACTAGCTTGGGTAAATGGTTAAATCTTATAGTTGAATCAAAATGGAAATGATTAGGCCACAAATCAGTAACTAAGGACTTTCTGAACAGATCTGCTAGAGCCTAGAATGATTGAAAATTTACCGCACATAGCGAGAAAGAGATAGGGGGCTTCAGGTTTATAACAATCTCTATCTTTACAAATTCATCTCATTGGTATTTCCAACAAAGAACTGAATGGAGCTCTCAATCTTCGATAGTGGACCGTGATGAAGATTCAAGAACCATGTCAAAAGCCACCAAATCTAAGATTATAGTAGAAGTCAGATGGAGACTACTTAAAATGATAATGTTAGTTCCCAGAGGCATAATAGTTATCTAGAAGGGGGGGTGAATAGATATTTAAAAATTATTTTTGTTTTAACTTGTTAGTTGATAATGATTAAAACACAGCGGAATTAATATTTGTTTTAATCTCCCTTAAGATAGTGAGTTAATGAGAGTGAGGCAGTTATAACAGTTATGGTAGATATAACAGTTATAGTAAGAATGTAATAGACACAGTCGTTTTAAGTGGTTCAGAGCACTTAAAGCTCTTAGTCCACTCTTCTACTCCTCGAGTAGGAAATCCACCAAGGATATCTTTTACACTTTCTGAATCACACAGATTCCTTCTAGACCAGCAGTCTAGGCACTTCTTAGTTCACTCTTGAACCCTTCAAGTCCAGCAGACTTGGCTTCTTCACAGTTCACTTAGAACTCTTCAAGTCCTTCTGACTTGGAACTCTTTCTTTAGTTGATTGGTAGTTGTTGTGTTCTTGATTGTTGCTACTCAGTTGCTGTTAAGCACTTGTTCGAAAGAACTGAGTAGCTGAGCAAGCTTTCTCTTTTTCTCAGATCGTAGAATTGAGCGTTGAGTGTTCTTGTACGTTTTTGTTCAATGCTTACTTGTTTCTCTCATCTTGCTTGATTTGCATATATATGGTCTTAAAAACTATCCGTTGGATCCATCCGTTGAAGCATTAAATGCATTTGACATTTCTGTACTTTGATGGAGACTTTTCTGCACATCTTCTGAATTGCATTCTGGCCCACTGACACAGCAGACTACTTTCTCAACTAACACCTAAAAAGGTGTTTTTCTCTTACAAATGGTACTTTCCTTAGCTTCTTCAATACGCTTCTTTATTGCATACTAAGGATATCTTTATGCCTTTGGAACTGGTGAGTATGTCAACGTTTAGAACCTATTTCACATTTTTTGGAGTTTGTCTCCACACAAAACGTGGGGCTCGATGCTTCTGACATAAGGCAGATGATACTCTATGATTCAGATCGTGGTGTCTTGTCGCCTTGGTGCTTGGTCTGATGCTATCAACAGAGAGCACTACAATTTCTCTTAAATTCTTGCACACTACGATCTTTACTTCCTTGAGTTGTAAACTCTACGTTTTTGATAGCACACTACGATCTCTGAGTTAGCTTGGCAAACGTTGGGACTACTCTATGATTTCCGAAGAGGCCCTTCAAGGCAGGCACACTAAGATTCTCGATGTTCTACGTTTCTGCCTTGGCTTCTGCAATTTTGATCAACTTGATACACTACGATCTCTTTGAAGCCTGTCTATTACATCTTAAGATCAACCTAACAATTTTGATCTTCTTTTCTATACATTCATTTTCAGAATGATACACATTAAGAATTTAGATCAACCTAACAATTTTGATCTATCACTAAGTCCTTGTACACAGATTCAATTAAGGACTTTACATATAATCATGAGTATTTACATTTAAACATCAAATCAAAATATGCACTCGCCCACCAATCTCCCCCTATTTGATGTTGACATAACCAAGGAGATTTGTTGACATGATTATTAGATTCTAGATGCATTTACAGGAAAGTAAACATGACTTAATATTTCAGTGAACAGCTAAAATTTCTAGAGAATAAGCATAAATTTATTGATATTTGAAGAATATTACAGTTTAACTTTACATCAATAAGAATTTAAATGTTCACTTATCTCTATTTCTTTGATCTTTTGCAAGGAGGATAGGCATACTCCTCAGCCCTTTTTTTCCTTCTAGCTTCATCCCACCTGGCTATATCTTCCAGCTCACTTGGGCTTAGCCTAGGATTTTGGTCATGTCTGCTCATGAATGCAGGATCTCCAGTTGGCATTCTAAGGTCTGTGGTGGTCACATTGTATGAGCTAGTAGCTGCCCCTTGACTCCTTATTGGCTGAGCCATTAAGACTTCCTGCTGATCAGATCGTTGAGTCTGATTGCTTGATCGTGGAGTCTGTTGGAATTGCCTTGTAGGAGGGCTTCTTGAAGCTTGAGTGTGGAATTGTACTCTGCCTCTTCCCTGGCCTCCTTGAACTTCCGTCCCTTTATTCTCCCCCTTTATGTCAGCATCAAGGGTTCGAATATCTTCAGATAGTCGAGTCACTCCTTGGATGAGCTCGTTGAGTTGGCTTTAAGTTTTGGAAATGTCCTCTCGATTTTCCTTGATCAGAGCTTCAGATCGAGCTTCTCTGTTTCGAAGGACAACTAGAATAGTGTCAGTTTGCTGTTCTTGGTTTACGTAGGCTTTTTGAAATTCTTTGACTGCAATTTTCAAACTGATGATGTTCTCCATCATAAGGTTATTCTGGGCTTCTTGAGATTTCTGTAATGCAAGAACGGCCTCTCTTTGTTTATTGGATGCCAGGAAATAAATATCATCTTTGTCCTTTATGCTTTTAATCATTTCCTTGATGATCTCCCTCAGCTTCTTTGTAAGCTCAGCATTTAGGGTGCCTGGGAGATTGTTTGCAGCAGTGATCATTTTTGTCAGCCGGAGATGAATGAATTCTGAGTGAGCTTCCAGACTTTCATCGATGTCCTTGATCACTTTCTTGGATACTTCCTTCAGGTCAGCTTTGGTGGGCAGATCTAAAAGTAGTTCGCTGAGTTAAGGAATGTATGGAGGAAGGGATGGTTTCTTATATTGATCATGCAAGGAGTAGAGGGCAAGATCAAGATTGAAGCATTCATTTGATGATGAAGATGGTATATCTGGTGGAGGGGACTTTGTTTGGGTGTCTGAAGAGGGTGACTCTACGATTTGAGCTTGGGACTCTACGATAGGGCTAGAGTCAGCAATCGTAGAGATGATGGGAGTTGGGATCAATATGAAGTTTGGCACGTTTGGTTCATCGATTCATGAATTTTTGGGATTACAGAATCGGGATTGACTTGGTTGATTTAGAACCACTTCCATCCAGCTTGGAAATTCATAAAATTTGCTGGAAAAAGACAGTGGATAGTGATTCACTCTATAAAGAACTGGGACAGTTAATACCTCATGCACCATTCGTGAGGAGGGACCATTTGTGATGAGCTTCTTGGCAAAGTTGAAGTTGCCTAGAAATCCATGAGCTAGCACAATGATGGCTGGATATTATTTGAAGCTCTAAAACATGTGACTCCAGGAGTTTAGAATTTGAGCTTAATGATAAGGCATCATGGGAAGATAGGAGAACAGCTGATTATAGAGATAACTCCTATACCCATCACGGCCCACGCCTGTGATCTCAAGTTCATCATCATCTTTATCTTTCTCTTCTTCTCCATCTTCTTTTGATGATTCCACTATGTCAATGACTTCCTTTTGACTTTGTTGCTCAGGCTTTCCCTCATTTTCTGCATGAGCAGCTTCTTCTGTAAAGGGGATATCATGAGGCTCCCCCTCAACATGATCATCCATCTATTGGACTAGTGGCTCCCCCTCAGCTGGAGCATTTTCTAAGGTGAGAACTTCAGGTGTCTCCCCCTCAGCTGGAGCATTTTCTAAGGTGAGAACTTCAGGTATCTCCCCCTCAGCTTGAGCTATGTCCTCTTGGCTTTATTTGTTCGGGCCTTTTAGCGACCATCTTTTGTCTTCCTCCTTGAGTACTCCTTCATTGATAAGGATGTACTTCTTAACCAATTTTTATCTTGGTTTTCTAGGCTGAGCCACAGCCTCAGGACTTTCTTCAGTTTCAGCTTTGTCCTATTGATCAACCAGATCATCTGGTGCAGCAGCTTCCTTGCTTGATGTGTTCAGTCTGGTCTCTACGATTGGTAGAGACTCTATGATCGAAGAGACAGATGGCCTCTTTGACTTGTGACTGATTTTGTTCTTCTTCAGCAGATGTGCTATGGTGGCTCTATCTTCATCTGCCTCAGCCTGCTGTTGTTTTCTTCTTAGCAACCTTAGAGCCTCAATATCAGAGGACTAGTCTTTAGCTTCCTCTTGCCCTTGCTTTTTCTGATAAGGGCAGTGGGTTCTCCCTTGTTGATTTCTTCTTCTTCTTCTGCAATCTCTTTGACGACTGACATGTTTCCTGGAAACCCTGATTCCTTTAGATCACCAGTTCTTCCACTGGACTCAGTCGTCATGCATACATACTCAGCTGGATTCCTTTTCCAATTCTCAAACAGTTGCTGGGTCATTCGTCTGTTTGGATTGATGGACTCTCCTTCATCGTCCCCAATCTTATCACCCAGAGCAGATTTTAAAATGATGCTTATAAATTGCCCGTAGAGCATCTTTTGAGATCCTTTTGTCTTCTTCGAGTTGAGAATCCATTTTCCTATCCATTGCAGCAATAGAGCTCCATAGTTGTTAAGCTGTATCCCACAGCTTATGGCAGTCATGCGCTTTAGCTGCACCTCATTTACAGAATCGTGCCTAGTGCTCTTGCAACATATACACTTCCCAATAATGTCAGCCAAAAATTCATACCTCTGAGGAAACTCCTTCTTATATCCTCTGACAGTGGGGGATTTCTTGTGATGCATCTTCTTAAGTCCTACATGGAAATCGATGCTATCTAAGAACCAAAAACCTTCGGATTTGAAACCTAGGGCTAGGTTGATGTTCTCAGCCTTTAGCTTAATTTCCACGTCCTTGACTCTCATTGTGAGGACTTCATTTTCATAGACTCAATTTCTATAAAACTCCTTTATTAACTTTGGGTAGATAAATGTGCTCGTACCTAGAGCGTCTTTGAGACCAGCCCTCTTTAACAATGTCAAAATCTTGTGAAAGTTGGGTTCAGCAGTTTTGAACTCATCGAAACATAGACTGTATCCAGAGACGACGTTAGAGGCTACCATTTCTATCGTTGAAGGGAGTATGGTTGTTTGAGCTTTCTTTGGGGTTAGGGTTTCTGCTTGTAGAGAGAGAGAAGAGAGATAGGCCTTTTGAAGTTTTGATTTCAAAAGGCGTTTTCGAACTGTACTTGTAGTTTCCCTCTCTCTATTTTTTGTTTAGTGGGGGCATGTGTCAAATTCTTCTTGGCTCTACGAATTTGACTGAGGAGGATTGTACTGATTTTCCCTTAGCTCTTTCAGAGCTAATGTGTCCTTAGGGAGGACTACGATCGTTGAGGTAGCCTTTGTGATGGTTGAGTCTGCTTTGCATTCGTCGAGTCTGAACTACGATCGTCGAGTCTGTCCAACAATCATCGTGTCTGAGCTAAGATCATCCAATCTGTCCAGCATTCTTCGAGTCTGAACTACGATCGTCGAGTCTGTCCAGCATTCGTCGAGTCTGAACTACGATCGTCGAGTCTGTCCGGATCCTTGTGATGAGTTTTTGACTTAACATTCTTTTAAGGTAGCTCAGAAAGGGCCAACCTCTTGAAGTGAGTCAAGGATTAGGTTTATTCCTAAGGCGCTTATCAGAGAGATTGCTTTGTTTTGAATCTTACCATTACAGGATGCTCCTCTTATTTTGTTGATGTGGTTCTGCCATCGTTGAGTCTGCACTATGATCGTTGTCTTCTGTCACTTTAGCTCTACGATCTTGGACTTCCTTTGATCATGTCTACGATCTTGAACATAGCCTTTTGTATCTATATGGTTAGCACAGACTAGAGCATATATTTCATGGTTGTAAATTAAGCATGCCTAGCTCACTTATTAACTTGTTAAACCTGGATTCATCTAGAGGTTTTGTAAAGACATCAGCAAGTTGATTTTCTATAGGGATATATTGTAAAGATATAGTTCCATTTTGTACATGATCCCTAATGAAGTGATACCTTATTTCTATATGCTTGGTCCTAGAATGTATGACATGATTATGAGTAATTGCTCTTGCACTTGTGTTATCACAGTGAATGGGTATGGATTTGAATTCAAACCCATAGTCAGCTAGCTGATTTTTCATCCATAGGATCTGAGCACAGCAGCTGCCAGCAGCAATATATTCAGCTTCTGCAGTTGAGGTAGATACTGAGTTTTGCTTTTTGCTAAACCAGGACACAAGTCTATTTCCTAGCAATTGACATGTGCCACTTGTACTCTTTCTATCTATTTTGCAGCCTGCAAAATCAGCATCTGTGTATCCTGTTAGTTCAAATGAGGACTCCTTTGTTAGGTTTGTAATATTCATGTGCGCAATCAAATTGCAAAATAATGCGAAAGCGTGTAAAAATCAGAGTTTAAAATTTACAAACCATATACCCGGATCACCCTTTATGCATAATTATTAATTAAACGAAAAGATAAAGAATAAAATCATACCCTTGAAGATCGAGCTTCCTCAGGTACAAGTTCACCTCCAATCCTTTTCGCGTTCAACTTGAATCCACCGGGTTTGGTTCCTTCCTTTGATCAACGTTAGCCACCCATGTGTTTGGCCTCTAGAGGTGATCCACCAAGGAAGAATAAAATTCAAGAAGATGGGTGTTATGGCTAACCCTAGTTTTCTATCTCTATAGAAAGGGTGTCCTCTCCCAACAATTGGAATTATTACGTATGTTGAAAAATCAACCACACCCACCCATAATAAGACTCCTCTTATTAATAGATGTGGGCAACCCACCTTAACAATTAAGGAATTGGGTTTTATTTAATTAATTAAATTCTTTTAATTAATTAAGCTCCCTAATCTTATTAGGAATAATTAATTAAACTCTTTTAACTAATTTTCCTTCCTAATCCAATTAGGAATAAATGAGAGTACTTATATTAAATTAATTTCTAAACTCTTTTAGAAATTAAAATAATAATAATTGTAATAATATTAATAAGACTCCTCTTATTAATTTATATTTAATATTTCTAAAATATTAAATAATAAATATTAAGCTATTTAATTTATTCTATCACCATAGATTAAATTAAATATACTTAACATATTATTACGATTATGCCATTAACTTCTTAAATAATTATTCTTCCTTTTATGGTGTGACCCTTTAGGTTCTCCATATTAAACCTATTGTGAATAAATCAATTAGAACAATTCTAATCTTATTTAAATAAATAAATTAAACAATTAATTTATTTAAATAATATTTATTCTACAATAGGGATAAGCCTCCCTAGCGATCAACGACTTTCCAGATAATATAGATTTCAACATTAATCATAAAAGAACCTTTGAGTAAATAGTTACCATACAATTCAATCCTTCCACCATACAATGTCCCAATTAAATATAAGACATGGAATTACTATCAAGTCTTATTTTATTTAATTATATGTATTTCGACTCTTAAATACAACTCAAATAATGCAAATTAGAAACTCCTTTCTAATTTCATTCTCACCTTAACCCAAGGACTACTGGGTTGTCATTTATCGAATCACATAGGACATTTCTCTTCTTTTATTAGAAGTGGTAGATTCTTTATTGATCATACATTATCTCCATGTACAACTTATTATACCCAAGCATACCCTTTGATATACCCTAAGGGTCTTAAGGAATAAGTCAAAGTATAACTCATCATACACAAGATACTATGATGATCTCAAGTCCAAGGATTACTTAGACTACTATCACTATAGAATTCCTATTGATGACAGCAAATAAAACTCCATTAGGTATTCCTTAGCGAGCCACGTTCGATGAACTTATTCTCTAATAAGCACCTACATACTTGCTTTAGTGTCTCCACACAAATGATCATGAGATCAATCATCCTCATCCAATGAGCAAGCAACGTATGTACCAATCTATCCGGATTCACTAATCCCCAATTTAGTAATCCAATGATTGGGAACTATTTTAGTTTTAAGCTTTCAAAGAATTTAGATCTCATTAGAATGATCATCATCATTATTCTAAAAGCATTGCTTAAAACTATGGGTTTATCACATATTATAAAAACAGCATCATGTAGATAATTAAAAGCCTTTAATAAATTAATACTTTTTATTAATAAATGAATAAGATTGTTACAAAGTATATGCTTTATCATCAAACATGATTGGCTTGTTTGCATACTACTTTCAATCTCCCACTTGCACTAAAGCCAATCGTCATGGTATCTTATACTCTTCTTCTCTAGTGACGATTATCCTGTTTTGTTGGATAAGCTTTAGTTAATGGATATGTAATGTTGTTCATGAGAGTCCACTATCTCTATAGTGATTTCCCATCTTTCAATGATTCTAATAATCAAATGAAAGTTCCACAACACATGTTTAGATCCATGATGAGACTTGGGAACTATTCCTAGTTACAGAATGAACTTTTAATCCAAACAATCAACTTGCGCTTCATTTATAGCTATATACTTTGTCTTTATCACTAAACCAACAACTCTTTCTTTGTTTGAAACCTTTCCAATTCAACGCACCACTTTATTCAAGGTAACCCTTTACCTTAAAGTGGATTTTACGTCGTCTTGGTGCGTCGAAAAACTTGAGTGCATTAAGTCCTCTAGTTTTAATTAGACCCACCATGAATATGATCACATCCTTAGTGTCGGTTAAGCACTTTAAGATGTTTTCAGCGACTCATAGTGAACTTCTCCGAATATGGTGATCAACATCGGTCTCGTATATTTTCATTGCATACATGATAGTCACTCATGCGACCTCTCTTTTCGAGAGTGCGTGGGGACTATTAAGAGAGATACACTCCATAGCTCATCGACATGAGACATCTCTTGGAGTTTGCCATGCTAAACGACTTTAGCATCAAATGAATATCGTTCCTTGGGTTAAGTCGAGCATCCTCTTGTATCTATCTATATAGATTTTATCCCCAATTAAGATACTCTTCCCAAACCATTCATGGAGGAATGTTTAGACAACTTTATCTTTACTTGATTGTAGCATTGGTATGTCATTCCTTATCCGTAGTATATCAATATATAGTACTAAGAATGTCACGATGCTCCCATTGACCTTTTTACACACACTAGGTTCATTCTTATTTTGATAAAATCAAACTCTTTTGATTGCCTCATCAAAATGAATGTTCCATATTTGAGAAACTTGCTTCAATCCATTTTTACGAGTGTCTACAACACTTACCTCATCGTATGTAATCGGATCATCATCTTCTATGATGTGTACCTCATCATCATCATCCATGATGAATCCATACCTCCTAGGTATCTTGATCTTATTCCAGATTTACGATTCGGTTGTGGTACAATAGAATCTATCTATAGGTTCCTCTTATTTGACTTATAGTATTTTGTGGTTCTTGAACTCTTCAAGATCTATTATCCTCCCACTAGCCCTTGAATGATAAACACCTTTATCTTAGAAGGCGGGGTGTTCATAATAATAAACACCTTTTACTATGTAGGATTATAGAACATATACCCTAAACTTACTTTAGGATGTCCCACAAATCAGACTTGTCAAATCTTGTCCCAAGCTTATCTTTTGAAACCTTTTCACATAAGTTGGACAACCCTTATCTTAACATACTTAAGATTAATAATCCTCCCTATCCATAACTTTTATGGAGTCTTGGGGCCGGATTTTGAGGTTACCATTTTAAGTGAATGTCGACCATTTCTAGGACATGACCCTAGAAGGATATTGGAATGTTGGTAAAATCATTATGGACCGCACCATGTCCAACAAGGTACGATTTTTCATTCAGATACATCAATCAATTATTGCGTATCAGGATGTGTCCATTATGAGAAAACCATTTGAGATGATCTAGAAACTTATTGTACAAGTATTTATTCCTTGATCCGATCAAAGAATTCTAATACTTTATCAATTTATTTCACTTCTGAATTCTTTGAACCTTTCAAATAATTCATACTTGTATTTCAGCAAAAACACACATTCAACTCTTTGAATGATCATCTCATTTTCTTATACTAATTTGTTCAATATGCAAAATTATTTTCATGTAAGTCAAGTATACAAAATTTATTAAGTAATATTCCAGTTCTATACAAAACATTATTATTATAAATAGAACAACAATTGTTCTTAATTATAATACCAAAGTTTTCATTGTCCAACAATAAAATGGAAATAATATTTTTAACAAGAACTGGAATACAATAACAACTTATTGACTTAATAGATTTGCCCGTAGGCATTGCTAAACTATAAGTTCCTATAGCTAATGCAGCAACCTTTGCTTCATTTTCCACACATAGGATTACTTATATTTGTTTAGCTTTCTACTTCTGCTTGGTCCCTTCATAAATCTACATTTATGATAACCAAAGTCGGTATCCAATACCCAAGTAGAACCTTGACTTAAAGAAAAATTTATTTCAATCATGAACAAATTTGTATTTGTAACCGAAACTTCACTAAGCTTCTTTGGTTAACCTTTGCAAGATGCTTCTCGCAGTTTCTTCCCAGTGTCCAGGCTTATAGCAGTGGAAGCAAACTCCTTTGCTATCCGTATCAGTTTTGTTCTTATTATCCTTTGTTTATGCCTTTCTATTTACCTTCTTTGAATCGTTCTTCTTTTCAGAAGATCCTTTGGCCCCTACCAGTAAGACTTGATCTTTCTTGGTTGGAAAGTGACTCTCAACATTTTTCAACATGTTAAGCAAATCAATGAAAGTCGATATCTAGCTTGTTTATATGAAAAATTCATAACAATTGTGAAAGGAGTCCGGGGAGTGAGTGCAAGATCAAATCTTGGCTCAACTCTCCATCCATGACAAAACCAGTTGTCCTAATTGATCAATCAAATTGATTATGTTAAGAACTTTTATGCATCTTATAGTGCCATTGGCCATTCTAGATCGGAAGAGCTCCTTAGATATCGATATCTATCGGTCCTACTTTCCTCACCATCAACTACTTGATGTGCGGGAGTATAGTAGAAGTATCCATAGTTTCAGTCGACGAAGCTTGTTACTCGTGGATACGAGCATGATGCATTGAGCCAATGTGCATCATCTTGCCACTTTCTAAAAGTAGCAATCTCTTCCTCGGAGGCATTATGCGCAACCATTGCGAGGATAGGCGTATTAAGGACATAAGATAGCTTTTCACCTATGAGAACTATTCTCAAATTCCTTAACCAATCCGTTTAATTCGATTACGATTAATTTAGCATCTAATATGCTTCAGCAGATGATAGTAATTTTAGACATTGTAAAATTACGTAAATGAATTTGTAATTAACAACATTTTAACATACATTCTATTATTAATTACCAAAATAAATTAGGTCTTGTTTTAAATTGGTATCTCCCACTATTTTCTTCAAACTATATTACCTCACTTATATAGTTCGGCAAAATCTAATTAAAGATTTGCTAGTGAGAATAAGGATCCCATTTCAAATGTATATAGCCTTGTGGTGACACAACAAACTATATATAAATAAATAGGTAGACAACTTTTGTCAATTACATCAACTATCTGACTCCTTGTATTTTTGCCTCTTAGATTATTTTGATCAAGTGGTGGCACATCCAAATCAAAATTATCCAAGTTAAGTCCGACCTAGCACTCCATATATTCAAAAAGAAAAATATCATCCTTGTGGTGACACAACAAAACAATATTGTTCAATTTTCTTTATAAGCATCAAATGTGATAAATTAACATCTTAAATACTTAATACTTGCCTTGTGGTGACACAACAAACTCATATTAAATATTTAATACTCTATTAATTTTATCATGCTAGAAGAAATGACGTTCGATATTCCAAATATCTTTGAGCGCTTAGGACTTAATATAAAAAATTGAGGGGTTTGTTATTAATTTGTCTCATCTTGTTTAAGCGCATTACACATATATATATAAAATATACGCGTCGTATTAATGAACATGCGAAGCATGTTTGCATAATATATAATATATATAGTATACGTGTATGCATTATAGAATACTATATTCTCTACCTGGATTGATTATGGACTTTTATTCTAGTTTGGTTCACTAGAGCCACCAAGTGAACCAAAAGGTCAAACCCCAAGGGTGCAAGAAATAATATTTAAATATAACTATTACATTTAAACCCTAGGGCTCCATTACAAACGGGTCTTGGCGCTTCTTTGTCCTTGATCTCTAATTCTTCAAAATTAATTCTAAATATTCCTATTACAAAACTATTTTAAAATAAATAGAAACCTTGATCGTGATCGAGGGAAGTACATAGGAGGGAGATAGAATTTACATTAAGAAAAAAATTAGAGAAGGCGAGTCACGCAGACCCCATTTAATAAAACCCATACATTCAATGCATCCAACTAAAATAAAATCCAATCACATTGGTCAATAGTCCATAATCAATCTCATTTATTATCATACACATCATCATATGCATCAATAAATAACATTCATCCTGTGAATAATAAACATTTAATATATATATTGATATCATTTAATGGGCAAATTTAGTTAGTATAAAATCTATTTTTGAATCAAAATAAACTCCTTTATTTTAATCCAAATTTAAATCAAAATAAAACTATTTTATTTTAATTTATCTAATTTTGAATAAAATAAACTATTTTATTTTAATCAAAAACTTTAATCAAAATAAACTCTTTTATTTTAATTAATTATGGAATCGAATTCACGTAATAAAAAAATCTTTAATTAAAATAAACTCTTTTATTTTAATTAATTATGAATCCAATTCCATGTAAAAAAAAAAAATTTTATTAAAGGAAACACGGATATTCATTCCTATTCACAAATAAACTCCTTTATTTTTGAATAATATGAAATCTTATTTCATATTTAAATAAACTCTTTTATTTAAGGAAATTAGGATTCTCTTTCCTATTCACAAATAAACTCTTTTATTTTGAATAATATGAAATCTTATTTCATATCTAAATAAACTCCTTTATTTAAGGAAAGATGGATTTACTTCCTATTCACAAATAAACTCCTTTATTTTAGGAAAAATAAAATCCAATTTCAACTCCAATTAGTTATTATGGAATCCAATTCCAACTCTAATTAGTTAGCATGAAATTCTAATTTTAAAATTAAAATAAATCTTTTATTTTAATATTAAAATAAACCTTTTATTTTAAGATTAAAATAAAACTTTTATTTTAATTATAAAATTATTAAAATAAAACTTTATATTTTAATATTAAAATAAACCTTTTATTTTAAAATTAAAATAAACTTTTATTTTAATTATATAATAATTAAGAATATATATATATATATATCACCATATATATTATATATTAATATTTATATATTATTTATAATATATATAATCATATAACCGTAATATATATATATAAAAAAGCGTGGGATGAATCACATGTTGCCAAGCTTACTTGATAAATTAGATTCACGTGCCTTGTAATATATATATATATATATATCATATATCATATATATAATATATATATATATATATATATATATATATATATATATATATATATATATAATACATTACCACTCCTTTCTAATTTCCGTGAGTGACACACCTTGTGATTTTCGAATTTTTTTTTTTTTTATAATAAATTTTATACTGATAAAATTATGCCCAAAAAAATTGTTCTAAACACATATCAATATACATATCAAATTAAAACAATTAATAATTAGCATAAAGGTTTGGCTCGATGCCACTTTATTAGGTTTGTAATATTCATATGCATGATCAAATTGCAAAATAATGCGGCGTGTAAAATCGAGTTTAAAATTTACAAACCATATACCCGGATCACCCTTTATGCATAATTATTAATTAAGCGAAAAGATAAAGAATAAAATCATACCCTTGAAGATCGAGCTTTCTCAGGTACAAGTTCACCTCCAATCCTTTTCGCGTTCAACTTGAATCCACCGGGTTTGGTTCCTTCCTTTGATCAACGTTAGCCACCCATGTGTTTGGCCTCTAGAGGTGATCCACCAAGGAAGAATAAAATTCAAGAAGATGGGTGTTATGGCTAACCCTAGTTTTCTATCTCTATAGAAAGGGTGTCCTCTCCCAACAATTGGAATTATTACGTATGTTGAAAAATCAACCACACCCACCCATAATAAGACTCCTCTTATTAATAGATGTGGGCAACCCACCTTAACAATTAAGGAATTGGGTTTTATTTAATTAATTAAATTCTTTTAATTAATTAAGCTCCCTAATCTTATTAGGGATAATTAATTAAACTCTTTTAACTAATTTTTCTTCCTAATCCAATTAGGAATAAATGAGAGTACTTATATTAAATTAATTTCTAAACTCTTTTAGAAATTAAAATAATAATAATTGTAATAATATTAATAAGACTCCTCTTATTAATTTATATTTAATATTTCTAAAATATTAAATAATAAATATTAAGCTATTTAATTTATTCTATCACCATAGATTAAATTAAATATACTAACATATTATTACGATTATGCCATTAACTTCTTAAATAATTATTCTTCCTTTTATGGTGTGACCCTTTAGGTTCTCCATATTAAACCGGTTGTGAATAAATCAATTAGAACAATTATAATCTTATTTAAATAAATAAATTAAACAATTAATTTATTTAAATAATATTTATTCTACAATAGGGATAAGCCTCCCTAGCGATCAACGACTTTCCAGATAATATAGATTTCAACATTAATCATAAAAGAACCTTTGAGTAAATAGTTACCGTCAATTCAATCCTTCCACCATACAATGTCCCAATTAAATATAAGACATGGAATTCTTTGTCAAGTCTTATTTTATTTAATTATATGTATTTCGACTCTTAAATGTACTGACTCAAATAATGCAAATTAGAAACTCCTTTCTAATTTCATTCTCGCTTAACCCGAGACTCTCTTGGGTTGTCATTTATCGAATCACATAGGACATTTCTCTTCTTTTATTAGAAGTGGTAGATTCTTTATTGATCATACATTATCTCCATGTACAACTTATTATACCCAAGCATACCCTTTGATATACCCTAAGGGTCTTAAGGAATAAGTCAAAGTATAACTCATCATACACAAGATACTATGATGATCTCAAGTCCAAGGATTACTTGTACTACTATCACTATAGGAATTCCTATTGACGGAAAATAAAACTCCATTAGGTATTCCTTAGCGAGCCACGTTCGATGAACTTATTCTCTAATAAGCACCTACATACTTGCTTTAGTGTCTCACACACAAATGATCATGAGATCAATCATCCTCATCCAATGAAAGCAAGCAACGTATGTACCCGAATCTATCCTGGATTCACTAATCCCCAATTTAGTAATCCAATGATTGGGAACTATTTTAGTTTTAAGCTTTCAAAGAATTTAGATCTCATTAGAATGATCATCATCATTATTCTAAAAGCATTGCTTAAAACTATGGGTTTATCACATATTATAAAACAGCATCATGTAGATAATTAAAAGCCTTTAATAAATTAATACTTTTTATTAATAAATGAATAAGATTGTTACAAAGTATATGCTTTATCATCAAACATGATTGGCTTGTGTGCATACTACTTTCATCCTTTGGATACCAAAGCCCCAAGTAAGGTGTACCTTTGAGATACCTAAAAATCCTCTTTACAGCAAATAAATCTGATTCTTTAGGGTTAGCCTGAAATCTAGCACATATGCATGTTGCAAACATTATGTCTGGTCTACTGGCAGTTAGATATAGAAGAGAGCCTATCATACCTCTGTATTGAGTTATATCAACACTTTTACCTTTTTCATCTTTGTCAAGCTTGGTTGCAGGAGCAATTGGGGTTTTTATGGGAGAGGCTGATTCCATGCCATACTTCTTGAGTAAGTCTTTGATGTACTTGGCTTGGTTTATGAAGATTCCTTCATCAGTCTGCTTTACTTGCAGTCCAAGGAAGAAATTCAGCTCACCCATCATGCTCATTTCAAACTTGCTCTGCATTAGCTTGGAGAATCTCTTGCATAACTTTTTGTCAGTAGAACCAAAAATAATATCATCAACATATATTTGAACTAATAAGACTGTCTTTATGCTTTCTAAGAAATAATGTGGTATCTACTCTGCCTCTAGTGAACCCATTTTCAATAAGGAAGTTAGTCAGTGTTTCATACCATGCTTTAGGTGCTTGTTTAAGACCATATAAGGCTTTGTCTAATCTATAAACATAATTAGAAAGAGATGGATTGATGAAACCTGAAGGTTGCTCTACATAGACTTCTTCTTGGAGTTCTCCATTCAGGAATGCACTTTTGACATCCATCTGGAAGACCTTGAACTTCATGTGAGCAGCAAAGGCAAGGAATATTCTGATGGCTTCTAGTCTGGCAACTGGTGAAAATGTCTCATCATAATCAATGCCTTCTTCCTGAGAGTAACCCTTGGCCACCAGTCTTGCCTTATTTCTGGTTATTACTCCCTCTTCATCAATCTTGTTTCTGAAGACCCACTTGGTTCCAATGACAGGATGACTATTTGGTCATGGTACCAATCTCCATACTTTGCTTCGTTCAAATTGGTTGAGTTCTTCCTATATGGCTTCTATCCAGCTGAAGTCTTCCATAGCATCCTCTATCTTCTTTGGTTCTATTTGTGACAGGAAGCTTAGATAAAAGCATTCATTCTGGGTGGCAGCTCTTGTTTTGACTCTTGCACTCGGATCTCCAATTATTAGATCTTGAGTGTGATCTCTAGCCCATCTATTTCCGGTTGGGACATCTGTCCTGATGCCTTCTTGTCTTAAATCTTTATGATCTATTTCCTCTTCTTGGTGTGGAAATTCGTTGTCTTGCATAGGACTCTCTACGATCTCATTTTCTTGCTCAACGATTTCACTATCTGGCATTATGATCGTAGTGTTGAGCTCAACGACTTCATTCGCAGTGTCTGCACTGTCAGTCGTAGTGTCTTGAAGCACTATTTTGTCTAAGTCTGTTTCATCAAAGATGATGTGAATCGAGACTTCAACACTCAACGTCTTCTTGTTGAACACTCTGTAGGCCTTGTTGTCTGTGGCATATCCAAGAAAGATTCCTTCGTCTGACTTGGGTTAAAATTTTGTCAGGTACTGCTTTCCATTATTGAGAATGTAGCATGCACAGCTGAATACATGAAAGTAGCTGACACTTGGCTTTCTTCCTTTCCACAGTTCGTAGGGTGTCCTTTTGATCGTAGAGTGTATCAGTGATCTGTTCTGCGTGTAGCATGCGAGGTTGTTGGCTTCGCCCAAAAAGTATTATTCGTAGATGAAATTCATTGCTAGTAACGTTCTTCCAGCCTCTATCAAAGTTCTCTTCTTTCTTTCAGCTACTCTATTTTGTTGAGGAGTTCGTGAAATTTGAAGTTATGATGATGTCATTGTTCATCGAGAATCGGTCCATTTCGAAAAGTCGAATTCTCTGCCATGATCACTCCTTATAGCCTTGATTTTCTCTCCTTTCTCGTTCATCACCAGCCTGAACATCTTGATCAGTTGGGAGTTAGTTTCATCCTTTTGAGGTTAGAAAGAACACCCTTGTGAACCTGGTGTAATCGTCAACTATAACCAGTGAGTTTCTTTTCCCTCCGAGACTTGTAGTTGGAATTGGCCCAAATAGATCCATGTGCAGCAATTGCAGGGGCTTGTCAATTGAGTTGGCAGTTTTGCTCTTGAATGAGCTTCTGGTTTACTTTCCAAGCTGACAGGCATTACATGGCCTTTCTTTCACGAAATTGAACTTGGGTAGGCCTGCAACAAGATCTTTTGAGGCCAACTTGGACATGCTTTTGAAGTTTAAATGAGACAATCGTCTATGTCATAGCCAGCTCATTTCTTCAGATGCTTTAGCCAGAAAGCATATTGTTTCATCTGAGCTTAGCTGACCAAGATTCACTGTATAGACATTTCCTTCTCTTGTTCCGGTTAGCTTTATAGTAAATGTCTTTAAATCTCTAACTTGACACTGATTGTTGAGGAATGTTACTTGATGACCCTTGTCGCAGAGTTAGCTAATGCTTAGAAGATTGTGTTGTAGTCCTTCCACATAGGCCACTCTACTGAAGGACACTGCTCCATTTCCAGCTGAGCCATATCCTCTTATCTTGCCAGAGTCATTGTCTCCAAAGATGACTGAGGGACCTTCCTTTTCTATGTAGTTAGATAAAAGGGCTTTGTTGCCAGTCATGTGTCTTAAGCATCCACTATCTAGATATCAGGTCATAATCGTGGAGCTCTTTTCCTATGCTAACATCAAACCTTCATTTTGGTACCCATATTTGCATGGGTCCTATTTTGTTAGTACCCTTGGGGACCCAAATTTGTTTGATCTTGGGTCTCACATGCATGGAATTATAATAGCACTTTGCAGCCTTGTGACCAAATTTGTAGCATACAAAACATTTAATATGATGCATGCTTGTGTGTGTGAGAGAATTCATTCTCCATTTGGACTTTTGTGGTTCTTTAGTCATTCTCCTGTTAACCTAATTTTCCTTCTTCCATATGTCCTTGGGTTTCATGAATTGTGAGGAGTGTACCTTACCTCTACTGTACCTTCCAAGTTGATTCGTAGAGTTGGTCTTACTCGACTCTAAGATCCTTCGAGGTTGGTGAGTAGAGGATGGGTTACTCTTTTCTTTTCTGAACCCAGGCCAGTTTGAGATCCTTTACTCCTTGGAGTATGGATTGATTCAGTAGAAAAGGGTTGGGCTAGTTCTTCCTTCTGTGAGGATTTCACAAATGTAATGCCTCTATTAAGACTTGAGGCATTACTAGTGCTAGTTTCTTTTAATTTTTCCACACATGGCTCTGAGGTGGATTCCCCATAGCCTAAGCATGTTATGTCAAATGCATTTCTTTGACTAGAGAGCAGGGAGTCCATGGATGATGAGGATTTGTTCCATGTAGAGATAGTATTTTTTAGTTCCTCAATTTTAGAGGTTAGATTAGACTCTCTTTGTGCACTGAGCTCATTGGTCTGTTTTAAGATCTCATTCTCAACCTCAAGTTTGGAGAGAAATTTAGTACTTAGAAGAGCAGTTTCTAGCTCTTCTTGAACTTTCTTTTACTCCTCTTGAAGAAGTGAATAATCTTTCGACAGAACTCTGAACCACTTCATGTATTGATGCAGATCAATTGTTATGCCATGTAGTGCAGTTCTCAAATCATTAATGTCTACATCAGGTGAGTTGAAGTCAAATATCTCATCGATACTTACTTCATGTATGTTGGAGTTCAGATTGTCCTTTGCATGTTTGGCCATTAGGCACAGGTTAGCCATTTGAGGATCTTCATCATCTCCAGATTTGGGAGTTGAGTCATTGTCTGAATCACTCCACGATCCTCCAGCTACAAGGCCTTTGTCTCTCTTTTGAGGCCTTTTGTTGCCTTTGTATTCCTTCTTTGCATGTGACTTCTTCTTTAGTTCTTCTCTGAGAGGTTTGTTGCAGTTGTCAATGAAATGGTCAGGCTTCTTGCAATTGTAGCATAGATCATTCATTTGCTCATGGCTGCTATAGTTGCTGACCTTCTTTAGCTTGCTGGTTTTGCCTTGACGCATGAACCTTCTGAGTCTTTTTTCACCAAAGATTGCATATCCTCGTCATCATCTTCATCATATTCAGAGTCAATCTCAGTGTTGACCTTGGATGTACTTTCAGCTGCTTTGAGAGCAACACCCTTATCCTTCTTTCTTCCTTCTGATAGGGTTTCACTTTCGTTGAGTCGTACTAGTTCAGATGTGTCGGAAGATTGCCATATAGCTGTTGAACTGTCATCTCATGGAGATTCTTTTACTCTCTAATGGCAGTGGTTTTGGCATCCCACCTGCTTGGTAGGTCTCTCATGAATTTTATGATTAGATCTTTGTTTGGATATATCTTCCAATAGGCTCGTAAAGAGTTGAGCAGAACGTTGAATCTCTCATAAGTGGCAGTGACGTTTTCTCCTTGAACATGAGCGAACATTTCATACTGCTGTGTCAGAAGAGATTGTTTGTTTTCTCTTACTTCTTCCATTCCTTTGTGCATGATGAGTAGTTCTTCCCAAGCCTCCTTCGCAGTTTTGCTGCTGACAACATTTTTGAACTGATCGTCTTCTAAGGATTGAAACAAAATGTTCTTGGCCTTCTTGTCGAGTTGGACAGCTCTTTTCTCGTTGTCAGTCCATTCTTCTTTGACTTTGATTTGTATTCTGTTTGGATCGTCTGTAGTTGGTGCAAGCTTTTTTGGAACATAGGGCCCATTCTGAACAGTCTCAAATAGATCTTCATCTATTGAGTCCATGTATGCTTGCATCCTAACTTTC
Source organism: Panax quinquefolius (assembly GCA_020205615.1). Lineage (NCBI taxonomy): Eukaryota > Viridiplantae > Streptophyta > Magnoliopsida > Apiales > Araliaceae > Panax > Panax quinquefolius. The sequence goes on from CM035165.1 coordinate 74,794,206, forward strand.
CAGTTTGCAAATTTATCTTTGTTGCACATTGGTGGCTTGCTGCCTCCTCCAGTCCTTGATTCGCTTGGTAAGTGAGCCATTGGATCTACTTAAACTTTGTAGGCTGTATAATAGAACCTGTTTTGATACCAATTGTTAGTTCCCAGAGGCACAATAGTTATCTAGAAGGGGGGGTTGAATATATATTTAAAAATTCTTTTCGTTTTAATTTGTTAGTTGATAATGATTAAAACACAACGGAATTAATATTTGTTTTAATCTCCCTTAAGATGGTGAGTTAATGAGAGTGAGGCAGTTATAACAGTTATGGTAGATATAGCAGTTATAGCAAGAATATTATAAACACAGTCGTTTTAAGTGGTTCAGAGCACTTAAAGCTCCTAGTCCACTCTTCTACTCCTCGAGTAGAAAATCCACTAAGGATGTCTTTTACACTTTCTGAATCACACAGATTCCTTCTAGACCAGCATTCTAGGCACTTCTTAGTTCACTCTTGAACCCTTCAAGTCCAGCAGACTTGGCTTCTTCACAGTTCACTTAGAACTCTTCAAGTCCTTCTGACTTGGAACTCTTTCTTCAGTTGATTGGTAGTTGTTGTATTCTTGATTGTTGCTACTCAGTTGCTGTTAAGCACTTGTTCGAAAGAACTGAGTAGCTGAGCAAGCTTTCTCTTTTTCTCAGATCGTAGAGTTAAGCGTTGAGTGTTCTTGTACGTTTTTTTTTTCAATGCTTGCTTGCTTCTCTCATCTGCTTGATTTGCATATATGTGATCTTGAAAACTATCCGTTGGATCCATCCGTTGAAGCATTAAATGCATTTAACATTTTTGTACTTTGATGGAGACTTTTCTGCACATCTTCTGAATTGCATTCTGGCCCACTAACACAGCAGACTACTTTCTCACCTAACACCTGAAAAGGTGTTTTTCTCTTACAAATGGTACTTTCCTTGGCTTCTTCAATACGCTTCTTTGTTGCATACTAAGGATATCTTTATGCCTTTGGGACTGGTGAGTATGTCAACGTTTAGAACCCATTTCACATTTGTTGGAGTTTGTCTCCACACAAAATGTGGGGCTCGATGCTTCTGACACAAGGCAGATGATACTCTACGATTCAGATCGTGGTGTCTTATCGCCTTGGTGCTTGGTCTGATGTTATCAACAGAGAGCACTACAATTTCTCTTAAATACTTACACACTACGATCTTTACTTGCTTGAGTTGTAAACTCTACGTTTCCGAGAGCACACTACGATCTCTGAGTTGGCTCGGCAAACGTTGGGACTACTCTACGATTTCTGAAGAGGCCCTTCAAGGCAGGTACACTACGATTCTCGATGCTCTACGTTCCTGCCTTGGCTTCTGCAATTTTGATCAGCTTGATACATTACGATCTCTTTGAAGCCTGTCTATTACATCTTAAGATCAACCTAACAAGTTTGATCTTCTTTTCTATACATTCATTTTCAGAATGATACACATTAAGAGTTTAGATCAATCTAACAATTTTGATCTGTCACTAAGTCCTTGTACACAGATTCAATTAAGGACTTTACATATAATCATGAGTATTTATATTTAAACATCAAATCAAAATATTAACTCTCTCAACGGATAACAACAGGGCCAGTAGATGAGCAGAATCTCTGACAACTATTATAGCTAAACATGCAACTATAACTTACCTTACACCTTCGGTATAATCGCTCCCAAGAAGAAGTGCCATACGAATTAATTTTTCTCGGGTTAAGCCAAGCTCATTTTCAATGTCCTAAAAAGATATATTGGTGGGAATTAAAAAAAATCCAACTGTGCATACGGCATACCACCTCTTCGATCCGTAAGAAAGAAGAAAAAAAAGAGAGAGAAAATGTCGTTCATAGAAAAATGAAAGCTTATCAAAACAATCTAGAAACAAGCAAGCACCAAAATCCACAAAATCACAATGGATGATGCAATAACAACTCCTAACCTTGTGGTCTTTTAATGCATCAGGTACATAAGAGAGTTGCAATAACTTGAATGATGTTACTAAAGACAAACCTTCATAAAGTATGTCTCGACGTATTTGCGATCATCAAAAATATTTTTTTACACATTTCTTGCCCCAAACAAGAACACATCAGAGTCATCAGTCACTACACCATCAACAAGATTCAAAATTTCCATATACACATATTGAGCTTTAGCCTCCATTGGTGCTATGATATATGGTAAACCAAACATTTGAAGCAGTTCCTATCATTAAGAGCAGAAATTCAGATACACTAAACTTATTGCAAACAGAAACAATATATCAACAAAGAGCAGGACGCTGCATTTAAGAGCTATAATATGCATCAACAACCACTTAAACATAATTATCTAGCTGCAGCAACTATGTTAAGGTTTTGAAGTGTAAAATGTGAGAAATCGTGTGCTAGTGGCTGTAGGGTCTTCGGCACAAAAATGCACAACGAAATTTAATAATTTACAAAGCAATTTTTGAAACCCAACACAGGATCCATGCAAAACAGAAATAATTCAGTGGTTTAGAATTTATACCGATTATAGAAAACTTTGAAAACGCTTCGAATCTCCAACGCAATCCAACCGAACAGCGTCTCTATGGTATCCACACAAACGCCCCGCGAATCGTCGCACGATCTGTAGTAAAAGGAGCCGCGGTACTAGCCACCAAGGATCAGGATATTATGTTTTCTCTCTAGTCTCTCTCTAAGAGCGGCTAGAGTTTCTTAGGTTATGATTTTTTTTCTCCCTAAAATGCTGATATAGCATATATATATATAGCAGTAAATCGGAATTAATCAAAAACCTAATCTAATAAAATAAAATTCGAATTTATATATATATTATATCTTAATTAAGTCTTACTTTATTAATATACATATATATACAAATTATCCTTTTAATTTAAATTCGTGATTTAAATACTATCAATCATATTGATATATTTAAATACCTACAATTTAAATTAATTCCCTTTTTTAATTACGTTCTATGTGTGTGGCCTTATAGGTTATTATTAAGTTGGCAATAATTTTAAAATCATATTATAAAATTATAAACAGTGAGCGGCATCTAGTAATGCATCACTACTATCCAAGTAATAATAAGATCGATGATTCAATGCAACCTTTTCGTGACCAATGTTTCAATGTAATTTAATCCTTTTAACCTTGACATCCTAAATTAAACTCGAGTCATGGAATGTATCATACTCTTCATAATTTAATCTGAATTTTCTTGATCAATGAGTAGACTCTATGAAACACATCATTATTTGAGCATGACCATGCATTTCATAGTTCTACTCAATCAAGAGGCCTATGGATATCACCTCTAATATATAGGAGGGTTAAATTTCATCTAGATCACTCATATTCCTTACACAATTCATGATGTACCCAATAATCACCTTTATAGTCCACCCTATTAAAGGTGACCTTTGATGATATCAAAGTACATAAATTCTCGTGTAGTAATATAGTAATTTCAGGTCGAAGGATCATTACATCATTGTCACTATAAGATTCGCTAATGACACCTTGCATAATGTTCCACGTAGAATTCTCATGGTGGGTCTGTCCAGTACATCGTTCTCTAACATGTACATATGCATTGACTCAATATCTCATATATTTATGACCAATGAAATTTGCTCATCAGTCAATCCACATACTAGTCTCAATGTATCATTGTTGTCCCATTAACAACGATACTCAACTAGGGACATTTAAGAGCAATGATACAAATTGTAATTATATAATCTCATGTTCAAGTCACTTACTTGAAGCTATATAATTTCTATCATTATTCTAAGGATTTTTATTATACTAACATTTATATAACGCAGTAAATAAAACCATAATAAAATCATTCATTTATTTAATCAAATATAATATCAAAATGTTAAACAAGTATATCAAATAATTGGCCTATAGGACATAAACTCTAACAGTGGCTTCCTTTCAATGCCCCTTCCTTCAACGACCTTCACACAATCTACAAAATCGACTAAATACGTAACATTGTGTATCGCCTCTCTAGTAGTACTCCACCACAGTGAATAATACTTTGATCAAGGTAATACATAAATAAAACTAATAAAATGTAATATGCAGTATGCTAGACATAACTAAACCACTCCTCATAGTAGAAAAAGTCAACTATTGAGGGTTATATCAATCAATTCAAATAATGTCGATCAATAAATCAAGGCTTTAGGACTTGGTATATGCCAGAGGTACATCTAGACGAATTGCTAAATCATCAACATAACAATCTAATTTTATTTTATGCCAATATCATCACTCAACGTGTTGAATAACATGCCACAACATGTATACGTAGACGAGGACTTATTTCTAGTGAAGAGTTGTCTACCATATTATCAACTTAGTTGGAGCAATAAGCTTTTGTTATGTTCTTCAGTGTCATCCTATATTGTGTTTCTTATTTAATTTATTCTACCATAACTCTTGTTTTCAACAAATTAGATCGTGTGCATTTGAGAGGGCTCAAAACCCTAACAATTTTGCTAATAAATAAAATACATGGTGTACACCTAGAACTGCAGAACTCTTAGGTGGCTGCACAACATTCCAAGTGGCATACTCTTTACAAGTTAATGACACAGCACTGGTTCAAAATAAAAAAAAAATTGTAGATGCTAGAACTATCAAATCTACAATACATATGGCCATATCTTGCAGCAATGGTGTTTGAGAGCAAACTTGGCATACTGCAAACATTTCACTGCTTACAGATTCTGTGATACATTCAAGATTTCGCTGTTCATCTCCTAGGGTTGTACGCTCTGTATCCAAATTTTGCATTTCTTCCTCCAAACTAGCCTCTGTTATTTCGACATGTTCCTTGGTGGCATCCCTTAAAGCAGAATCTTTTATAAAATTCTCCTCCTTTCCCAAATTATCATTTTCTCTCTCAATCAACCCTTGCACGACATAATTGTCAATAGAATCCTTAACAAGAGGTTCTATGGGTTCTGCAGTCTCCTTTAAATAGTCCTTTGCAAGAGTTTTAAACTCAAATTGTCGAGCATCGTCCGGAGTCACATCATGAATGTCAACAGACAATGAATCAGAAATACGAGAAGAAATACCAGGACTATAATTTGTTCATGTGGGCACCTGACCAACCCGACTTGAAGTGTAAGTAATCTGCTTTTCAACCAAGTCAACTCCTTTTTCTTCAGTAGGAGTAACTGATTCCTCGTGTCCAATTTCTCCACATAACTTTCCACTTGCATTGGAGTTTTTTCCTAATTCAGAGTGGATATTTTGGTAGCTATCACCTTCTCTAGCAACCAATACTTCCAAAATCAGAGATGGCCACGGAGGATTTTGACGACAAATTCAAAATCAAAATGCACAATTTGAGGACAAAATCAGAGATATCACAGCTTTGTCTAGGGTTTGGTACCTGGCAGCAATCGCAGATGTAGTAGGAGATGGCCACAGAGGAAGCGAGAAGTCGGCGGACACAGAGAGAGGAAGAGAAGCACCAGTGCTGCAATAAATCGGCAGACCTAAAATGAAGAAATCGAAGGATGGAGAATGGAGGGAGAACTAAAATGAGAGGGGAATTGGAGACCCAAACCAAAGAGGTCAAAAGGGAAATGGAAGACCTAAAACGAAAGTGGGAAAGGAAAGAGGGAAATTAGGAGGTCCAGATCTGATTTGTTAAAGTGAAGCTAACTGAATTGTTTTTTTGAAGGGTTAGATTTATCCCAATTTTGGACGGTCCAGATCTTTTAATAGGCTTTGAGCGGGAAATAAAATTTTTCAAGATACTAAAATTCTAACGCCAATTAAAGTGACGTTGCATCTTACTCTTCTTTTTTATAAATTCATTTTTTTTAAATAAATAAAATAGGGATAAAATTGATATTACATTAATATGGGTCAAACTAACTTATTAGGAATGACTTATAAGTCATTTTAAAATAACTTTATTCTGTTTTAGTTCATAAAACATAATAATTTTTTCTTCATCTTTTATGTTTTCTCTTAGAACTAATAGTACTATAATTTAATTTTATACTCCCTCCGTCCCATGATAAAAGTCCTTATTACTATTTTGGGTAGTCTCATGTTAAATGTCCATTTTCCTTTAATAACCATACTTTTACACATATTTTCCTATTATACCCGTAACATTAAATATCTCATACTTTTCTTATTCTAATTCTCTCTCCATATTTAATGACATTATTATGGATAATTTTGTCATTTTATTCATCTTCTTAATATGCGTGAAAAATCCACCAAGACTTTTATCATGGGACGGATGGAGTAATATATTTGAAAAAAAGGTAAAAGGAGAACTATGAATAGCTAGGGGTATACCATTACTATTCTTCTTTTTATGTTTTATTTTTGGACTTAAAAATATGTTCATGATTTAAGTTACTCCCCCCATCTAAGAATAAAAGTTCTTGTTATTTTATGTAATCTCAAGTTAAATATTTACTTATATTAAATAATCTATTTTTTTTAACAATAATTTGTGGGTAATATCCTTAGTATTAAATGTCATATTTTTATTATTTATAAATATTTATATAATATCACTAGTCATGTATAGAAAAATATGCAATTATGTAAAACCCCAACTTTTGAATAAAGATGAATTTTCTATAAATATTATTTTTGAATATTATGGAGTGAAATTGATATAATGTTATAGTTGTGGGTAATATTTATAAATTTTGCAAAGTACGCAAGTTGTTATATAATATTCGATTGGTCGGGGAATATTCGTTTTAACAGAGAATATTTGTACAACGGCACAATCATTGGTGGACCTCACAACAGAATTATTGTCGGATTGAGAAAACGATAAAAATATTTTATAAAAATAACGGCGGAAGTTTTACCATTAATACTGTTGAACTACTCGGTAGTAAAAGTAATGAATGTCATGGTGTGGTTGCATAGTAGCACACGATATTGATGCTTATGTGATAAGTCACTCAGTTTTGTTTTATTGGTATTATTAATGTAATAATACAGAAAATCTTTTTATATAAAACAGGATACTTTTATAAAGTTATTCTATAAATAGAATATATTATATTCTATTATATAGTGTTGTATAGTGCTGCGCATAGTATTTGCATAGTCTTTTATAAAGTTATTCGCTTTTATTAGATTATAAATAGAATATATTATAGTTTATTTAAAAGATTTTGCTTTAAATATGGATAGTCAGATTAAAGTAAATCAATCTGGACCGTTCATGAGTTAGTTACTTATCACGGTCCATTTTCTATAAATAGAAGTTCATTCCTTCATTATTTTCTTACGAATTCAATTGAAACTCTAGAGATAAACTATAGAGAAAAGAAGAAAAGTATTCTACTACTTCACTACTTTCATATATCCAAAGACTCTTCTTCTTAAGGTAGGAAATATTATTTTTGTACTAACTAAGGGTGTTATTCTTTTGTATTCATGAAGAGAACTTATGTTATTTCATTCTTTATTATTACATTGGAATAACTTTGTATACGCGGGTACCTATACTTGGTGACATTCTTCTATTATTTCGCCTTTTACTATTACATTGGAATATCACATGCATGCGTTTCTGTGGGACCGATTCCGCCTTTATTATTATTCTCGTTGAATACCCTATCTCATGCGTTTCTGTGGGACTGGTTCAATTTTTTTTATTATTATTCGTTGGAATATCCTCACATGCATGCGCTTTACGCGGGACCGATTCCGCCCTTATTAGTATTCTCGTTGGAATAACTTTGCCTGTCAATCTGCATGCATGGTGATTTCATTGTTATTCCATTCTTTATTATTCTCGCTGGAACATCCCATCTTGTCATGAATTTCGTCTCGACTCGGTTCCGTTATTTAGTATTTTGTTGGAATAACTTGTTTATGCGAAGTACCGCATGTATGGTGATTTCTTTTGTTATTCCATTCTTTATTATACTCAGTTGGTTAAAGTTTTGACTTCTACACTCCATGAAATTAGTGAAATATCTTTGATAATTGCGCTTCATCCAAAGATTTTTCATGGAAATATTCTTCCGAGCATTCTTGAATTTTACTCTACAAAGCGATGATCATGTTGACAATTCGGACGTTATTGATTATTGGACAAATTAATTCTTGAACTTGTTTTATCAATTCTTATATCATTGTCATCATCCTCATATTTAAATTTTTTGAAAGTCATCTCATGACTCAGAGTGTATAGATGGACTTGGTATGATTATGACAAGGATTATTCGGTGTAATCATGGTAGTAATGTTACAAATGATGTGGTAAAAGTCTTCATTGGCCTGTAGTGCATTGATGGATGATTGTTGGCATGATCATGACCATTAATGAATACACAAATATTCTTGGCCGTAGTGCATGGATAATTGTGGTCGTGATACTAAAGAATATCCTTGGCCGTAGTGTAGGTGTGATTCGATGATGTGGATTATTTATTGTCGAGTCTCAAATATAAAAGTGATGGAAAACCTTTTAAATCATAAAAGATAGTAGATTTTATTCTCTACTGACTCTTTTAATGGATTGCTTGTTCACCGCAGCTTAAACTTGATGTTTGTTATATTGTATCGGTTTAACAATCGCTTAAGGCTAATGATAATTTATTACGCTTTATCTTAGTCATAATATTTCTTCTTGGGCTAGTTGAGCTCACCCTTTCTTTCACTTTGTTCTCTTGAGAAATGAGAATATAGGCTGACTTAGTCGGAAACGGAGTGATGGTCCTAGATGGTGCATTAGTAGTCCTCACTATTCTGTGAAATAGTGTGATAATAATTGTAATGAAGACTCTTTTTGAGTTTGTATACTCTCTAGTAGACAATATTTGTATTCAAACTCGCAGTTTATGTTTTGTCGTATTGTACACGACAGTTGTATTATTAAGTTATATTTGAATTCTGTAACATGTATCTGGCGACTCAAGATGGGTGATGTATACCTAATTTTGGGGGCGTCACAAATTAGATGAGAATTTAAATATGAATAATTTGATCATTTGACATTTTTTTTAAATTCACATAAAATCAATTATCACTTTCATTCTCAGACTGAGGGAGTACTTGTAAGTATATCATACTCCTATCTAGAAATAGGAAACATTGGGAAACATAGATATAATAATATAATCAGGCTTGATGAGGTTGGGTTTATTTGGGTCTAAGGCCCGGAACTAACATGTTTGGCAATCAGTTGTCACGGGTACTATTTCAACAACCATAATCTATATCGTTGATCGCAACATTGGATGACACGGATTGAAATAGATTTCCCCATGCCGCTACAGGCTATAGCGAGATGAGAAATTACTCATTAGCCCCTCATTTGCTCATGTCCTACATTGTCTACCGCTACAAGTTATGGCGGTAGTTTAGTTAACTAATAAATTAGAATGGCTCGGTGGTAGCTTAATGGCCTAATAACCCATAGGTCTTCGGTTCAAAACCTAGTTGTGATATTTTTTACTTCTTATGTTATATTTTTTGTGTATTAGATAAATTCTATTACCATCTATATATATACTCATCTTAAATCTCCACATTAAACTAAATATATATAAAGTAACTATGAATATTTATATAACGCAACTATGAATATTTTAATATACATATATATATACATATATATATATATATATTATAAATTTATCTCTAAATATTCATATAAATATTTATAAACAAATATTCATATGAATTTATTGTGACGCCCCCAAAACAGGTATACAACACCCATTCTGAGTCACCAAATACATGGTACAAAAATAAATGCAACTTCAGTAATACAATTTTCGTGCAGAATACGACAACGCCTATACTGTAAGTTTGAATACAAATATTGTATACTAGAGAGTATACAAACTCAAAAGGAGTCCTCATTACAATTATTCAAACACTATTTTACAGAAATAGTGAAGACTGCGAAAACATCTTTCTAGAACCATCACTCCATACCCCAACTAGATCCTGCTATGTTCTCACCTCCTGAGAAGAAATATGGAACAAAAAGGAAAAGGGTGAGCTCACCTAGCCCAGTAAAGAATATTATGACTAAAATAATATACAACAAATTATCATTAGTTTTCAACAGGGAAAAATCTGATAAAATATAATAGACAACAAGTTTTAGATCAACAACTGCAGCGAAAACAATAATCCATTAGAAGAGTCAAGTAGAGAAAGAATTCTACTATCTTCTAAGATTTAAAAGTCCATCATCAATATTTTATCCCTGTAACAACAATCAATATTCATCTTTAATCAAATATTCATCTTTGCACTACAGGCCAAAGATATTCATTTGTATCACCAGTTGGTCATGTTCATCTCAACACTTGTTTATCTTTGCACTACGGGCCAAAGATATTCATTAGGTAATCATTCATCTTTGCACAACAGGCCAAAGATATTCAGTGATATCATCATTTAGGACTGACGATGATGAAAAATATTTTAAAGAAAACGAATTCAGTGAGATAATAGAACAAATATTAGGGATTCGTATTACAGTTTTATCCAAGTTCAATAATACTTCATAATAACTAATTTTGAAGTAGAATTCAAAAATAAAGATCAAAACATGGATACAATCAAAGATAGTAACCATAATAGACATCTTGGACAAAAAGAAGAAAATTTTATTTTTCGATGAATAGTCAGATTCGTGAATAAATATAGTCTGTATCGTGAATAAGTAACCCCGACACAAAAAGTTCCAAATTTGATAAAAAAACGTTCACCAATATTTCGGCATAATGATATTGAAGAAAATAATATCATTTAAGAAGAAATAACATCCCTTACCTCAAGATAATCGTATTTCTAGCTAAATTTCGGATATAGTGCTGACACAAACTTGCACTGAATAACAACTATCAAAGTATCTAAATACTCACAAAAATACGCTCAATAATCTAGAGAGAAAGAAAACTTGTTTCTGGTGTGATTTTTAATTCTAACTTAAGTCCTATTTATAGGAAAAATCTTTAGAACGTTATGAGACTAAATAATAAAATAATATTATTTAATCAACAAATTCTCTACGTTATGCTTTGAACAAGTCTAGCATGCCTTCTTTGAAAAACAAACCAGCAGCCCACATGCTTGAAAAATTAAAAAGTGGGTCCCACCCATAATTTAATAAAAATCATTATATTTTCCGAAACTTCAGTAATTCATAATAAATAACCCTTTTATCAGAAAAAATCGAAACTCACGTGTTGTCATAGGAAATTTAATTCTCTACAACTTTATAGAAGAAAGTTTTTCCAAATTCCAATCAGAAAATACCCGAAATCCACAAACGGATGATTTTTAATACCTCCAATCCGACAAAATACTGATAAAACACCTCAGCATTAATTCCTTCATTTTTATCCATATAAAATAGATATATCCAACATTTATATCTATAAAAATAAATATTTCTTTATCAATAATTAATTATTCACAAATAATATTACAGAATCACATTTATGACAACCAGGCCGTTCCCAGGAAAGGGGTGGCTTTCCAATAAGGATTTCTCCTTAATGGCGCGCAATTAGGTGACCAAACCTCTCCTTGATAGAACTTTCTAGACATTGCCAATAATGCTATCTAATAATATTATTCCAAATAATATTAATTATTGATCTGATAATGGAGATGATGTGCAGTGAAAATTATTGAGCAACAATAATATAAAATATCAACGCAGCAATTATTAAATCAATAAAATAAAATATTGAACAGTAATTACTGTAACAATTATTGAATAGTGCCTTCTTACGTAAGAATCAATAATTCAACAATACTGTGCAATACCGTGTGCTACTGTGCAACCACGCCAGACATCGTATTTTAACCACCGGGTATTCCAACAAAGTTAATTAAATAATAACTACGTTTTATTCAATTTTGTCGTTTTTCTTCATCCCATCGTTATCCGTTATGGGGCCCACAAATGGTCTGTGCTAAGTAAATGCATTTAATATTCCCCGACAGAAAGAATATTCCACGACCAAACGAATATTCCCCGACAAATGAATATTTTATAACCACTTGCTTATTTTGAAAAATTTTGCACATTTCACCTATAACCAAAGTATTATATCAAATTAATACCTTATTATTCACAATAATAATTAGAGAAAATTTGATTTTATTCATTAATAAATTGGGGTCTTACATTTATCTTTAAAATTTATAAACAAATATTTATTTATAAATATTTCATCTAAAATTTATAAAATTTAGATATGAATATATTTTATAAATATTTATATTAATATTTAGAGATAAATTTATAAATATTTATATGAATATTTGTTTATATATATATATATATATATAAATAGTCATAGTTACTTTATATATATTTAGTTTAATGTTGAGATTTGTTTAGTATTTTATTTAGTTTGACAAGAAATTTTAAAAAGAATATGTGTATATATATATATATATATATGGTAGTAAAATTTATCTAATATATAAAAAATATAGCACATGAAGCATGAAAAAAAAATTTAATAATGACTTATAAGTAAAAAAAAGTTAAAATTTAAGTTATTGTCAAACACTAAATAATAACAAATGACTTATAATTTAGTTTGACCAACTTATAAGTCATTGCCGAACACCCTCTAATTCAAGATATAAAGAGAAATTAATATTTGATAATAAAAAAATTTACAAGTCAAGAAAAGGGGAGTTAAAAAAGAACTTACACACCATTGATGCAACTTAATTGGTCTATGTCAGAACCATTGTCGCGACTTAATTGGTGCAGTTTGGTCAATTTTTGGTGCAATTTCAGGAGCGATTTTGATTCTTTGCCCATCCCTTGTGAAAAAGTATATATGTAAAATAACGAGTTACAAGAAAATTTCATATAATTATTTTATAAATTAATTATATATTTTTTCAAAATTATAAGTGTGCGAGTATGGTTATTATAAACTACATCCAATTAACTACAAACTTTAATTGTGTAAATTAGAAAATATATCTATTATGTGCTCAATTTTAATTTCAAAAATTATAACTTTTAAAAAAATAAAACTGGACATTTATTTTGAGATGACGAGTGAAACATTTCAACGTATAAAATTGTGTTTAAATAAATAAAAATTTAAAATGAAAAATGATGCGTTTGGGGGTGGGGGGGAGGCATGCTTATTGGGTTTGTCTTAATTTTGGGCAACAATTTACTAGTCGTTGCAAAAATATATATTAAATACGCAACGGAAAAAATTGTTGTTGCTTGAATGAATGTGGCCTATATTAGGCAAATCTAAATATAGCAACAAAAAAGTTTTTTGTTGTCTTAATGATGAGAGAAATCTCATCCAAGCAACAAAAAAAGAAAATAAAGCGTGTGTGTTTTTTTTTCCGCCAATGATTTGGCAATGAATTTTTGCAACGACTTATGAATTTCGTTACGAAAAATGAAAGCCTTTCATAAACTGCAACGAATGACACAAATAAAGTCGTTGCCCGAAAAATTGTTGCCAAATGTCTATTTTTTGTAGTGTTTTATGGAGTCTTGGTACAAATTTATCAAATGTTTAGGAGTACGATAGGTACATTCCATTTTCTATATTGATAGTTCTCTTCACGCCCACAACCACAACCACAACCATAATTTCATCTATGTTTAATAAATGAGGTTCCATTCACTTCAGGGAATGGAGTAGAATCAATCGGAAGAGATTGTTGGTTTTTCAACAAAAACCCATTATTTGTTCAGTCACTAAAAGAAATGATATCACTTCTAGGAATATAATTTCATTTATCGTTTCAGGAAATATTTTCTGAACTAATTAACGCTCTCGATATTGCTGCTGCAAGAGCATATTTGAGGTATGAAATATAATAAATATTTTTTCTAACATGTCTTTATCAATATATTTTTTCATGGAGATGATGGCAAATCACTACTACAAAACAGTAAATAGACAACGCAAAAAAAACGTGATTTCTGTCAAAAAGTCGTGGTTAAGGGTGTTGTCTTTTTGACACCCTTACACAACGTTTTTAAAACGTTGTAGTTCAGCACATTACACAACGTTTTTAAGAAAAAAACGTTGTAGATTTGTTTTCTATAAATTAACAGATGCTTAAAAACGTTGTAGAATGTATGATTCCACAATGTTTTCTAGATAAAAACGTTGTAGTTTAATATATTAGACAACTTTTATGCACATTTACACAACGTTTTTAAAATTTTGTAGATTAAAAAAAAAATGAAAAAAAAAAGATTGTATCAACCATTCAAAATACATCCCAATAATAACATTCGTTTACAGTTTCAAATTACTACATCCACAAAATATTACATTGTATTTTATTTGATGTCCTAGAGCTGCTGGAACAGGTGCCTCAGCCAACACAAGAAATCAAACTACATAATCAAATGCTTAACAGTGAAATCTTAAGAGAGAGATCATACAGAGGCAAGTTCCTCTATCATAATAGGTCTATTTCCATCTGTCTCAAACAGTTCGTAGGCACGGCTTGCATATTGCTCCCAGCTGTCCATTCCTTCTAGCTGATGTACACTTATTGCTGCGGCACAAAATTCTTCGAAGTCATGTAAAACAAATTTTTATGTAGCACTGGCAGAGTCCTGCATGGGAACAAAGACAGCTATCGACATTTATCAAGTCATACAAAAGTAAAAAGCATACAAGTAGACACACAGTCATGGTTAGGTAATAGAAATAAGATTAGGCACCAGCCGCACACACAGTCATGGGTAGTAGCACGATTATATCCAAGTATAAAATAGACACAGAGAACAGAAGATGATCCAACAACATTCATGCACACTGAAATCAAGTAATCAACTCATAGGTATTGCTAATTATGCTTTCTCACCATAATCTTCGATTAAGTAATTTAGACAAGATAAACAACAATAACAAAAATGGTATCCCTGCAATGCAATATGCTTGATCTCAATTAGAGGTGGAAAATTTAATATAGACTATTTATCTGACCATAAACAGCAGTGATCCTTTCATGTATCTTCTTTCGACATGTCCGCCAAATCTTCAGTGAACTACGCATTGATTTTGGGATCAATAAACAGGGTTTACTCAGAACACATCAGATATGAAATGTAGCTTATAGGCACTATTTGATAGTAAAGTTAAAGGATATGCATGTGGAAACAAGATCCTTTATAGATATGTATTGGAGCAATTAAAAGTCGTAGAGGAAAACAAAACCAAACAATTTGAGCAAACAGAAAATTTTCAAAAAGATTACCTTCAATAACTAATGTTGACACAAGCACCAAACAATATCTTTTTTTGCTTTCCTTCCAGCTTGTGTGTATCATATAATGTTACTCTTCAAAATGTTACTCGTTAAAATGGACATAAAATGCAAGAGAAAAGTAATCTTACCTTGACGCACAGGTAGTCTTCAAAATGTGAGGTCTTAACAAAGCAGGATATCAAAATCTGTAATATTTGTGAAGAATCGTGAGATTGAAATATAACAGGAACCTACTACAAAACTGGTTGTGAAAAGCTGGTGTTGCTCAAAAAGGTCAGTTATGATCAAATAAAAGTAAAGAAGTATTTCTCACGAACAATGAGGCTAAGAATAAATAATCCAAGACCATTCAATTTCCTGATTTGAAAAGTGAAAACAAGACTTGATATAATTATCTGAAGCTAAAGCCTAATTCCAAAACATGCTATTGTGTTAAAAAAACAATAGATGGACAAAAAATAAATAAAAGAAAGAGGATATGAAAAATTGAAAAAAATCAAGGTCTCATCAAAACATAGAAAAAACACATTCAAGTCTAAAATAATAGAAATAATGAGAAGGGCATTCCAATATCAAGTAATATCACATCACACCAGTAGAAGATATTATGAATTCAGTATAATCCAGACACAAAGTCAAATCCAGAGACCAATTAGTTGAGATTGGAAATTTCATAATTTAAGAAATGCTGAACAGACCAGTTTTACATAAATACATCATTCTCTGCCAAAGGGGCCACAAGTCTTGAGGTATAACAAGATTCTTTAAATATAAAATACATTGAACCAGCCATATAAATACTTAAATAGAACAACTAACCTAAATAGTCACCAAAACAAGAGAGAAAAAACTAGAATATGCAACAACAACTATGTAATTTATTATTATTTTTATTTAGATGAGTAGAAATACTGAAAACGACGAGGAAAACTTACGATGACAAAAACGATACTATTTACTCAGATAAGGGATAGAAATTACATTGGAATTTGTATCCACTTTGAGATCAGTAGTGACATTCTTTTTCTTCAGCTGCGTATTGACATCAGCCAAGAATAGATCTCCTTTCTTAGTTCCTGCTGCTGTTATAGCCTAAAATGAAAGGGGAAAACAGGAATATCAAATATTGAGATAAATATAGTTCAGATATATCTCAAGCTTCAGGACAAAATAAAGCCCAAAACATAGAACCTATATAAAAAAAAAGATCACATACCTATAAGAAATCTCCAAAGCAAATCACATAAATCTACAAGTTTGGTTTATAAAATTGCATTCAGGAGACACAAAATGAACTGATAATGTAAAAGTAATGGGGAAAAATTAAAAGGATAAAAGGATGATTTTGTAGAAGAATGAAAACATTAGACAGTGCATAATTTATCAACTAAAAAGTCCCCGTGTGAACATCTTTGATCTAAATATCCTAGCATTATGCTTGAGCACTAGAATATAATGAACAAGTTAGACCTTATACCACAACAATGTCACGTAAAAATGTACCAATTAAATACTGCAATACCAACATTAGAACTATCTTGTAACTGCACAACATTCTTACTAACAATACCAGAATGATGACATTTAAAAACATACACAATGAATGTCATTGCAAATTTCATACGCATGAAAACAAAGGACCCTAACATTACACTTTGATCCGCTCCAAAAATGACTAATGACCCAAGTTCAAACCAAGCCAAGTATAATTAATAGATAAAAGTATGAAGGAATTGAGCTAATGAAAATGCTACAGGTACTAACAAAACGAGAGTATATCAGAGTAGAATCAACTAAACCAATTTCAAAGTTAAATGACCGTGCACTGCGCTAGGCATATATGTCGTGCACCAGAAAGATAAAAGAACAATGAAATGAATAACCATCTTTCTCAATGTAAGCAACAAAGTAAAACAGAACCTTCAGAATAACAATTAGTCAATTAATAATCAAGCTTCACCAATGTATAATACTACCAACCAGTAAGGATCTACCTATTTGCAGCCTTAAATGGTTGTAATCAAAGCTAAATTCACTCCAGAGAAGGCCTTATGCTTCATGGTCAACTATATAAATCTATTTCCTCATTAAGATATCACAATTCGAGAAATTGGGCAGAAAACGAGGGTATTCCTCAGAAAAAGCCACCACTATGTCGCCGCTGCCGAGGGTATTGCTTTAGGAGCCCTAACGAACAACTGAGGCATCAACGCCGAAAATGTCACCACCTTGGAGTTTCCGTTCTGCGACTCGCCATTATTAACAACCTCCTGCACCATCGTCAACTGTTTGAAGAGAGAGAATAACCCTAGGAAAGAGAACGTAGATGAAGAAATAGGAAATTAAAACCCTCACTTGGGCAATAATGGAGGAGAAGTTAAATAAGAGGCCACCACTATGTCGCCGCTGCCGCCACCACTATGCCGCCACTATTTCTAGGGTTAGAGGGAGTCGAGAGGGAGGAAAATGAGATGTGCTGCATATCTGTGTTATCTGAGCGAGAGAGTTGAGCTGGTGAAATGAGAGAGACAGAGTTGGGCAGAGACGGGAAAATAAGATAAAAAATTTAAGTTCCGTGTTTTTTTTTTTCTTTTTTACATACACAACGTTTTTTTGTTTACAACGTTATCTATTTAAAATCAAAAATTATCTTTTATAAATAGATAACGTTTTTTTATATGTATTTACAACGTTTTTTAAAAAAACGTTGTGAAAAAAAATCTGTGACGCTTTTATATAAAATGTTGTGAGATTTTGAGTCATTGCTATTCTTTATCGTTTTATAGTAGTGAATAAAAATAATTGATTTTACATGATCCTGCAGGGATGCATGGTTGTCAATCTTAATTATATCTCTAAAGTTGTCTCTATATGAATATCAGTATCAAGAGTCCATAATAAAAGATTACTAAAATTAAGAACAAAGATGATTAGAGGAAAGAGACCATTCTCATTGTATTTTCATGTCCACACCATCCTCTTGACAATACAACTATTTATAGGTACATCAACATCAATATTTGGAGGTTTCAAAACTCAAAGGTCATGAGTTTCAAACCTTAAAGGATATGAGAGTTACAAATCTCAAAGGTCATTACAATAAAGAGGGGTATGAATGTATCTAGACATGTGTATGAATGTATCTAAACATCCACACACTATGTATAATTTTATAACAAAGGAGGTAATATGTACACTATAAAAGTGAGAACTCAATGAATTTAAAAATTAATAATAACAAACATGCACAAATAGTTTAATTAACTTAAAAGATGCAACTTGCATGTCATTAATTTTAAATCACTCTATTGCCATGAATCTTCAATAAGAATTTGTTAACCGATTTATGGCTAGACCTTAATTTTCAGTTGGTTACTTGTAGACCAACTTTTAATCCACACAATTTATCACGGAGGAGCCAACTAGCCAAGTTAATTACCGAAAAATTAATCAATTTAAAGGAACCTCTACATTGCCACAATCTTCTTTTTTCTTAATCCTTTTAAACAAATTAATAATAAAAAAAAATTAAAAAGGTCAATCACAAAAATAACTAATGAATAACACAAATAATCTTCAAAAACATGATTGAAGTGAAAAAAATCCCAAAAATGTCTAAACTAAATATATCAAAGTTATAAACTACTCTCCCCGTCCCCAAAAAGATGAACAAAATATAATTTGCACACATATTAAGAAAAATAAGAGTAAAGGAAAAAGAATAAAAAAATTATAAATTTATCCTTAGTGGCTCCACAAGATGAATACTTTTATTTTTTTATATTAATAGATCTCACTAAATAACATATGTGTCATTCACTTTATATATTTTATCTCATCATTTTTAAACAAAAAAAATTATACACTTAGCCATCTTTTATGGGGGCGGTGGGAGTAGTACATTTAATCTAAAACGACTTCATCTCATTGGAACAATAAAATATATTCTCTTCAATTTTATTTTTTGAAATTAACTTAAAATATTTTAATATAAATATTTGTTTGATTGTCACCTACCTACTTCTACATCAACATGCGGAAAGTAAATTAGCAGCTCAAATGAAAGCTACAAAACAAATTCATTTAAATTTTAAAATTAAAAGTAAAATATATATTTTTATGCCTTTTATAAGTACAACTCTTCCATTAATCTGTTCCATTTTTAAGTTTATTAAATTACATATATGCTCCTCCCTATACTTTTATATAAAAAAAAACTCAGCATATGCAGGTGAGCATAGGTCCGCCGCCCCTGGATCTGCATGTTATGGGCAGATACATGAGTACCGGCTGATAAATACATATACTGCTTCTAGTAGGTTTGAATGAGATGAACACACAAATTACTAATTTAGTAGTAACAAAATTACTCAAATAATACTAAATTTGTTATAAAACTTTAGCAAAAGTGTATAAATATACTCTTATAATTGTTGCATAAATCAGAGAGAATAAACAAGAGAGCAAGAGAGAAAGAGAGAAAAATCTTCAGATGAATTCTTCTCTTTTCTTCATTCTGCATTCCCTTTATATAGGAAATGAGAGGAGGAGGAGGACAAGAAAGGGTGGGCGGGTGAGCAGGGTTCCCTCATCATGAGGGAATCAACTTTTTAACACTTCCCCTGATTCCCTATGATAGAAGATTATGTCTCATTAAAAACCTTGTTAAGAAAATCCAGTGGGAAAAACTTAACGAAGAGAAAAAGAGTACATATCTTTTACATAAATATCTTAATTATTTTACCTCGTTAAAACCTTGTCACGTAAAAAAAATTCATTGGGATAAAAACCGTGACTAAGAAAAAAGAGTATAGTCTTCCCCTCAACAAGAATTCATTACTTCTGGGTGAAATGTTGTCACAAGTCTTTCAGTCGACACATTCCAATCATTTTCCGAAGTTTTGCAAACGTTGCATTTGGTAGCGACTTTGTGAATAAGTCGGCTAGATTATCACATGATCGAATTTGATACACATCTATATCACCCTTCTTTTGTAGCTCATGTGTGAAGAAGAATTTAGGTGAAATGTGCTTTGTTCTATCTCCCTTGATGCATCCTCCTCTAAGTTGAGCAATGCATGCATGCGGCGTTCTCTCATACGTAATTGTAGGAATGTCTTTGATTGATGGTAATTCACATGACTTTTGAATATGCTGAATAATTGATCTCAACCAAACACACTCTTTGCTTGCTTCATGTATAGCGAGAATCTCGGAGTGATTTAAAGATGTAGCTGTCATGGTTTGCTTTGTGGATTTCCAGGAGATAGCCGTATCACAATATGTAAATACATAACCTATTTGTGATCTTCCATTGTGTGGATTTGATAAATATCCTGCATCGGCATACCCAACCAATTGCGACGTGGAATTTTTTGGATAAAATAACCCAAGATCTATACTTCCACGGAGGTATCTCAAAATATGTTTGATCCCATCCCAATGTCTCTTAGTAGGAGAAGAACTGTATCTTGCTAACAAGTTGACAACAAAAGTAATATCAGGTCGTGTGCAGTTTGCAAGATATATAAGAGCACCTATTTCACTTAGGTATGGAACTTCAGGTCCAAGAACTTCTTCCCCACTTTCTAGAGGCCGAAATGGATCTTTATCAACTTCTAAAGATCGAACAACCATCGGGGTAGTCAAAGGATGAGCTTTATCCATATGAAAACGACTGAGAATCTTTTCAGCATATGTGGATTGATGAACAAAAATTCCAGATGCTAAATGCTCTACTTGTATTCCCAAACAGAATTTTGTCTTTCCAAGATCTTTCATTTCAAATTCATCTTTTAAATAAGTAGCAGTTCTTGTGAGTTCTTCAGGAGTACCTACAAGATTCAAATCATCCACATATACAACAATAATGGAAAATCCACTTTGTGATTTCTTAATAAAAACACATGGACATACTTGATCATTTATATATATCCATCTTTTATTAAATAATCACTAAGTCGATTATACCACATACGACCAGACTGTTTCAACCCATACAATGAGCGTTGTAACTTGATTGAATATATGTGACGGGGCTTTTGTGATTCAGCCATTTTCAATCCTTCAGGGATTCTCATGTAAATCTCACACTACTACAAAACAGTAAATAGACAACGCGGAAAAAACGTTATGGTTTCAGTCTGAAAAATGTCGTGGTTAAGGGTGTTGTCTATTTGACACCCTTACACAACATTTTTAAAACGTTGTAGTTAAGCACATTACACAACGTTTTTAAGAAAAAAACGTTATAGATTTGTTATCCATAAATTAGCAGATGCTTAAAAACGTTGTAGAAGGTATGATTTCATAACGTTTTCTGGATAAAAAGTTGTAGAAGGTATGATTACACAACGTTTTTAAAATGTTATAGATTAAAAAAAAAGAAAAAAAAGGTTGGTTCACCTACATTACCAATGCACCTGCAATATGCTAATGCCATGATATATAACTAAAAGGTATAAATTCTCATTTAAATTTAAAGCCAAAATGTATCAATTATTCAAAATACATTCCAATAATACCATTTGTGTAATTCAAATTACTACATCTACAAAATATATACCAAACTATCATATATGCTCTACATGTAGCTACTCACATACGTTGCCCGCTCATCACATACTTCGTCAAAGTATCATATATGCCTTCAATTCTATCATCTTTCATGCAAATCAAGAAGCGACTACTAACAACGCCAAGAATAGCAAAGAGAGCTATATCAAGAGTTGTTAAAAATTATATCATATCACCCATGAACCACATAAGACAAGAAGGTAAAAAAAAGAGCCAGATATTACTATATTAATAACTAAATCAAGTGTCATTATTAAGCGGCAAAAACAAATATCCATGATTGTACCTCTATTACAAGCCAAGATTGGTTTGACAAAATTGATGAGGCATACTTGCAAACTCATGTGAATTACAACTCTATTAATCGAGACATTTCAAATGGCAAGGCATGAAAAGGATGTCGGACCAAAATATTGATTCACATAAAAATATATAATAACTTTTGTAAATTGATAATCAACCCTCCAAATTAGGAAGTCGAAAGCAACGCCTGGTGTTAAAAAAGGTGACTATGTATCAAAAAGAAGTGATTACCTAGATGATTTGGTCATAAGTACATTCGGAGAGGCAAACTCGATACTCAAAGGAGACCTTATATCCTCAAGATAATGACCCCACTTGCGAGCCCCAATAAATAAAGGCATCGAAGAATAATGAAGATTCCAACTGTGACAGCACAATAAGATGGGAGATTATTGTCAAGGTAAAATTGGACTTAAAAAATAAACAATTGATCGACACATTTTAATATAGCCATGAAGTGTGTAGAATTATTACTAGACAATTTGAGAAAACTAAACCAGAATCTCTAACCCTCCTTGGCATTTGCACTCTTTTGTTGTTCATGCTTGAGCTTGTTGTAGTACGAAAAAATATCATGACGACCCAAGACCGGTATCTGCAGGTAAGTAAATAAATAAAATCTTAAGCACAATGGGATATCATCACAAACCGCCAGAGAAGATGAATTCAAATTAAGAGAAGGAAAACATAAATTAGAAGGCCTAGCACTAAAAAAAGATCATGATTTCAAAGCAAGTCAACAGAGTTTCACAGATTTATGTTCTAGTAAACCTATATATGATCTCCTATTATGTCCTTCAACTTTATAAATATACTCTGTAAATGCATGTCCTATTATTTGTAACCAAGTCTGATAGCACATATATGATCATCAATGGATTAATTACTCAAGCTAGCGGAGTTTGACTTTATTGAACAATGTAGATTCATGCGTTTCATAAAGCCAACAAGAAACACTGTTTCATCATTTTATAGTCACATAAATCCTGGCGAGACAGTTTTTCTGTTCCTTTAAATGATTCAAAAAAATCCTCGCCACTACTTTACGCCAACAACAAAACCAAATAGAAATCACGGTTTTGCGGATCTGCAACAAATGGGGAAAAACTTGATCCACATTTTTTAGAAGTTTAAATTGATAAAATTTAAATAGACAAAAACAGAGTAAAAGGTGGAAATATCACCTACCTTTCGCCCGAAAATCTCTCTTTAATTCTTTGACGTGTTCTTGGACTTGAAGAACCTCAAGCGCATTTAATGAACCGATCTGAATCTATCCTATAGGAAACCCAAGTTTCACAATTATAAAAACTTAAGAAATAATTACAAGGATGACTTCTCGAGAAATTCAAAAGAACAATTGTAAACACTTGATATGCTAAACTGATAAACAACACTGTGGAAGAAGTGATCTTGAAGGAGAAAAACAATAACCAGGAAAGAGTAAACATCATAAATAATTAAACATAGGCACACCGTAACCACACGAGTCATCCTTCCTTGATCTTCTACTCCTTCAGGTGTACCCTCCAGTCCAAGAATAGGAATACAAGCACTAACAAAGTGCCTAACATAGTCATAAGTATGGAAACTGTGAGACCTCGGATTTTATGAATAAAGATTTAATTTTCTCAAAATATTTTTTTTTAATATTATGGTGTGGATTTGATATAATGTTATAGTTGTGGGTAGTATTTATAAATTTTGCAAAGTATGCAAGTTGTTGTATAATATTCGATTGGTCATGGAATATTTTTTTTATTGGGGAATATCTGTATGATGGTACAATCATTGGTGGACCCGCAACAGAATTATTGTCGGAATGAGAAAATGACAAAAAATATTTTATTAAAAATAACGGCGAAAGTTTTACCGTTAATAACGTTGAACTACTTTCGTAGTAAAAAAGAACGATGTACGTGTGGTTGCATAGTAGCACACGGTATTGATTATTGATGCTTATGTGATAAGTCACTCAGTTTTGTTTTATTGGTATTATTAATGTAATAAAACAGAATACTTTTATAAAGTTATTCTATAAATAGAATATATTATATTTTATTATGAATAAGTAGTTTTGCATAGTAAAATCTTTTTATATAAAATAGAATACTTTTATAAAGTTATTCTATAAATAGAATATATTATATTTTATTATGCATAGTGTTGCATAGTGTTTTGCGTAGTATTTTTGCATAGTAAAATCTTTTAATATAAAAAAATATTTTATAAAGTTATTTGTTTTATTAGACAATAATTAGAATATATTATATTTTATTATGCATAGTATTTGCATAGTGCACTGCATATATGTTTGCATAGTAAAAAATCTTTTATAAAGTTATTCGTTTTATTAGATTATAAATAGAATATATTATATTTTATTTAAAAGATTTTTGCTTTAAATATGGGTAAAATCAATTTAAAGTAAATCAATCTGGACCGTTCATGAGTTAGTTACTATGCGATCCATTTTTCTATAAATAGAAGCTCATTCATTCATTATTTTCTTAAATTCAATTTGAAACTCTAGAGAGAGAGAAACTAAAGAGAGAAAAGAAAAGTGTTACTACTTCACTACTTCTATATTCAATATTCTTTCTTTCTAAGGTAGGGAATATTATTTGTTTGTACTACTCGTAAGGGGTGTTATTCTTTTGTATTCATGAAGAGAACTTATGTTATTCCATTCTTTATTATTACATTTTGAATAACTTTTTGATCGTGGACTACCCTATACTTGGTGACATTCTTACATTATTTCGTCTTTATTATTACATTGGAATATCCTCATATGCATGCGTTTTCTGGGACTGATTTTCCATCTTTATTATTACATTTGGAATATCACATGCATGCGTTTCTGTTTGGGACTGATTCCGCTTTTATTATTATTTTGTTGGAATATCACATGCATGTGTTTTACGCTTGACCTAATTTAAATCCTTATTAGTATTACATTGGAATAACTTTTACTGTCTACGAGTACGGCATGCGTGGTGATTTACATTTGTTATTCCATTCTTTATTATTACATTTGGAACATCACATACCGTGTGAATTTCACCGACACGATTCCGTTATTTAGTATTCTGTTGAATAACTTTTATCTATCTGATCTGGCTGCATGCATGGTGATTTCTTTTATTATTCCATTCTTTATTATACTCGGTTGGTTAAAGTTTTGACTTACATACTCCATGAAATTAGTGAAATATCCTTGATATTTGCGCTTCATCCAAAGATCTTTTCATGGAAATATTCTTACGAGCATTCTTGAATTTTACTCTACAAAGCGATATCATGTTGACAATTTGGGCGTTATTGGTTCTGGATAAATTAATTCTTGAACTTGTTTTATTGAATTCTTATATCATTGTCATCATCCTCATGTTTATATTATGTTGAAAGTCATATGTGGCTTTGTGGTGCATAGATGGACTTGGTATGATTATGACCGAGGATTATGTGGTGTAATCATGGCCCGTAATTTTACAAATGATGTGGAAAAAAAAGTCCTCATTGGCCGTAGTGCATTGATGGACGGATTTTTGGTATGATTATGGCTATGGATTCTCTTGACCAAGGTGAAAAAATGAATTATTTTATGGCATGATCGGGACCGTTGATGAAAAACATGATTATCTTTAAGTAGTAGTGCATGGATAATTCGTGGTCGTGATACTAAAGAATATCCTTGGCCGTAGTGTGGGGTGATTCGATGATGTGGATTATTTATTAAGTTTGAGTCCCAAATGATAAAAGTGATGAAAAACCTTTTAAATCATAGAAGATAGTAGATTTTATTCCTACTTGACTCTTTTAATGGATTGCTTGTTCCGCTTCTGCAGTTAAACTTGATGTTTGTTATATTGTATCGGTTTAACACTGTTTAAGGCTAATGATAATTTATTATGCATTATCTTAGTCATAATATTTCTTACTGGGCTAGTTGAGCTCACCCTTTCTTTCACTGTTCTCTATAGGAAATGAGAATATAGTTGGGACAAGTCGGGGAACAGAGTGATGGTCCTAGATGGTGCATTAGTAGTCCTCACTATTATGTGAAATAGTGTGATAATAATTGTAATGAGGACTCTTTTTGAGTTTGTATACTCTCTAGTAGACAATATTTGTATTCAAACTCACAGTTTATGTTTTGTCGTGTTGTACACGACAGTTGTATTATTAAGTTGTATTTGAATTTTGTACCATGTATCTGGCGACTCAAGATGGGTGATGTATACCTAATTGTGGGGGCATCACAGTTGGTATCAAAGCTTAGGAATATGATCCCTGGCTAAGATGTGAGACAAGAACTAGGAGGGGAGAGACGGGAAATTCCTTCGCTAGTATGACCTACCTAAGTTTACTTGGTATTTAATTGGTCGGTCAGAGTATAGAGATAATATGTGATATGTTAATTAACCCTTGTTTTATGGCAGTATTTGAAAATGACATTCGAGATTGTTGAGAATAGCAATGGAGCACATGAGACCGTGGAGACACCTCTAATTACCAACTAAGATAATGTGATTAGAGATATCCATGTGGTGATTGAGAAATTAAAAGTTGCACTCAAGCTAGTCGCAAAGGTAGCAACTAAGAGTGAGGAAGAAGAGGAACCTGAGGAGGATGTATTAGAAGAACTTATTGATCAAAATGTAGAATTACAAAATCGTATTCATGAGTTAGAAGAGCAGGCTGAAGAACGGAAGGCGGTCGAGGAGCAAAGGAATGTAACAATTTAAAATTATATTACCCGATGTGCGATAGTTGAACATGAGCGCTCTTTGGCAGAGTATATGATATTAATGCTGGAATCTGAGAATTAAAATGTCAAGGAGCAGCTGAAAGAAGAAACAACTGAACGAGTGAGAATGAAAGATGCATGGGTAAAAGCCACACGACGCGTTGATATTGTGGAAAGAGAAGTCCGATCCAAGAAAGCTAAAATAGATGATATGTATTTTATTTTATTTTTCGACAGCAATTGGGAGAACCTAACATCGAGTTTTGAATTACCCTATACATTGCGGTCAACCCCAATTCGATATGGATCGAAGGCTAATGATTCAGATCATGGAGCAGGAGTACGACAAAGCAGTTGAGGGTGGAATATGCCTATAGCGAAAGTCAATTCCGATGGTAATGACGACACCAAAGATCGTTCCAACAAGTCAAATTCGGTAATTTAAGGAGAGCATTTTTTAGTAACGAGGAATCGAACGAAGTTATCACGGGTTAGTTAATTATAAATTCTTGCGAAATTACATATTAAATCTGGGTTCTACTTTCTTTTATCTCTCTCTATACCTTTATTTAACTTGAAACTTTTGATAGTAGAAACCTTAGTTAAACCTTTACCTCCACTATTTATAAATCTTGTTGATTCAAATCGACACTTTCACGTTACTGTCGATCTTATCTCTTTGAAAATACTTGCCTTTGATGCGATTTTAGGAATCGATTGGTTAACTACTCATTATGCTTTTAAATAAGGTTGTTAGCTTTCATATTCCTAACCAACTTTGTTATGCTCTGATTCAAGCAACCAAACCACTAAAAGTCGATCATTGTCATATCAAGTCATAAGTAAAGAGCCTCGGTCCTTTCGTTGTTGACTTCCTTATGTGGAATACAAAAGCCGGACTTTACATGGCGAGCGTCGTCGTGAATAACGATGGCAAGTTGATAGGTATCAATGTGACGTGTTATCCCAAGTCTTTGATGAGGGTCACGACTTTGAATGATATTTCTATTGTTAATAAATTTCTGACGTATTCTTGAAGTCTTAGCTAGCCTACCCTAGGCGTGAAATCGAATTTTGTATTGACCCCAGTACAAAACCCATTTCTTAAACACTCAAATATTTCTTCAACTAAAATGAACGTAACATGCGCCAAAGACGTTGGCTCGAGCTGTTGAAGATTACGATCGTACCATTCAATACCATCGTGGGAAAGCGAACGTGGTAGCTGATGCGTTGAGTAGAAGATCGTATGTGTTTATGAGTGCGATGTTGTTAACACAAAGGCCCATTTCGTATGACTTACAAATGATGAAGATAGAGTTAAAGACTCTAGGAACCCAAGTGAAGATAACGAATATACGAGTAGAATCGACTTTAATCGATAAAGTTAAAGCCGCTCAAGCTACACACCCGGAGCTGATAAATGTGAAGAAGAAGGTTCAAGAGGGTGTTATTCTAGAAGCAAGAATCGACGAAGAGAGGAAATCTCAACCCTCAATTTAATTGGCCTATTTAAAAGTCTCGATCGAGTAGGAACTGTGGCTTATAGACTCGTTTTACCGCCAAGTATGTTGCGTATTCATAATGTTTTTAACGTATCGATGTTACGTAAATATGTGGACGACCCGAACCACATTATTAAATTAGAACTAGATGAGATAGCAGAAGATTTAACGTATGAGGAGATACGTGCTAAAATCTTGGATAAGAAGGATCGTATTCAACACTCAAAGGTTGTACCTCAAGATTTAGAATCTGAAATGAAGTCGAGGTATCCTCACCTCTTGACATACACCGTGCGTGTAAATTTGAGGCGAAATTTCATAAGGAGGGGAGATTGTGAGACCCTAGATTTTATGAATAAAGATTTAATTTTCTCGAAATATATTTTTTTTAATATTATGGTGTGGATTTGATATAATGTTATAGTTGTGGGTAGTATTTATAAATTTTGCAAAGTATGAAAGTTGTTGTATAATATTCGATTGGCCGGGGAATATTTTTTTTGTCGGGGAATATCCGTATGACGGTACAATCATTAGTGGACCTCGCAACGGAATTATTGTCGGAATGAGAAAACGACAAAAAATATTTTATTAAAAATAACGGCGGAAGTTTTACCGTTAATAATGTTGAACTACTCGGTAGTAAAAGAACAGTAATACGTGTGGTTGCATAGTAGCACACGGTATTGATTATTGATGCTTATGTGATAAGTCACTCGGTTTTTGTTTTTATTGGTATTATTAATGTAATAAAATGAATACTTTTATAAAGTTATTACATAAATAGAATATATTATATTTTATTATCGTAGTGTTTGTTTGCATAGTATTTTGCATAGTAAAATCTTTTTATATAAAAGCAGAATACTTTTATAAAGTTATTACATAAATAGAATATATTATATTTTATTATGCATAGTGTTGCATAGTGTTTTGCGTATAGTATTTTGTATAGTAAAATCTTTTAATATAAAAAAATATTTTTATAAAGTTATTTGTTTTATTAGACAATAATTAGAATATATTATATTTTATTATGCATAGTATTTGCATAGTGCTGCATAATGTTTGCATAGTAAAATCTTTTATAAAGTTATTAGTTTTATTAGATTATAAATAGAATATATTATATTTTATTTAAAAAGATTTTTGATTTAAATATGGACCGTCAATTAAAGTAAATCAATCTGGACCGTTCATGAGTTAGTTACTATCTGATCCATTTTTCTATAAATAGAAGCTCATTCATTCATTATTTTCTTACGAATTCACTTGAAACTCTGAGAGAAAACTATAAAGAGAAAGAAGAAAAAAGTGTTACTACTTTACTTCACTACTTCTATATTCGATTACTCTTCTTTCTAAGGTAGAGAATATTATTTATTTTACTAAATGAGGGTGTTATTTCTTTTGTATTCATGAAGAGAACTTATGTTATTCCATTCTTTATATATTACATTGGAATAACTTTGTATCTCTTGAATTGACCTATACTTGGTGACATTCTTACATTATTCCATCTTTATTATTACATTGGAATATCACATGCATGCGTTTTCTGTGGGACACGATTCCAATCTTTATTATTATTATTTTGAATATCACATACATGCGTTTCTGTGGGACTGGTTAAAATCTTTATTATTATTACATTGGAATATCCATGCATGCATGCGTTTTACTGGCGACTGATTCCGTCCTTATTAGTATTACATTGGAATAACATTTTATCATGTGAATACCGCATGCATGGTGATTTACATTGTTATTCCATTCTTTATTATTACATTGGAACATCCTATCGGTGCAATTTACTTTGACTTGGTTCCGTTATTTAGTATTCTGTTGGAATAACTTTGTACATCAAGTACTGCGCATGCGTGGTGATTTCTTTTGTTATTCCATTCTTTATTATACTAAGTTGGTTAAAGTTTTAACTTCTATACTCCA
Source organism: Panax quinquefolius (assembly GCA_020205615.1). NCBI lineage: Eukaryota > Viridiplantae > Streptophyta > Magnoliopsida > Apiales > Araliaceae > Panax > Panax quinquefolius. The sequence goes on from CM035165.1 coordinate 74,824,595, forward strand.
TGAAATTAGTGGAATATCCTTTATATTTAAGCGCTTCATCCGATATCTTTTCATGGAAATATTCTTACGAGCATTCTTGAATTTTACTCTATAAAGCGATATCGTGTTGACAATTTGGGCGTTATTGGTTCTGGATAAATTAATTCTTGAACTTGTTTTATTGAATTCTTATATCATTTTCATCATCCTCATGTTTATATTATGTTGAAAGTCATCTGCGGCCTATAGTGCATAGATGGACTTGGTATGATTATGACCAGAAATTATGCGGTGTAATCATGACCGTAATGTTACAAATGATATGGAAAAAGTCCTCATTGGCCCGTAGTGCATTGATGGACAGTTTTTGGTATGATTATGGCTATGGATTCTCTTCGGCCAAGGTTGCAAAGATGAATTGTTTTATGGCATGATCAGGACCGCTGATGAAAACATGATTATCTTAAGTCGTAGTGCATGGATAATTAAATGTAATCGTGATACTAAAGAATATCCTTGGCCAGTAGTGTGGGGGGTGATTCGATGATGTGGATTATTTATTAAAATTTGAGTCCCAATGATAAAAGTGATGAAAAACCTTTTAAATCATAGAAGATAGTAGATTTTATTCCTACTTGACTCTTTTAATGGATTGCTTGTTCCTCTGCAGTTAAACTTGATGTTTGTTATATTGTATTAGTTTAACACTGTTTAAGGCTAATGATAATTTATTCTGCATTATCTTAGTCATAATATTTTTACTAGGCTAGTTGAGCTCACCCTTTCTTTCACTGTTCTCTTCAGGAAATGAGAATATAGCTGGGACGAGTCGGGGAACAGAGTGATGGTCCTAGATGGTGCATTAGTAGTCCTCACTATTATGTGAAATAGTGTGATAATAATTGTAATGAGGACTCTTTTTGAGTTTGTATACTCTCTAGTAGACAATATTTGTATTCAAACTCACATTTTATGTTTTGTCGTATTGTACACGACAGTTGTATTATTAAGTTGTATTTGAATTCTGTACCATGTATCTGGCGACTTAAGATGGCGTCACAGAAACTGTAAAACAAAATTTTGTTTTTAGTTTCTGCAACTTACAGAGATATAAAAAAGATTGCATATATTTTTCATAACAAAAAATTCCACGAAAATAATTAGTTAAAAAAGATTTTCAAATAACCCTTAAGAGTAGTTATCTATAGAGAAAAATATTTCTGTATTTTTAATTCAAATAATTTTATGAAAATCAAACTACAGAGGTAGAAAATCTTTATTGCCAAGAGTTACATAAAAAGAGCATTTTATATTGCATAAAAACCAATTCATGGTTTGGCTTAATAAGAGAAAATGGGTATTAAGCGACATTATGTTTAGGTAAAAATGGATATGAAGCGGATAAGCATCGAGATATGTGAGTAGCATCGTAAAATGAACATTGTGGGTATGCCTTCTCATACATTAAGTAACCACAAGATTCTTCATTAAGCGGACTAATGGTGGGTTAGTGAAGCAATCGACATATGCCGGAAGACCAAGATTTCATATCTTCCAGTTACTGAATCAACACACGCGGTTTAAAGGTGTAGGATATGGAATCACCAGTTCACTCATTGTGTCATGGATAATTGACGTAGAATGCAACCCCATTACATCGATATATATAAGAACTTACCCTACTAAATTAGCAATAAGAATCGCATCACATTTCTACGATCGAGATAAGCGGTGTCTGTGAATTTCGAGAAGAGGAAATGGTGTGTGGAGAAACCAACCAACTTTCATTTTCTTTTGTATTCCTTTAGGCATTTGGGCGAAACATTAGATGGTAGTCATGGCACCACACAACGTCACCTTCCTACTATCCTCAAATAAGTTCTTTCTTTGCGATGGTTGGAGCTGTCGAATTAATCAAATTCATGAACTAAGATCAGTTGTATGTGGCTTATATTTTTTAGTATACAAATGAATAAAAATACAAAGAATGACAAAGAAGAAATCAATATATTCACATATTACAATTGCACAAATCTTTGAAATACCCAAATTACACCAAAAATTGCTAGTGTAACGGTTTGGGTTTTGTGCTTACTTGCTTTTCATTTATTAATGAACATATGGAATCCGAACACAATAAGCGATCAAAAGTACCGTAACAAGCGGGACATGACAAAACTAGAGGCTCACAACCTTGATACATGAATACAGCTGTGACAGCTTTAATGGGCTGTATTGCTGAATACATGAGGAACATAAATTTGGCTTTAACAGATGAATACAACTCTCCAAACTTGCTAAATGCACAAAAACCAACTCACCTCCTGTTCAGTGTTGCATAGAGAACATATGACCTGGAGAAACACGAGAAAACAGAAAATGGAAAGAGGGAAATGCATACCAAGAGTGGTGAGGTGATACACTTTTCAACAACAAGAACAACCCCTTCCTTAGTCTTGATCCAATTGCGGTTGAACCTAACTTCAACAATAGTCAAGCCCACACAAAAAAATCACTTGCAAAAGGATTTCTACCAATCCAATGAACTAAATCAAGCGAATAACAATCAACATACAAATAGCAAAGGTGCGAGATATTATTACCTTGATAGCATCAATAACATATTCAACTGAAATAATCGGCCTTTCGGAGAGAAGGTATTCACACCTCTCACAGTACTTTCGGTCCTTTAGCCAATAATTTTAGAGAGAGAAAATCAGTAGTTAGTATTAATGCAATAGACAAGTAGATGATCTCGAGGATAGAGAAAGAAAAACCCTAGATTTGTAGTCAAAATGCACTCACCTGGTGAGAAACATCTTCGATCTAATGAGAACTTAAAAATCTGCAGAAAAAAGCCCAAGACGAAGATAATCATGATTAAACTAATTGAAGAAATAGTTTCAATCGGTATATCTCATGAGAAACATACCTTCCATGGGGGTAGTACGACAACTCTCATAAGCATCTTCGAAGGAATCCCATGTTCTTTCGTAAGCGTCGCCGATGTGGTAGGTCCTCAGGTAGGTCGAGAGATGGACAATACCCTTCTTTCTGAAGGCCCGAGAGATGGATCCCATGTCCGGTTACTATATCTTTTCTCCCTAACTCTTACTCTCTCTAAAACACAGAGGAAGAAACAAACCTAGGCTTGATTTACTTGCGCGTTTTTCTTTCCATGTTTTAAATTTAATTTTAAGTTTGCTCCGTGTTTTTACATATAGACAACGTTTTCAAAAAAAACGTTATCTATTTAAAATCAAAAAAATGCCTTTTTAAATAGATAACATTTTTACATATATATCTACAACGTTTTGTTTAAAAATGTTGTGAAAAAAATTACAACAACGTTTTTATAAAAAACGTTATCTTTTAAGCGTTGTCTATTTACTGTTTTGTAGTAGTGTCACTGTCAAGTGAGCCATATAGGTATGCAGTTACAACATCCATCAGATGTGTTTCAAAACCTTCCATGGTTACCATACATATCAGAAAGCGAAAAGTGACTCCATCCATTACTGGAGAATATGTATCCTGATAATCAATACCAGGTTTTTGTGAAAACCCTTGAGCTACAAGTCGGGCTTTGTATCTCATAATTTCATTTTTCTCATTTCGCTTTCGTACAAATACCCATTTGTTTCCAACCGGGATTACACCCAGCGGTGTTTGGACTACTGGTCCAAATACTTCTCTTTTCAATAGAGATTGTAGCTCAGTTTGAATAGCATCTTTCTATTTTGGCCAATCTTTTCTTTTCTGACATTTTTCACGTTTTGTGGTTCAGGATCCGTGTCAGAAATCAAAGTAATATCTGATCCTATAGAGAAAGCAAATATATCGTCAATCATGACTTTGCTTCGATCCCATATTTTCTCATCATGTACATAATTTATTGAGATCTCTTGGTGTTCATCTCTTATCCCTTCACTGAGATTTTGAACCTCTTCTGGGGCTATTCCCACTCTTGGAATATGTGCTACTTCTGGAGCGATTTGTGCCTCTTCTAGGGCTATTCCTACTCTTGGAATAAGTGCTACTTCTGGAGCGGGTATTCCTTCTGGGATTTCCTTATTTGCTTTTGATTTTCGTGGTACAGTGTCTTTTGCACCAATTGGTCTTCCACGCTTCTAGCCTGGTTTAGATTCTACTATTACCTTATTCGTCAATTCTCTAGGAATTGATTTTTCAATAGGTATTTCTATCCTTGCTGGAGTATTCATTGCAGGTGTATGTGACTTTATCACTTTTCTAGCATCATTAAATGCATCTGGCATTTGATTTGCAATATTTTGTAAATGAATGATTCTTTGAACTTCAATTTCACATTGTCTTGTACGAGGATCAAGTGAATTTAAATCTGATGCATTCCATGATATTTCAGAGGGTTTTTTATTTAAAACTTTCCCTCCTCCTAATAGTGGAAATACAGATTCATCAAAATGACGATCACATAACGTCTGCAATAAAAACATCTCCAGTTAAAGGTTCAAGATATCTGATAATAGAAGGAGAATTAAAACCAACATAAATACATATTCTTCGTTGGGCTCCCATCTTAGTTCTTTATGGAGGTGCAATTGGAACATATACTGCACTTCCAAAAACTCGAAAGTGTGATATGTTGGGTATCTGACCAAGAACTAACTGTAGAGGAGAAAATTTATGAAGTGCCGTTGGTCTTACTCAAATGATGGCTGCAGCATGAAGAATTGTATGACCCCAAACTGAGGTAGGTAAGTTAGCCCTTAACATTTATGGTCGTGCAATTAGTTGAAGTCTTTTTAATAAAGATTCAGCTAAGCCATTTTGTGTATGAATATGAGGAATGGAATGCTCAATGGAAATTCCAATAGTCATACAAAAATCATTAAAAGTCATCGATGAAAATTCAGCTGCGTTATCAAGTCGAATTGACTTGATTGGATGATCAGAGAACTGAGCCCGTAACTTGATTATTTGAGCAAGAAGTTTTGAGAAGGAAAATTTTTGAGAAGAGAGAAGACAAAAATGAGACCATCTAGTTGAAGCATCTATTAAAACCATGAAATATCGAAATAGGCAAGACAATGGGTGAATATGTCCACAAATGTCTCCTTGAATTCTCTCTAGGAATTTTGGGGCTTCTTTATAAACTTTTACTGGTGATGGTCGAACAATTAATTTTTCTCGAGAACACGCAGATCTGAAAAAAAATCACTACTAGGAAAAACCCTTTTATCTTTGAGAGGATGACGGTAGAATTTTCAATAATCTGACGCATCATAGAAGTACCGGGATGATAAGAGTCTTTCATGCCAAAGCATAAAGGATTTGGGATCTATGATTTTGGAATCATAACATTATGAGACTCAATTGCTCTAATTTTCATAGTATATAATCCGGGAAGAAATTGAATGAAGTTTTTCTAGGATATTCTTTTTTCCAGAAATAGTAGAAGTGATGAGAAGATATTCATTATCATTCTCATTGGTTGTTTCAATGTGAAAACCATTTAGTCGAATATCTTTAAAACTAAGCAAATTTCTTCTTGATTTACTAGAATATAGAGCATTTTTGATAAAAACTTGTGTTTCATTTGGTAGCAAGAAACTAGCTTTTCCAAATCCCTCGATTAAATTTGATGTGCCAGAGATAGTTCCTACATTTCCCTTAGCTTTGATTAGTTGTGAAAAATATTTCTCACTTTGAAGGATTGTATGAGTTGTTGCACTGTCTGCCAAACATATATCCTCCATATCCATTAAAGATGGTCTGACACATATAAATAAGAAAAGTTACACTTCAAACATAATTTTATTCATGATAAACACATACCACATATAGAACAAAAACTAATAATGTTATACATGCTGGATGTTTAATTAAAACAAGAAATTAAACGATATCCCAAAAGATACTTTCAGAAGGTTCAGTAATATCAACAACCTTTTCCTCATTGTTGGTTATTGGTGAATTATCAACAATATTCAATTGATGATTAACAAAGTTTGTTTCTGCCTCCATTACTTTGTTCTTTTGAGACTCCTGGAATAAATTAGCCAGATGCCTTGGCGTACGACAGGTACGCAACCAATGCCCTTTCATCCCACACCTAAAATAAACATCTGGTTTGTTCTTTATCGGTGCTGCATTTTCTTTATTTTTACCCGACCCAGACACTTGCCACTTACTTAGTGGCACGAATTGTCGCTGATTACGGAATTTGTTGTTATGATGGCCTCGTTTATTCTTTCGTCCCCAAGGCTTCTTATTATATGACCATCTATTGTCACGTTTATTCTTCTGGAATGACGTGTTGTTAATATCTGGCAATGGGGTAGTAGTACTGGTGGTAGTAATTGATAGTTTTTCAACAATAATTCATTATTCTTTTCTGCAACCAGGAGGATAGACAATAAGTCACTGAATTTTGTGAACTTACTATGTCTATATTGTTGCGACAGAATCATGTTGGTGGGATGAAAAGTTGAGAGCGTTTTCTCTAACATTTGGGATTCAGAAACTGGATCTCCGCACAAAGTCAAAGTAGAGGTTATTCTATAAACATTGAAACTATATTCCGTAAGTGATTTGTAATCTTGTAGCCTTAAATTAAGCCACTCAAATTTGGCATTAGGGAGAACAACCAATTTTTGATGGTCAAATCTTTCCTTCAGTTGTGTCCATAAAGATAAAAGATCTTTGACTGTTAAATACTCAGTCTTTAATCCTTCATCAATATGGTGACGAAGAAAAATTATGGCTTTTGCATTTTGTGCCGAAGTTGCCGTATTTTCTGATTCAATGGTCTTTTCTAACTCATTTGCACTTAGGTGCAATTCTGCATCAAGTGCCCAAGCCAAATAGTTGTCTCCAGAGATTTTCAAAATAGAAAAATCTATTTTTGCCAAGTTTGCCATATATTCTGGGTTAAAACACATTTATTATTTATTAAAACAATAAATAATTGCATGTTTGATATATATAAAAATAAACTAAATCATGACTTCAAGTGGTAATAAAGTGCAAATATAAATAATATAAATATTCTTATATTTATGTTATTAACATATTATCTTAGTAAAAAGAATATGCAATCGTTAATGTATATATACTATTCCAAATATATATATATATATATATATATATATAGGATCCTTCCATGGCGATAGGTTCTTTATGAGGAAGCTGTCTGACACCCATTTTTGGCCAGTTGATGAACTTATTGGAAGGTGAGATTGGGATATATTAATAGCAATGGTAATGAAGCTCTCTGGGTTTCTATTTAAATAAGAGGGCCCCACATTTTAACATATTATCAATATAGTTAAACAAAATGAATATTTAATATTAAAATATTAAAAGTAAGCACAAGTTGTATAGGCCTACTCTTTTTTTTTTTACGCATTGATGCTTTATCAGTTTTAATCAAATATAAAGAGATTGCACAAAATATTAAAATATTTAAAATATTAGAATAGAGTCTGAAGTTATAAAAGCCTACTCTTTTTTAACACATTCATGCTTTTTCACTTTTTAATCAAATATAAAGAGATTGCACAAAATTTATTTTGACTTACAAATATAATATTAAAAATAAATATTAGTAATATAAAAATAAATATAATTATATTATAAATATTATTATATTATTAATATATAAATATTAATATTATTTTTAATATTAATATATTAAAAATAAATATAATAAATATATAATTATACAAGATATATAATTATATTATTAATAATTATGCAAGATGTAATAAAGATGTAAATATTATTAATATAAAAATAAATATAATTATATTACATCTTTATATAATTATATTTATTTATATAAAGATGTAATATAATTATATTTATTTTTAATATATTTATATAAAGATGTAATATAATTATATTTATTTATATAAAGATGTAATATAATTATATTTATTTTTATATTAATAATATTTACATCTTTATTACATCTTGCATAATTATTAATAATATAATTATATATCTTGCATAATTATATATTTATTATATTTATTTTAATATATTAATATTAAAAATAATATTAATATTTATATATTTATAATATAATTATATTTATAATATAATTATATTTATTTTTATATTACTAATATTTATTTTTAACATTATATTTGTAAGTCAAAATAAATTTTGTGCAATCTTTTTATATTTGATTAAAAGTGATAAAGCATGAATGTGTTAAAAAAAGTAAAAGTTTAAGTAACTCAGACTTTCATACTTAATATTTTTAAATATTTTAATATTTTGTGCAATCTCTTTATATTTGATTAAAACCGATAAAGCATCAATGCGTAAAAGAGTAGACCTAAGATAACTTGAAATTCTACTTAATATTTTAATATTAAATATTCATTTTGTTTAACTATAATCGACAATATGTTAACATTTGGGCCCTCTTATTTAAATAGAAACCGATAGAGCTTGTTACACGGCTATTAATAATATATCCCAATCTTAAATTTCCAATAAGTTTGATCAACTATTCAAAAAGGGGTTGACAGCTTCATAAGAACCTATATATCCCTATATATATATATATATATATATATATATATATATATATATATATTCAAAACTAAATGGATCTTCACCGCCATGCAGAATCCACTTGACGGCGGATCATTTCCACAATTTAATAAGTAATGAAATACAAATGATCATTCACCATGTATGTGATAGAGACCACACGATAGGTTATTCCCAAATGTAATAATAAAGATTTGGAATCGAATCCCCAGAAAAGCGCATGCACGAGGATATTCCAACAGAATAATAAATGCGGAATAATAAATAATGGAACCAGGTCAGGTGAAATTCAATAATAAATAATGGAATCAGGTCAGGTGAAATTCACACCGACAGGATATTCCGACAGAATAATAAATGTAATTATAAGAATAAAATTATATTATTTGTGGTATAGCCCAACTTGTAGTATAATAATAAATTGCAAGAATTTAATTTTACTGTCTCAGGTGGTTAGAGCCCCGTGCTGATAACATGTTATAAAACTTTAGCAAAAGTGTATAAATATACTCTTATAATTGCTGCATAAATTAGAGAGAATAAACAAGAGAGCAAGAGAGAAAGAGAGAAAAATCTTCAGATGAATTCTTCTCTTTTCTTCATTCTGCATTCCCTTTATATAGGAAATAAGAGGAGGAGGAGGACAAGAAAGGGTGGGCGGGTGAGCAGGTACCCTCATCGTGAGGAATCAACTTTTTAACAAAATTACTATTCAAACATAATATTATATATGGTTGAAAATCAACCCATAATTTAAACACATCTAAACACAATACAATATTCTCTCCCATAGCAAGCACAACAGATGACATTATTTTATTTTACTTCATGCATATACGCATGTATATATATATTGTGTAATAAATGTGCTTCCTGCCGGCGCTCAGCCGCAATAACAAACCCCTGGTACTAAAATACAGCCACAGTTGACGCAGCAGCTCAAGGGTTCGAACATGCAAAACCCACCACCCGGGATGCAGCCTAAGCCGCCATCCGGGAGGTATTTCTCACGCAGGAAGAACCTTGACAGCGGCAAGTTCTTGTAAACACTTGCCCTGCCGGGCGCATCAATTAAAACTTCGTTGCCACCATCAGAGCGATTGGCCCCACCGTCAGAGTGACCGGCCTTGTCATCGGCTGCCAGAGTCAGATCAGTCAGAACAGCCATTGCTGCCAGAAGCACCACCAGAGCAACCTTCTTGTTCTCCATTTCTGCCAATTTCTCTATCTTTTACAGTTTTAAGTAATGCCTTTTTATTTCTATGTCTCAAAATACTCGTAAAAATCCTTTTTATAGCCAATGGGCTGGGTTCCTATGTAACAGTTTTGTGTTCCCTTTTGACTCCCAGCAAATTATGTGATGCCACGTACTCAAATTGGAGTTCTACATGCAAGTACATCACTTTATTCTTCTTCTTTTTTTAATCATACGCGCTGAATTAGATGTATTATATTCTTGGTTTAATTTGCATTATTCTTTCTCAAAGTGATAGTAATTTGAATGATCAATAGATTGAGAAACATTGTGACTGAAAAAAATATGTTAACGCCAAGAACTTATGTCACGTCCCAATCACGTAAAGACGCCTCGATCCTCGCACAATAAATCAAATCGACACTAAAAGCTTGGCAATTTGGGCCGTCGAGGGATAAATTCGAGCGTGAGAGTCAGTATCGGTGTTCACAAGGTTCACAATGGAGGATGTAATGTCTAGTGTATTGAGAGAGAGAGATCATAATTCTCGGTTGTGTGTATGTGATTATGAATGAAGACGTACCTACTTGTGTAGACCTCCTTGCTATGATACACTACAGAGACACAGTTTCTGGTGCCACTAACCCTCCCCGACACTGTTAATCCCAACCCCTCTCATCCCCGCATTGTTAATTGTCTAATCCTTATTAATGCCATATAAGATAACGATTGCCATATCTTTCATCCTCATCACCCAGGTCGAAAGATGTAGATATTTAAGTATATGATGGGTCGACCCACTGATTTGGTCCGATATTAGAAGGACTTAACAAAGATAATAAAGTGACTAGATCCAATAATGTCAACACCCAATAGTGAAGACCCAATGGACTAACTGAATATGTAGGCCCAATCCATTCTACCAATAATAGAAAATATCACGACCCAACATTGCCCCCTAGTTTTTTATTAAACAGGAGGTTTAATAGGAAACTATAAATGGCATCGGTTCAGGACAAAAGGAACTAATATAAGACCAATGAAGGCCCAAAATACGGCTTACCGAAGCCCATCTGGTGAACATCAAATGGCAACATAAATTAAGATTGGAATTCCATTTAAAGAGCCCGCTCAAATTAGAACATATCAACACAACAAATATTTCACCGCCTCTCGAACAACCCAAACCTTCGCCACAAAAACCATTCTCTTCGAATCTAGGCAGAAGTCATGGCGACAATCGATGATCATCGGTTCGTGAATAATTCCATCATGGAACCGATGGGTGAAGGAGTGAAATACCGGACTAAAGGAAGTTGAGATTTGCCCATCAATCGATCGATCGATTAATATTGGTCATCTGCCAAGTAAACACTGTTTTTGTGTGTTTCCGCCCCAAATACAAAGAAGCCGAAAAGGATACCGAAGATAATGCCGAAGAGAATACCGAAGAGAATGACGAAGAGAATACCGAAAAGAGAAAGCCATTCTGAAGTCTGTGTTTGGCAAAAGGAAAGAAGAAACCTTGACATTGTTCTTCTCAACAATGAATGCCTTCGGAAGGATATCGACAAGGTCAAAGAAGAACTGAAAACGACCAAGGCCACTCATCGGGTCATCAACGATATAAATGTCGATCTGCTCGAGCTAAAGGATCAAAGCATCTGGTACATCGTCGGAAGCTCGAAGAAGAGCTCAAAGAGCTTGGACTTTTAGAGATTTAGGTCGCCATCGTCAAAAGACTTTAAATAAGGAGATCCAGGCGAAATCTGAGAAAATCCGCCGAAATTTGAACAATAAGATCGTCCCATATGTATGCCAAAGGATATGAAATCAAGAAGTAAAGGCAAGAAAAGCTCGGGCCAAGGTAGATCCATCTCTTCAGACTCTTTAGATTGTGACGACGATGACAAGGAAGAAGCTGAAGATGACCTCTCCTTATCCTTAGTTTGTAGAACTTTCGTAAAAATTCTAACTTGTTGTGAGCAGTTAATATTAAAATATCAACTTCATGCCTTATTACTTACGAGTGAACATTTCTTGTCAATAATTCAAGATCAATTAATCAGATGAACTTAACTTAGGACATGAACTAGATAAGGCGATATAATGATTAATTTATGAAATGAAGTGAACTGAATTTAGTGGATAGAATTTAATGAACAGTATTGAATGAACTGAACTCAACACTTGAACAAAATAAAGTAATGTATACTTATCGTTTCCGAAGTGTGAGATCGGTCATGTGTGAGGTGAATTCGACTGATCCTCCTTGCACCATCAAAATCTTGCTTACCACTCGGGGTAGAACAAGTATGTAAGGACATTTGTTTACCACTCGGGGTGAAACAATTATATAAGGACCAAGATATAAGGATCAAGATATAAGGATCAAGATATAAGGATCAATTGTGACCATTGACTTACCACCCTTGGTAAAATCAATATAGGAACATAGGATTTGTCTACCACACCGGCAACAAATAAAATGGGCTACCATCGAATGGCCAAATGAGTCCTACCATACCTCCTTACACCATTGTGACCTTAGGACAAATAGGACCAGGATCAATAGTGACAATTGACTTACCACCCTTGGTAAAATCAATATAGGAACATAGGATTTGTCTACCATACTGGGCAACAAATAAATGGGCTACCATCGAATGGCCAGCGAGTCCTACCATACCTCTTTACACCATTGTGACCTTAGGACAAATAGGACCAGGATCAGTAGTGAAAAAGTGAATGTGGATGAGCCACCGAAATCTGTCCGTGCTGACTCCCCGGTTCTTTCATGAATATCCCTGCCGAAGCGCTTTATAGGCCAACAACTTCGAGTCAAATGATCGCCACAGATGTCTTTTTGAGTTTCCCGAAGAACATACTCTACTTCGGATGGAACCAAATGTTTGAGCAATGATGACGAAAAAGGTCTTTCGATAAAGATTCTCATCAATGAGAGCAAAATTGACACTCTTGTACTTGATCTTCTTTATCCGGCATCTGATCTGAAGGAAGGACACCATATGCCATCAAAGTTATAAGCATCCGTAGTAGCCAACTTTGATAATGCATCAGCAAAGGAATTGTTATTGTGATCGACCCCTTGATAGCCTACTGTACTGATGCCCAAAATAGAATATCCATCTGCATGCAATGTCCACGAGCTCTGCTTCTGCTGAAGAACTGCAACGGCTTTGTCAGACTCCTCGGCTTCTCTTTAACTATTATCAGCTTCAGAAAAGAATTGTCCGACCATAATGTCAACCGACCTTGGAAATATTTATCGAAGTATTCGAATTTCCAAGAGTGCGGCTTATAGATCTGCTTTGGTGATTTAATCCTTCACATGGCGAGAACACTCAAGGCAGAGTGCCTTTTTTCATTTTTGGTGAATATATTCTTGAATTGCTCCTCGTCTGCTTGTGCCATAGTCCCGAGAACCCCTAGGATGAGGTACCCTCTTCGGATGCTTAGGAATATGGGTGCATTTTGTGTCTTTGAATCTGAACTGATGACCTTTAGACGGGCATCTCCAGAAGAAAAGTATCTATCTGGTGGTGTGCCCTCGGTGGACTCTCGGGAGTGTAATTTCGGATCTACTTTGTGAAACTCTACATCACGCGGTGGTGAGGATACTCAAGGCGCGAATGTCTTATTTGTATTCTCGAGGTGCATGCTCCTGGATCGCCTCTTAAATCTCTGCTGCGACCATAATCCCGAAAACCGATAGGGCGGAATACCCTTCTTCGATCAATTAGGAAAATGGTTGTTGAATCTTCATCTACTCTACTTCGACCATAATCCTGAAGACCAATAGGGTGGAGTACCCTCCTCGAACAATTAGGAAAATGGTTGTTGGGTCTTCATCTACTCTGCTCCGACCATAATCCTGAATACCAATAGGATGGAGTACCCTCTTCGGTCAATTAGGAAAATGGCTGTTGGGTCTTCATCTACTCTGTTCCGACCATAATCCTGAAGACCAATAGGGTGGAGTACCCTCTTCGGTCAATTAGGAAAATGGCTGTTGGGTCTTCATCTACTCTGTTCCTACCATAATCCTGAAGACCAATAGGGTGGAGTACCCTCTTGATCAATTAGGAAAATGGTCATTGGGTCTTCATCTACTCTGCTCACCATAATCCACGAAGACCAATAGGGTGGAGTACCCTCTTCGGATGCTCAGGAATATGGTTCTTTGGTCTTCTTTGGTCAGGAGGATCACCTTGAGACATGTCCTCAAAGTGTATAGACTACTTTCCAACTCACGGTTGTCCATCTTTAGGCGTACCACATCTTTCGGGACCGGACATAATTGAACACTTTGTCCCTCGACTGGCAATCCAAGAATCAAGACAACTATATCCTCGCTTCCTTTCAAATACATCCTCGCTCCATACAAATACCACATCCTCGCTCCGCTCCAAGAGAACCTCCAAAGCTCTATCTGCTTCGTCCACCATCTGAAAGTATTATGCATACAAGCCAATCATGTATGATGATAAAGCATATACTGTGTAATCAATCTTATTTATTTATTAATAAAAGAATTATTTATTAAAGGCATTAATTATCTACATGGTGCTGTTTTAATAATATGTGATAAACCCATAGTTTTAAGCTACACTTTTAGAATAATGATGATGATCATTCTAATGAGATCTAAATTCTTAGAAAGCTTAAAACTAAAATAGTTCCCAATCATTGGATTACTAAATAGGGGATTAGTGAATCCGGATAGATTGGTACATACGTTGCTTGTCTTTTTACATGCAGAATTTTGAAAATGTCACATTCACTAATATCATTGCGAAGCATACTTGATGCTAACAAACTGACTGGACCGAACTACACGGACTGGTTAAGGAATCTGAGAATTGTTCTCACTGCTGAAAAGATTTCTTATGTCCTAAATTACCCTGCACTGCAAAAAGTTGCGAGAGACGACCTCTGAGGAAGAGATTGCTACTTTTAAGCGGTGGCAAGATGATGCATCGTGGCTCGAATGCATCATGCTCGCATCCATGAGTAACGAGCTTCACAAGATGAAAACATGGATGCTCCTACTATGCTACTGCACCTTGGAGAGTTGTATGGTGAGCAAAGTAGAACCGCTAGATATGAAATATCTAAGGAGCTCTTCCGATCTCGGATGACCGAGGGCACTTCTTGAGACTTCATGTCCTAAAGATGATCAATCGATTGAACGCCTTGGACAACTTGGGTTCGTCGTGGATGGGGAGTTGAGTCAAGATTTAGTCTTGCAGTCACTCCCGGACACCTTCTCACAATTTGTTGTGAATTTTCACATGAATAAGTTGGATGTCGACTTGCACAATTACTTACTTAACATGTTGAAAATCTATCAAGGTCACTTCCCATCCAAGAAGAACCATGTCTTACTGGTGGATGATTCTTCCAAGAAAAGGAAGAGGCCCAAGGTATCTTCTGAAAAGAAGAAATCCAAGAAGGCTAAGGGAAAGGCGAAAGTGAAGGATCAAAAGAAACTTGATCCAAATTAGCAAAGGAATTTGCTTCCATTCTGCAATAAGCCTGGTCATCGGAAGAGAAAGCGCAAGGATTATCTCGCAGAATCAAAAGCGGAAGAAGCTTGGAGAAGCTTCGAATCCTAATCAAGGTTTGTTTATGATTGAAATTAATTTTTCTGAAAGTCAATCTTCTACTTGGGTATTGGATACCGGATGTGGTTCTCACATATGTAATAATATCAGGAGGGTAGTCCGGTAAGTAAAAAGTCGAAAGAAGGATGAGGTCGCCCTACGAGTGGGAAATGGAGCAAAGGTTCACGCATTAGGCTGTAGGGGACTTATTGTTTAGCACTTGCCACTGGCAAGTTCATTAATTTAAATAATTGTTATTTTGTTCCAAATATCATTAGAAACATTATTTCTATCTCTCGTATTGGATATGGATGGTTTTAATATTATAATAAAGAACAACGGTTGTTCTATTTATAATAATAATGTTTTATATGGTGTTGGTAATTTGCGAAATGGACTTTATATACTTGACTTGCATGAAAATATATTTCAAATTGAACAAACTAATAAAAGGAAAAGAGACGATGTTAATTATACCTTCATGTGCACTTTGTAGACTTCGGTTATATTAATGAAACAAGATTATCCAAGTTGCGTAAAGATGGGCTCTAGAGCTATCGATTATGAATCATATCCAACCCGTGAATCTTGTCTCATGGGTAAAATGACTAAATCTCCTTTTAGTGGAAAAGGAGAAAGAGTTACTGAGTTATTAGCGTTGGTACACACGGATGTATGTGGACCTTTGACAACGACCGCATTGACGAGGAGGGTATTCTTATTTTATTACATTCATCGACGACCACTCACTCAAGATTTGGATATGTGTATTTAATGAAATACAAATCAATCATTTGAAAAGTTCAAAGAGTTCGAAGTGAAGTTGAGAAGCAAACCGGTAAGAGTATTAAGATTCTTCGATCGATCGAGGAGGAGAATACTTAAGTGGTGAGTTTCTCAATTGTCTCAAAGAAAATGGTATAATCTCACAATGGACTCCACCGAGGGCCGCCACGGATGAATGGTGTATCTGAAAGGAGAAATCGAACATTGTTGGACATGGTTCGATCTATGATGAGTTTTACTGACCTTCCGCTTTCCTTACCGGGATATGCCTAGAATCTACCGCATACCTACTTAACAAGGTACCTACAAAATCCGTCCCCAAGACCCCATATGAGTTATGGATTGGAGGAAACCAAATCTTAAGCATGTTAAGATTTGGGGTTGTCCACTTATGTCAAAAAGTTTGAAAACGATAAGTCGCAGACTAGATCCGACAAATGTAGATTTGTGGGATATCCTAAAGAAACATCGGGATATTATTTCTATCATCCAACCGATCAAAAGGTGTTTGTGGCGAAATATGTTTGCCTTTCTTGGAAAAGGAGTTTATCCTTGAAGGGGTCGATTGGGAGTAAGATATATCTTGAAGAGGTTCAAGAACCACAAAATACTACAGATCAAAGTGAGGTACCTAACCAAGTAGAGATTCTTTTCATACCACACCCTATTCAGAAATCGGAAGAGTACCAAAGATACCAGACAGTATGGACTTGTCATAGAAGATGACAATGAGGTACGATCATAGATGATGATGATCCATTGAATTACTGAACAAAGTATGAGTAGTAAAGACTCGAGAGAAATGGCAAGAAGCCATGAAATCGAGAGATGGACTCCATGTATGAGAACCAAGTATGAACTTTGGTCTCACCACACCAAGGCATTAAGCCTATTGGGTGTAAATGGGTCTTTAAAAGAAAGACCTGAGTAGATTTGCAAGGTAGAGACCTATAAGGCCCGAATGGTTGCAAAAGGTTTCAAACAAAGACAAGGAGTTGACTATGACGAAAACCTTCTCACCAATGAGAATGCTCTCAAGTCCATTCGGATTTTGCTTGCGATTACGACTTACCATGACTATGAAATCTGGCGGATGGATGTGAAAACGGCCTTCCTCAATGGGAAACTTGAGGAGGATGTGTATATGACACAACCGGAGGATTTGTTTCAAAGGTTGGAACAAATCAAGTCTGTAAGCTACTGACGATCCATTTATGGATTAAAGCAAGCTTCTCGTAGGTGGAACATCCGTTTTTGATGAGACAATCAAAAGTTTGATTTTATCAAAATGAGGATGAACCATGTGTGTACAAGAAGGTTAGTGGGGCGCTTATTTCATTCCTTCTATTATATGTTGATGATATATTATTGATAGGGAATGATATTCCTATCTTTATGAAACAATTAAAATCTAGTTATCTAAACACTTCTCCATGAAGGACTTGGGAGAAGCATCCTATATTTTGGGGATAAAGATCTATAGAGATAGATCTAATAGGATGCTTGGCTTATCCCAAGGAACGTACATTGACATGATGCTAAAAAGGTTTAGCATGGAAGATTCCAAAAGAGGTCTCATCTTGGATGAGCCATGGAATACATCTCTCCAAGAGACAAGCCCCAAAGACACTGAGGAGAGAAACCGCATGAGTAAGATTCCTTATGCTTGACAATAGGATCTATCATGTACGGTATGATATGTACTAGACCGGATGTCGCTTATGCACTTAGTGTAACAAGAAGATATCAGTCGAATCTAGGAGAAGAACACTGGAAGGTAGTGAAAAATGTCCTAAAGTACTTAAGAAGAACTAAGGATGTATTTCTTGTCTCTGGTGGAGTGCGAATTAAAACTAGAGGGCTTCACACTCAAGTTTTCAAACAGACCAAGATGACAATAAATCCGTTTGAGGTATGTGTTTACCTTAAACTGGCGCGATGAGTTGGAAAAGTTCCAAGCGATGAAACAAATTGATTCAAAGGATGAGGCGAAATACATAGCGCAAGTGAAGTCGCAAAGGAAGTCGTTTGGATGAAGAAGTTCATTACCGAACTTGGT
Source organism: Panax quinquefolius (assembly GCA_020205615.1). Lineage (NCBI taxonomy): Eukaryota > Viridiplantae > Streptophyta > Magnoliopsida > Apiales > Araliaceae > Panax > Panax quinquefolius. The sequence continues at coordinate 74,842,788 of CM035165.1, forward strand.
GTGGTTTCTAGCATTAAAGGGCGATGCCTTTATTCTCGTGACAACACTTTGGAGTCATTGCATGAAGCTAAGGAACCCAGTCTCATCGTAAATCCAAACACGTGTTGCGGCGATTTCATTTGATCGGAGAGATCATTGAAAGAGGAGACGTCACTCTCGAGGCGTGTGGACTCTCAAGACAATATTGCAGATCCATTTACTAAAGCGTTAACACAACAAAGGTTTGATCGTCACTTAGAGAAGATGGGTATGAGATACCACGACGATTGGCTTTAGTGCAAGTGGGAGATTGAAAGTATTATGCATCTGAAGCCAATCATGTATGATGATAAAGCATATACCGTGTAATCAATCTTATTTATTTATTAATAAAAGAATTATTTATTAAAGGCATTAATTATCTACATGGTGTTTGTTTTAATAATATGTGATAAACCCATAGTTTTAAGCAACGCTTTTAGAATAATGATGATGATCATTCTAATGAGATCTAAATTCTTAGAAAGCTTAAAACTAAAATAGTTCCCAATCATTGGATTACTAAATAGGGATTAGTGAATCCTGGATAGATTGGTACATACGTTTACTTTCGCTTTCATTGGATGAGGATGATTGGTCTCACGATCATTTGTGTGGAGACACTAAAGCAAGAGTATGTAGGTGCTTATTAGAGAATAAGTTCATTGAGCGTGACTCGCTAAGGAATACCTAATGGAGTTTTACTTACATCAATAGGAATTCTCTGTAGTGATAGTAAGACAAATGATCCTTAGACTTGAGATCATCATAGTATCTTATATATAATGAATTGCACTTTGACTTATTCCTTAAGACTCTTAGAGTATATCAAAGGGTATGCTTGGGTGTAATAAGTTATATATGAAGATAATGAATGATCAATAAAGAATCTACCACTTCTAGTAAAAAAAGAGAGATGTCCTATGTGATTCGATAAATGACAACCCGTGAATCCTTGGCGAGGTGGAATGAAATTAGAAAGTAGTTTCTAATTTGCATTCATTAGGGAGTTGTTCATTTAGGAATCGAAATACATATAATTAAATAAAATAAGACTTGACAAGAATTCCATGTCTTATATTTAATTGGGACATAATATGGTGGAAGGATTGAATTATGCAGTAACTATTTACTCAAAGGTTCTTTTATGATTAATGTTAAAATCTATATTATCCGGAAAGTCGCTGATCGCTAGGGAGGCTTATCCCTATTGTAGAATAAATATTATTTATTTAAATAAATTATTTGTTTAATTTATTTATTTAAATGAGATTAGAATTATTCTAATTGATTTATTCACAACCTAGGTTTAATATGGAGAACCTAAAGGGTCACACCATAAAAAGGAAGAATAATTATTTAAGAAGTTAATGGCATAATTGTAATAATATATTAGTTAAGTATATTTAATTTAATCTATGGTGATAGAATAAATTAAATAGCTTAATATTATTATTTAATATTTTAGAAATATTAAATATAAATTAATAAGAGGAGTCTTATTAATATTATTATAATTATTATTATTTTAATTTCTAAAAGGTTTAGGAATTAATTTAATATTAGTACTCTCATTTATTCCTAATTGGATTAGGAAATAAAATTAGTTAAAGGAGTTTAACTAATTATCCCTAATAGGATTAGGGGAGCCCATTTAATTAAAAGAGTTTAATTAAATAAATAATACCTTATTTTAATTAAAATAGGGTTATATAATATCTTTATAAGAGGAGTCTTATATTAGATATGAGATATACGTAATTCCAAGATTTGGAGAGTACACCCCTTTTCTTATTCGGATAGGAAAAATTAGGGTTTGAGCCAAATCCTTCTTCTTGAAAAATTCCTCTTCCTTGGTGGATCACTATAGAGGCCACACACTTGGGTGGCTTACATTAATCAAAGGAAGGAATCAACTCGGAGATTCAAGGAGATCGCGAGAAGTAGGAGGTGAACTCGTGCACTGAGGAAGCTCGTTTCTACAAGGGGTATGATTTCATAATTTCTTATTCTTCGCTTTTAATTAATAATATGCATAAAGGATGATCCGGATGGTTGGTTTGTGAAAATTTTAAAATCGATTTTATCTCGCTTGCTACGTTTTGCAATTTGATTGCTACTTTGATTTTCATGAAAACCTAACACCATCTTCATCAGCCTGACCACTTCGGTGCCGAGTTCTAGGCGGGGTGCCTTTTACTTGCCTTCGGCCATGATCATGCTCTTTGTCAGCAACAAAGACCAACCATCTTCGGGCTTCACCGTGGGATCTCGAACGAGAACCCCCTGATTGGTGCCATAACTTCCGATGTAGAACAACTGGAAATATTGTGATTGATAGCTCAAGAACACTAGAAAACACCCTCCTTCTAGCGCCAATGTTAACGCTTGAGATCTTACGCCACGTCCCCAATCACGTAAGACGCCTACGATCTTGCACAAGAAAAACACATCGACACCAAAAGCTTGATGGTTTGGATCGTGGGGGATAGCACTTTCGAGCGTGAGAGTCGATGTCGGTGTTCACAAGGTTCACAATGGAGGATGTAATGTCTAGTGTATTGAGAGAGAGATCATAATTCTCGGTTGTGTGTGTGTGATTATGAATGAAGACGCACTCGCCAGTGTAGACCTCCTTGCATGATATACACTACATGACACGGTTTACTGTGCCACTAACCCTCCCGACACCTGTTAATCCCAACCCCTCATCCACCATTGCCAACTGTCAATCCTTATTAATGCCATGTAAGATAACGATCGGCCATATCTTTATCCTCATCACCAAATAAAGATGTAGATATTTAAGTATATGATGGGTCGACCCAATTGATTTGGGTCCGATATTAGAAGGACTTAACAAAGATAATAAAGTGACTAGATCCAATAATGTCAACACCCAATAGTGAAGACCCAATGGACTAATCAATATGTAGTAGCCCAATCCATTCTGCCCAATAGGAGAAATATCACGACCCAACAAAATACATAAAACATTTATATTATATATATATATATATATATATATATATATATATATATATATATATATATATATATATAATCTGCTTCGAAAGAATGGAAAGAAGCGAACTAAAACGAAGGCGGCTATAGTGACCGATTTTTTACGCCGCTATAGCATGTAAAGTTTGTTTTTATCCTATAGCGATTTTAAAAAAACACGTCCGCTATAAATGGCTTCGCTTAGTTCGCTCCCTCCAGTCATTGGAGAGTGACGGATATATATATATATATATATATATATATATATATATATATATATATATATATATGGCGGATCAGTCCCACTCTCGGATCGGACCAAAATCCGGACCTTTTTTTTTTTTTTTAAAAAACAACTAAAAAAAAAAAAATTATGGAATTAATTTTTTTTCATAATACAGTGTTTTGGGTGTGATTTGGGTACGTATAACATAACATGTATGTACAGTCTGTGCAGACTGTACCACTATTTTTTGGTATAGGTATTCAAAACATGCCCAAAATATTGTATTATGGAAAAATTTCAGTTCCATAAAATATTAAATATTTTTTTTAGTTGTTTTAAAAAAAAAGCAAAAAAAAATAAAAAATTTGGGTCCGTTTTTGATCAGGTCCGGGAGTCCGGACCTGATCAGTGTTTTATATATATATACAGTCCATTTCTTAGGCTCACCTTTATTGAGCTCACCCCGAGCTCACCCTGCATTTTTTTTATAAAAAAAACATAACTAATAAAAAATGTATAATAATTTTTGGAATTGAAAGTTTTTTTAAAAAAAGTGTTTTGGGTGTGATTTGGGTACATATATTCAGGAAAAGACTACTTAGGAAGAATACATTGATATGGACCTTAATTGATATAAGCTCGTCGAACTTCATCACACAACGACATTTTCATATTTCGATACGTTTTTCAGGATCACGCTCCAAATAATTAATATCTCATTCTTTACTTTCAATTCTTGGTGATTTTAAAAAATGTTGTTCTTGTTCAGGGGTAGACAAAGATATTTGAACATTAAGCTCAGGGGTAAGCAGATATGTGTCAACATGATTTGATTATTTTCTCTTGAAAAATGAATCAATAGTATATGATTTTCCCAATATTCTAAAACAAAAATAAAAAATTCAATTAACTACACTACAATAATGAGTTAATTAATCAATATTATTGGACCACTCATTGAACTTTTTAATAATAAAATTTTTATAAATTTGCAATCAAATAAGTTAGGGTTTTAGTTGGTTACCAAAAAACAAATTGAATATGCAAATGGAATTAACATATGCAATATTATGATCACTCATTAAACTTTTAAAAATTAAAATATTAAGTTTCATAAAATAAACAAAGAATAAAAAAAATTAAATAAGGGTTTTAGTTTGATTACCTGGATACAAATGTATCATTCGATTGGAATAACACATATACAATATTATGCTCCAATTATACAAATATATATTCAATTATAATGAATTTACTTATAAAATTAGTTTGCAATATGAACAGACTTCTTGAATAACTTGATAAATGAATAAGTGAACCTTACACAATTTTCAAACCTTAGGGGGGGGGGGGGGGGCTTGGCCCCCTCCAGTCTTAAGCTAGCGTCGTCCCTGGATATACTGTATATTTCTTTTGTCTGTCAAAAGATGTTAAAAAAAAGTTTGTCCAACAAAATAAATGGCAAAAGTATAAAATTCAAATATAAAAAAATACACTCTCCATTCTGAATTATAAGATCAATACTAACTTTTTAAAAGACAACTCGAGACATTTTTAAATTTAAAAGTAACATAATTCATTGAGCAGCACGTGAGAGGTGAGGACTACCTCACGTTCTTATATATGAGAGATACCCTTTATAATAACAATATTTTAAAAATTACACAAAATATTCTTTTATACATAACACAAGAATGAGTATATTCAAGTATTTAAAACAATGTCATTTTGAAGACTACTAGCAGAGGTAGCCCTCAATTGTGACGCCCCCAAAATTAGGTATACATCACCCATCTTGAGTCGCCAGATACATGGTACGTAATTCAAATACAACTTAATAATACAACTGTATGTACACAATACGACAAAACATAAACTGTGAGTTTGAATACAATTATTGTCTACTAGAGAGTATACAAACTCAAAAGGAGTCCTCATTACAATTATTATCACACTATTTCACGAATAGTGAGGACTACTAATGCACCATCTAGGACCATCACTGTTCCCGACTAGTCCCAAATTACGTTCTCATTTCACGAAGAGAATAAAGGAAAGAAAGGGTGAGCTCAACTAGCCCGGTAAGAAATATTATGACTAAGATAATGCAGAATAAATTATCGTTAGCCTTCAACAGTGTTAAACTGATAAAATATAATAACTATCAAGTTTAACTGCAGCGGAACAAGCAATCCATTAGAAGAGTCAAGTAGAGAATAAAATCTACTATCTTCTATGATTTAAAAGGTTTTTCATCACTTTTATCGCTGAGACTCAGCAAAAAAAATAATCCACATCATTGAATCACCCCTGCACTACGGCCAAGAATATTCTTTAGTATTACGACCATAAATTATCCATACACTACGACTTAAGATAATCATGTTTTCATCAACGGTCCTGATCATGCCATAAAACTATTCATCTTTGCACTACGGCCAAAGAGAATCCATAGCCATAATCATACCAAAAATTGTCCATCAATGCACTACGGGCCAATGAGGACTTTTTCCACATCATTTGTAACATTACAGTTATGATTATACCGAATAATCCCTGGTCATAATCATACCAAGTCCATCTATGCACTACAGGCCACAGATGACTTTCAACATAATATAAACATGAGGATGATGACAATGATATAAGAATTCAATAAAATAAGTTCAAGAATTAATTTATCCAGGAACTTATAACGTTTAAATTGTCAACATGATACTGCTTTGTAGAGTAAAATTCAAGAATGCTCAGAAGAATATTTCCATGAAAAGATACCGGATGAAGCGCAAATATCAAGGATATTTCACTAATTTCATGGAGTATAGAAGTCAAAGTTTTAACCAACTGAGTATAATAAAGAATGGAATAACAAAAGAAATCACCATGCATGCGGTACTTCGCATAGAAAGGTTATTCCAACAGAATACTAAATAACGGAACTCAGGCGTAAAATGTACAGACAGGATATTCCAACAGAATAATAAAGAATGGAACCAGGTCCGGCGTAAACTCACGCAGGTGATATTCCGGCGAGAATAATAAATAATAGAACCGAGTCCAACAGAAATCATGCATGCAGACGATATTCCGATAGAATAATAAAAAATGAAATAACATAAGAATTTCACCAAGTATAGGGTAGCTCACGTATCTGAGTTATTCAACGAAATAATAAATAATGGAATAATGAAGTTCTCTTCATGAATACAAAAGAAATAATACCCCTTCCGTAAAAAAGAAATGAATATAAGAGTAGGAAAGTATCGAATACTTTTCTATAGGTTCTCTTATAATTCTCTCTCTGAGTTTCGGTGAATTCGTAAGAAATAATGAAGGAATGAGCTTATTTTATAGGAAAATGGAATGAATATTAACTAATTCATGAACGGTCCAGATTGATTTACTATTAAACGGATGGTCCATATTGGTTTACTATTAAAACTTAAAACAACGGTCCATCTTGATTTACTATTTAAACTTTAAACCAAATGATCCATATTGATTTACTATTATAACTCCACCAAATGTCCATATTGACTTACTATTATATCTTCAACCAACTATGCAGAAAAATTAAAGACATCTCCTCATGGAATAATATTGTACCCAAATACCCAAATGCATAATACTAGAGTGAATAGTAATCGGGTGAATAGTAACTCATGAATAGTAACTCATGAATAGTAATTTGTGAATAGTAACTCGTGAATAGTAACTCATAAATAGTAACTCGTGAATAGTAACTCGCGAATAGTACTCTGACACAAAAAGTGTCCCGAATACCCGATTGAACAATATATCATATTATGTAGATGATACTGTATCAATAATTGAATCAATAATATGATAGATATGATGCAACAATTACTATAGCAATAATTGAGTATAACCGGGTGACTTCTCACGTAAGCATCAATAATCAATCTGGTAATATCTCTTTAGCGACCACGCGTATTCTTGTACTTTTTAACACCGTGTGTTTCAACAGCTTAATCTGTAAAACTTCCGCCGTTATTTTCATAAAGTATTTTTGTCATTTTCTTTATCCGACAATAATTCTGTTGTGGGGTCCACCAATGATTGTATCGTCGTACGAATATTCCCCGACAAAAAGAATATTCCCCGACCAATCGAATATTATACAACCACTTGCTTACTTTGCAAAATTTGTAAATATTACCCACAACTATTACATCAAATCAACACCATAATATATAAAAAAAAATTATTTCAAGAAAATTAAATCTTTATTCATAAAATCTGGGGTCTCACAATCTCCACTCCTTATGAAATTTTGCCCTCGAAATTTACGTACATACATGATATGCCGAAGAGGTGAGGATACCTTGACTTCATTTCAGATTCTAATTCTTGAGATATAACCTTTGAGTATTAAATACGATCATTCTTATCCAAGATTTTAACACGTATCTCCTCATACGTTAAATCTTCTGATATCTCGTCCGGTTCTAAATCAATAATGTGGTTTGGGTCGTCCACATATTTACGTAACATCGATACATTAAAAACGTTATGAACACGCGACATACTTGGCGGTAAAATGAGTCTATAAGCCACAGTTCCTACTCGATCAAGTATTTCAAATGGGCCAATAAAATTGAGGGTTGAGATTTCCTCTCTTCATCGATTCTTACTTCTAGAATAACGCCCTCTTGAACCTTCTTCTTCACATTCATCATATCTGAGTATGTAGCTTGAGCAGCTTTAACTTTATCGATTCAAGTCTATTCTAATCGTATATTCGTTATCTTCACGTGGGTCCCTAGAGTCTTTAACTCTATCTCCATCATTTGTAAGTTATACGAAATGGGTCTTTGTGTTACCAACATCACACTCGTAAACGTATACGATCTTCTACTCAACGCGTCAGCTACCACGTTCATTTTTCCCACGATGATATTAAATGATACGATCGTAATCTTCAACAGCTCGAGCCAACGTCTTTGGCACATTACACGTTCGTTTTAGGTGAAGAAAATATTTGAGGGATTTAGAAATGGGTTTTGTACTAGGGTCAATACAAAATTCGATTTTACGCTCTAGGGGTAGGCTAAGAAGTCTTCAAGAATACGTTAGGAAAATTATTAACAATAGAAATATCATTCAAAACTGTGACTTTCATCCAAGACTTGGATAACCCGTCACATTGATACCTATCAACTTGTCACCGTCATTCACGACGTTGCCTACAGAAAGTCTGGCTTCGATGCATTCCACACAAGAAAGTCAACAACGAAAGGATCGGGGCTCTTTATTTCTGGCTTGATATAAAAATGATTGACTTTAGTGGTTTGGTTACTTTGAATTCGCATAACAGGTTGGTTAGGAGTATGAAAGCTAACAACCTTACAAAAAGCATGATGAGTAGTTAACCAATCGTTTCTAAAAATCACATCAAATGCAAGTATTTTCAAAGAGATAAGATCGACAGGTAACGTGAAAGTGTTGATTTGAACAAGATTTATAAATAGTGGAGGTAACGAAGGTTTCTCCCAACTGAGTTTAAATAGATATATCAAAGTCTAACTTCTCCGGAGTTAGCTTCAAACATTGAACACAACTAGGTGCAATAAAAGAGTGAGTAGAACCGGTATCTAACACGGTATAGACTTCGCAAGAGTTTATGACTAACATACCCGTGATAATTTTATTCAGGTTCCTCGTCACGAAAAAAAATGCTCTCTCTTAAACTACCAGCTTTGGCTTGTCTGGGACATCCTTTGGTGCCTCCATCCTAGCTGAACTTTTCTTCGGTGAACGACAAAATCGGGCTAAGTGAACTTCTCTTCCACAATTATAGCATGCTTTGGACGGCATCGCGCAGTTTGGACTGATGTGTCCCTCCCCTCCGCATTTGAAGCATATGATAGGTGGTCGTTCTCCTTCCTTAACAACGAATTGTTGGTCTTGACGTCTTTCCATCATTGTTGAATCTCCTCTTCTTGAAATGTCCATTCGTATTGTTTTGACCATGATTACCACCGAAGTGGTTACCATTTCTGGCATGTTGATTCCCTCCATGCTTATTATCATCACTTTGATGACTGTTATCACCGGTATTATCATTTTTCTGACTGCTCTCTTTTGGTTGCTTTGACTCATAATCGCGCTCCACTAACTGAGCCCTATTTACAACATCTGAATACAAACATAGTTTATGAGAAATAAGATATTGATGTATCTCCGGTTTCAAACCTCTTAAAAACATCCGCGTCATTCTCTCTTCATTATCAACCAAGTGGAATGCAAATCGGGACAACTTGGCAAACTTAGCTTCGTACTGTGACACGGTCATGTTATTTTGCTCCAACTTGATAAATTCCACCTCCTTCATGTGATGAATGCTTTCGGGAAAGTACTTGTCATTGAACAGCTCTTGAAACTTCTCCCAAGACATCTTGAGTGCGTTAGGCTGGGTACATTTTACAGATTCCCACCAGTGATCTGCCTCTTCACGCAACATAAAGGTTGCAAAGGAAACTTTTTGCTCCTTGGAGCATCCCAAGACATCAAATATCTTGGTGATCTACTTTAACCGCGTCTTCGCCTTAAGTGGTTCTGGCTTTCCCAAAAACTCCGGTGGTCCTAGCTCCTTGAATTGCTTAGCGGTGACCAACCGTGGGTTGCCATTGTTTCCTCCTGCATTATGAATGTGGAGCCGCCTTACTTTGATGTTGCATGAATTCTAAAAATCTCCTAAACGTACCGTCATTCGTCAATTGATCAGTGTTGTTGTTTACAGGAGGATTATCGTCATCCTGTTGCATATTGTCTTGATTATTGATCTGTGGAGAATCAACGGTCTCCTATGCTCTATTGCTATTCTCAACATTCTCGGATGTCATTTTCAGATACAGCCACAAAACAAAGGTTAATTTACATATCACATATTATCTCTATACTCTGACCGACCAACTAAATACCAAAAAAAACTTAGGTAGGTCATACTAGCGAAGGAATTCCCCGTCTCTCCCCTCCTAGTTCTATTCTCACATCCTAGCCAGGGATCATATCTCTAAGATTTGATACCAACTGTGACGCCCCCAAAATTAGGTATACATCACCCATCTTGAGTCGCTAGATACATGGTACAGAATTTAAATACAACTTAAAAATACAACTGTCGTGTACAATACGACAAAACATAAACTGTGAGTTTGAATATAATTATTGTCTACTAGAGATTATACAAACTCAAAAGGAGTCCTCATTATAATTATTATCACACTATTTCACAGAATAGTGAGGACTACTAATGCACCATCTAGGACCATCACTCTGTTCCCCGACTAGTCCCAACTACGTTCTCATTTCACAAGAGAACAAAGAAAGAAAGGTGAGCTCAACTAGCCCAAAGAAGAAATATTATAACTAAGATAATGCGTAATAATTTATCGTTAGCCTTCAACAATGTTAAACGATAAAATATAATAACTATCAAGTTTAACTGCAAAAACACAAGCAATCCATTAGAAGAGTCAAGTAGAGAATAAAATCTACTATCTTCTATGATTTAAAAGGTTTTCATCACTTTTATCATTTGAGACTCAAAAAAAAAATAATCCACATCATTGAATCACCCCTTTTCTACTGCCAAGGATATTCTTTAGTATCACGACCACGAAATTATCCATGCACTACTACTTAAGATAATCATGTTTTCATCAATGATCCCCGATCATGCCATAAAACAATTCATCTTTGCACTACGGCCAAAGAGAATCCATAGCCATAATCATACCAAAAACTGTCCATCAATGCACTACGGGCCAATGAGGACTTTTTCCACATCATTTGTAACATTACAGTTATGATTATACCGAATAATCCCTGGTCATAATCATACCAAGTCCATCTATGCACTACAGCCACGTATTGACTTTCAACATAATATAATCATGAGGATGATGACAATGATATAAGAATTCAATAAAATAAGTTCAAGAATTAATTTATCCAGGAACTGATAACGTTCAAATTGTCAACATGATTAAAAAGTGATAAAGCATGAATGCGTTAAAAAAAGAGTAAGTAACTTAAGATGAATTTACTTTAATATTTTTAAATATTTTAATATTTTGTGCAATCTCTTTATATTTGATTAAAAACTGATAAAGCATCAATGCGTAAAAAAAGAGAGTAGGCCGGTACAACTTGTACCGGCCGAAATATTTTAATATTAAATATTCATTTTGTTTAACTATACTGACAATATGTTAAAATGTGGGCCCCTCTTATTTAAATAGAAACCGGTAGAGCTTGTCACGGCTTGGTATTAATATATCCCAATCTCAGCCTTCCAATAAGTTGATCAACGGTCCAAAAAGGGGTGTTGCAAGATTCTGATTCTCATAAGAACCTACCGCCACAAGGATCCTTATATATATATATATATATATATATATATATATATATATATTCAAAAGCTAAAATGGATCTTCACCCGCCACGCGAAGAATCCACTTGCATGATCATTTCCACAATTTAATAAGGAATGAAATACAAATGATCATTCACCATGCATGTGATAGAGACCACACAGACGCGTTATTCCCAATGAATAATAAAGATTTTTAATCGGTCCCACAGAAAAAGCATGCATGCGAGGATATTCCAAATGTAATAATAAATGCGAATAATAAATAATGGAACCAGTCGTGAAATTCAATAATAAATAATGGAACCAAAGTCGGTGAAATTACACCGATGCGAGGATATTAAAACGTAATAATAAATGTAATTATAAGAATAAAATTATATTATTGGTGGTATAAATTTCAATTGGTAGTATAATAATAAATTGCGAAGAATTTAATTTTACTTATCTCGGTGGTTTAGAGCAAATTTGATAACATGTTATAAAACTTTAGCAAAAGTGTATAAATATACTCTTATAATTACTGCATAAATTAGAGAGAATAAACAAGAGAGCAAGAGAGAAAGAGAGAAAAATCTTCAGATGAATTCTTCTCTTTTCTTCGTTCTGCATTCCCTTTATATAGGAAATAAGAGGAGGAGGAGGACAAGAAAGGGTGGGCGGGTGAGCAGGTACCCTCATCATGAGGAATCAACTTTTTAACAAAATTAGTATTCAAACATAATATTATATATGGTTGAAAATCAACCCATAATTTAAACACATCTAAACACAATACAATATTCTCTCCCATAGCAAGCACAACAGATGACATTATTTTATTTTACTTCATGCATATACGCATGTATATATATATTGTGTAATAAATGTGCTTCCTGTCGGCGCTCAGCCGCAATAACAAACCCCTGGTACTAAAATACAGCCACAGTTGACGCAGCAGCTCAAGGGTTCGAACATGCAAAACCCACCACCCGGGATGCAGCCTAAGCCGCCATCCGGGAGGTATTTCTCACGCAGGAAGAACCTTGACAGCGGCAAGTTCTTGTAAACACTTGCCCTGCCGGGCGCATCAATTAAAACTTCGTTGCCACCATCAGAGCGATTGGCCCCACCGTCAGAGTGACCGGCCTTGTCATCGGCTGCCAGAGTCAGATCAGTCAGAACAGCCATTGCTGCCAGAAGCACCACCAGAGCAACCTTCTTGTTCTCCATTTCTGCCAATTTCTCTATCTTTTACAGTTTTAAGTAATGCCTTTTTATTTCTATGTCTCAAAATACTCGTAACAATCCTTTTTATAGCCAATGGGCTGGGTTCCTATGTAACAGTTTTGTGTTCCCTTTTGACTCCCAGCAAATTATGTGATGCCACGTACTCAAATTGGAGTTCTACATGCAAGTACATCACTTTATTCTTCTTCTTTTTTTAATCATACGCGCTGAATTAGATGTATTATATTCTTGGTTTAATTTGCATTATTCTTTCTCAAAGTGATAGTAATTTGAATGATCAATAGATTGAGAAACATTGTGACTGAAAAAAATATGTTAACGCTAAGAACTTCTGCCACGTCCCAATCACGTAAGACGCGTTCGATCCTCGCAGATAAATCTGATCAACACTAAAAGCTTGACGGTTGGACCGTCGGGGATAAATTTCGGCGTGAGAGTCGATGTCGGTGTTCTGAGGTTCACAATGGAGGATGTAATGTCTAGTGTATTGAGAGAGAGAGATCATAATTCTCGGTTGTGTGTATGTGATTATGAATGAAGACGTACACCTTTGTGTAGACCTCCTCATTGCTATGATACATTACGAACACGGTTTACTGCGTGCCACTAACCCTCCCGACACTGTTAATCCCAACCCCTCATCCACCATTGCCAAATCGTCTAATCCTTATTAATGCCATGTAAGATAACGATTGGCCATATCTTTATCCTCATCACCATCAAAGATGTAGATATTTAAGTATATGATGGGTTCGACCCACCGATTTGGTCCGATATTAGAAGGACTTAACAAAGATAATAAAGTGACTAGATCCAATAATGTCAACACCCAATAGTGAAGACCCAATGGACTAATCAATATGTAGGTCCAATCCATTCGACCAATAGAGAAATATCACGACCCAACATTGCCCCCTAGTTTTTATTAAACAGGAGGTTTAATAGGAAACTATAAATGGCATCGGTTTAGGACAAAAGGAACTAATATAAGACCAATGAAGGCCCAAAATACGACCATCAAGCCCATCCGTGAACATCAAATGGCAACATAAATTAAGATTGGAAGTCCATTTAAAGAGCCCGCTCCACCAAAATACATACAACAAATATTTCACCGCCTCTCGAACAACCCAAACCTTCGCTACAAAAACCATTCTCTTCAATCTAGGCCGAAGTGGCGGCGACAATGATCATCATTTGGCTGAATAATTCCATCATGGAACCGATGGGTGAAGGAGTGAAATACCGGACTAAAGGAAGTTGAGATTTGACCATCAATCAATCGATCGATTAATATCGGTCATCTGCAGTAAACATCGTTCTTCGTGTGTTTCGCCCCAAATACAAAGAGCCAAAAGGATACCAAGATAATGTCAAGAGAATACCAAGAGAATGACGAAGAGAATACCAAAGAGAGAAAGCCATTCTGAAGTCTGTGTTTGGCAAAAGGAAAGAAGCAACCTTGACATTATTCTTCTCAACAATGAATGCCTTCTGAAGGATATCGACAAGGTCAAAGAAGAACTGAAAAGCGACCAAGGCCACTCATCGGGTCATCAACGATATAAATGTTGATCCGCTGCTAAAGGATCAAAGCATCCGGTACATCGTCAGAAGCTCAAGAAGAGCTCAAAGAGCTTCGGGCCTTTAGAGATTTGGGTCCGCCACTGACCAAAGACTTTCGTAAGGAGATCCAGGCATAATACAGAAAATCCGCCGAGCTGAACAATAAGATCGTCCATATGTATGCCAAAGGATATGAAATCTGCCGAAGTAAAGGCAAGAAAAAGCTCGGGCCAAGGTAGATCCTTCTCTTCTAGACTCTTTAGATGGTGACGATGACAAGGAAGAAGCCTGAAGATGACCTCTCCTTATCCTTAGTCAGAACTTTCAAAAATTCTAACTTGTTTTGAACAGTTAATATTAAATATCAACTTCATGCCTTATTACTTCTGAGTGAACATTTCTTGTCAATAATTCAGTATCAATTAATCTGTATGAACTTAACTTATGACATGAACTAGATAAGGCGTATAATAGTTAATTTATGAAATGAAGTGAACTGAATTTAGTGGATAGAATTTAATGAACAGTATTGAATGAACTGAACTCAACACTTGAACAAAATAAAGTAATGTATACTTATCATTTCAAAGTGTGAGATCGGTCATGTGAGGTGAATTCTACCGATCCTCCTTGCACCATCAAAATCTTGCTTACCACTCGGGTAGAAACAAGTATATAAGGACATTTGTTTACCACTCGGGGTGAAACAATTATATAAGGACCAAGATATAAGGATCAAGATATAAGGATCAAGATATAAGGATCAATTGTGACCATTGACTTACCACCCTTGGTAAAATCAATATAGGAACATAGGATTTGTCTACCACGCTGGCAACAAATAAATGGGCTACCATCGAATGGCCAGCGAGTCCTACCATACCTCCTTACACCATTGTGACCTTAGGACAAATAGGACCAGGATCAATAGTGACAATTGACTTACCACCCTTGGTAAAATACATATAGGAACATAGGATTTGTCTACCACGCTGGGCAACAAATAAATGGGCTACCATCGAATGGCCAGCGAGTCCTACCATACCTCTTTACACCATTGTGACCTTAGGACAAATAGGACCAGGATCAATAATGAAAAAGTGAATGTGGATGAGCCACCGAAATCTGTCCGTGCTGACTCCCCGGTTCTTTCATGAATATCCCTGCCGAAGCGCTTTATAGGCCAACAACTTCGGGTCAAATGATCGCCACAGATGTCTTTGTGAGTTTCCCGAAGAACATACTCTACTTCGGATGGAACCAAATGTTTGAGCAATGATGACGAAAAAGGTCTTTCGATAAAGATTCTCATCAATGAGAGCAAAATTGACACTCTTGTACTTGATCTTCTTTAGCCCAAGATCCGATCCGAAGGAAGGACACCATATGCCATCAAAGTTATAAGCATCCGTAGTAGCCAACTTCGATAATGCATCAATAATCGGAATTGTTATTGTGATCGACCCCTTGATAGCTTTCTTTGATCGATGCCCAAAATAGAATATCCATCTGCATGCAATGTCCACGAGCTCGCTCAACAAGAACTGCAACGGCTTTGTCGACTCCTCGCTTCTCTTTAACTATTATCGACTTCGAAAAAGAATTGTCCGACCATAATGTCAACCGACCTTGGAAATATTTATCGAAGTGTTCGAATTTCCAAGAGTGCGGCTTATAGATCTGCTTTGGTGATTTAATCCTTCATTGCATGAGAACACTCAAGGCAGAGTGCCTTTTTTTTGCATTCTCGGGTGAATATATTCTTGAATTGCTCCCTCGTCTGTTTGTGCCATAGTCTCGAGAACCCCTAGGATGAGGTACCCTCTTCGGATGCTTAGGAATATGGGTGCATTTTGTGTGCTGAATCTGAACCTGACAGCCTTAGACGGGCATGTCCGAAGAAAAGTATCTACAGGGCGGTGTGCCCTCAGTGGACTCTCGGGAGTGTAATTTTTGGATCTACTTCGGTGAAACTCTCTGTCTCGGTGGTGAGGATACTCGAGGCAGAATGTCTTATTTGTATTCTGAGGTGCATGCTCCCTGGATCAGTCTCTTCGTCTGCTGCGACCATAATCCCGAAAATCGATAGGGCGGAATACCCTTCTTTGATCAATTAGGAAAATGGTTGTTGAATCTTCATCTACTCTGCTTCGACCATAATCCTGAAGACCAATAGGGTGGAGTACCCTCCTCGAACAATTAGGAAAATGGCTGTTGGGTCTTCATCTACTCTGCTCCTACCATAATCCTGAATACCAATAGGATGGAGTACCCTCTTCGGTCAATTAGGAAAATGGCTGTTGGGTCTTCATCTACTCTGTTCCTACCATAATCCTCAAGACCAATAGGGTGGAGTACCCTCTTGATCAATTAGGAAAATGGTCATTGGGTCTTCATCTACTCGCTTGACCATAATCTCAAGACCAATAGGGTGGAGTACCCTCTTCAGATGCTCAAGAATATGGTTCTTTGGTCTTCTTTGGTCATGAGGATCACCTTGAGACATGTCCTCAAAGTGTATAGACTACTTTCCAACTCATGGTTGTCCATCTTTAGGCGTACCACATCTTTCGGGACCGACATAATTGAACACTTTGTCCCTCGACTTGCAATCAAGAAGAATCAGACAACTATATCCTTGCTTTCGCTTGCCACCTACATCCTCGCCCAAGACAGCCACATCCTCGCTTCCGCTTCCAAGAGAACCTCCAAAGCTCTATCTGCTTCGTCCACCATCTTCATCGCCTGACCACTTTGCTTGAAGTTCTAAAGTGGGTGCCTTTACTTGCCTTTTCGCCGTGATCATGCTCTTTGTCGAACAAAGACCAACCATCTTCGGGCTTCCACCGTGGGATCTCGAACGAGAACCCCCTGATTGGTGCCATAACTTCCGATGTAGAACAACTGAAAATATTGTGATTGATAGCTCAAGAACACTAGAAAACACCCTCCTTCTAGCGCCAATGTTAACGCCAAGATCTTCTGCCACGTCCCAATCACGTAAGACGCCCTGATCTTGCACAGTAAACACAGTCAACACCAAAAGCTTGATGGCTGGACAGTTGGGGGATAGCTCAGGCGTGAGAGTCAGTATCGGTGTTCACAAGGTTCACAATGGAGGATGTAATGTCTAGTGTATTGAGAGAGAGATCATAATTCTCGGTTTTGTGTATGTGATTATGAATGATGACGTACCTGCTTGTGTAGACCTCCTTGCTATGATACACTACATGACCTAGTTTACCATGCCACTAACCCTCCTGACACCTGTTAATCCCAACCCCTCTGTCCACCGCTGGCCAACTGTCCAATCCTTATTAATGCCATGTAAGATAACAGTCGGCCATATCTTTGTCCTCATCACCGGTCAAAGATATAGATATTTAAGTATATGATGGGTCGACCCACTGATTTGGTCCGATATTAGAAGGACTTAACAAAGATAATAAAGTGACTAGATCCAATAATGTCAACACCCAATAGTGAAGACCCAATGGACTAACTGAATATGTAGACCCAATCCATTCGGCCCAATAGGAGAAATATTACGACCCAACAAAATACATAAAACATTTATATTCCGATATATATATATATATATATATATATATAGTTAAACTGAAAGTGAATCGGAAAGAAGCGAACTAAAACGAACCCATAGCAATGACCCATTTTTCCGTCGCCATATAGCATAAAAGCCGCTTTTTATCCTATAATGACGGAAAAACCGTCGCTATAAATGATTAAACTTTTAGTTCTCCCTTCCATTATTTGAGAGAGTGAGGATATATATATATATATATATATATATATATATATATATATATATATATAGGCGAGATCAGTCCTAGGACTCGGATCGGACTAAAATTCGGATATTTTTTTATTTTTAAAATAACTAAAAAAAAAATAAAAATTATAGAATTAATTTTTTTTTCATAATACTGATGTTTTTGGGTGTGATTTGGAGTGCGTATAACATAACATGTATGTATATGCATCATGCATGCGCATCGTACCACTATTTTTTGTATAGGTATTCAAAACACGCCCAAAATATCAGATTATGGAAAAATTTCGATTTCATAAAATATTAAATATTTTTTTAGTTGTTTTAAAAAAAAAAGCAAAAAAAAAAAAAAATTTGGTTCTGATTTTTTGATCGGTCCGGAGTCCTGGACCGATCAATCATTTATATATATATATATCCATTTAATTTTTAGACTCACTTTATTGAGCTCACCCAGAGATCACCTCGCATTTTTTTTATAAAAAAACATAACTAATAAAAATGTATATATAATTTTTTGAATTAAAGTTTTTTTTTTAAAAAAGTGTTTTGGGTGTGATTTGGGTATATATAAAAAAAAATATTGCATGTATGCATAACACACTGCTTTTGTTATATGCACTCAAATCACACTCCAAAACACTTTTTTTTTAAAAACTTTCAATTCCAAAAATCATTATACATTTTTATTAGTTGTTTAAAAAAAAGCGGTGAGAATTTGGATGAGAACTTCAATAAAGATGAAAACTTAAGATCCTTTTTAGATATATATATTACTTTTTATTGTGAAGAAATACAAAATAAATTATTCATGTATTCATATTAATTTATAAACTATGTCATTATGTCTAATCGTAAAATTATTGTATTAATTTATCTATTTGTGATATTTTCGTTCATGGGTTTAAGAATTATAACTTAAACCATATCATGTATTCATTATATTAAAGCAAATTCTACGCCCACCTGATTAAAGTGATTAGGAGTTCTTTTTCTTTTATATTCTTTTTTTTTTGGATAAAGTGATTTGGAATTCTAATCACATTAATTTTAATGGTTTTCAGTATATGTACCTATGAATATGCAAAATAATAAAAATTTAATAAATTTAAGACGCAAAAGCAAACTCATTCACGAGGAACTTTTATCATTGTATCGAATTTCAATTATAGCCAAACTTGGTAAAGTTGTGGTCATGGTGCTTGATAGCTACTAGACAATTAATTATTTAATAGGGACAATTACATATTCTATTACATTTTTAAAAATAATAACAACAATAGTGTCCTCATAAAAATTTTACACAACTAATACACTTCCATATTTATTTACAATACTAGTGCAATACTTAATTACAAAAAGAAAGTGTAATCTTATCCCTTTAATTATCTTGCACCATTTTCTCCCCATCTCTCCCACAATTTTCTCTCCATCTCTCCCACGATTTTCTCCCACTCCATTTTTGTTTCCTTCTTCTTCTCCTCCTCCGCCTCCTCCTCCTCCTCCTCCCGTCCCAACCCTTCCCCACCCTCCCGCCTCCCTCCTCCCTCCTCCTCCTCCTCCCTCCTCCTCCACCTCCTCCTCCTCCCCTCCTCCTCCTCCTCCCTCCTCCCATCCTTCCTCCTCCCGCCTCCCTCCTCCCCTACTCCCGCCACTCCTCCCCACCCCTCCCGCCTCCTCCTCCTCCTCCTCCTCCTCCTCCTCCTCCTCCTCCTCCCCTCCTCCCCTCCTTCCTCCTCCCGCCTCCCCTCCCCTCCTCCTCCTCCCGCCACTCCTCCCCACCCCTCCCTCTCCTCCCGCCTTTTCTCCTCCTCCTCCTCCCCTCCTCCCTCCCCCCGCCTCACCACCTCCCTCCGCCTCCCCTTCCTCCCGATCCCCCCTCCTCACGCCTCCCTTTCTCCTCCCCTCTTCCCGCCTTTTCTCCTCCACCTCCTCCTCCCGCCCTCCCTCTCCTCGATCCCTCCGCCTCCCACCACCACCTGGTCCATTATTTATTTTTTTCACTGTAACGAAATCTTCCGATATAAGGTAACCAATTTAGTTTTATTAGGTTACTAATTTATTTTGGATGTGATGCAATTGGTAATCAAACTTCATGTAGTTGGTTTACCAAATCATTTGATAAGGTAACCAATTCAGTTTTATTAGTTTACTAATATATTTTGAATGTGATGCGATTGGTAACCAAAATTTATGCAATTGGTTACTAAACCTTCCGATAAGGTAACCAATTTAGTTTATTAGGTTACTAATTTATTTTGGATGTGATGCGATTGGTAACCAAATTTCATATAGTTGGTTACCAAACCATTTGATAAAGTAACCAATTCAGCTTTTATTTGATTACCAATTTTATTTTAAATGTGATGCGATTATTAGTCAAAATTAGTATAAAGGTAACCATTTCAATTTTTGTAGATAACCAAATTGTCAAAAGAAATTGAATATAACTCCTTTCATGGCATGCATGATGTGGTGGTGGCAAGTGATGGCGGCGAGAGAGGAGGATGATGAACATTAGCTCCTTCATAATTTTTATTTTAATTTTCTCATTTTGATTTGAATTTTGAAACATGGATTTGAAATTGTTGTTAGAGACAAGATTTGAATTTGAATTTGAATTATTAGTTATCCTTGATTTTAAGTTTCCTTATTAATGTGAATTGTACTATTTTTGTAATAATTACATTCTTTTTGTAATTATTTAGTTGATGCACTTTTCTTGTAATTACTTTCTATTTGTTGTATACTTATGTAAAGGAACCCTATTTAATATCCCTATACCAACTATGTTCTGGAACACCTGGCCAAAATTAATAGGATCTTATTCAATATACTCAGACACGAAGCCATGATTTAATCTTGGGGGGGCCAATATATTTTTTAACAACATATAAAATATATATTCAAGAAAAACTCCTTAGGAAGAATACATTGATATGGACCTTAATTGATATAAGCTCGTCAAAATTCATCACACAACGACATTTTCATATTTCGATACGTTTTTCAGGATCACGCTCCAAATAATTAATATCTCATTCTTTACTTTCAATTCTTGGTGATTTAAAAAAATGTTGTTCTTGTTCAGGGGTAGACAAAGATATTTGAACATTAAGCTCAGGAGTAAGCAGATATGTGTCAACATGATTTGATTGTTTTCTCTTGAAAAATGAATCAATAGTATATGATTTTCCCAATATTCTAAAACAAAAATAAAAAATTCAATTAACTACACTACAATAATGAGTTAATTAATCAATATTATTGGACCACTCATTGAACTTTTTAATAATAAAATTTTTATAAATTTGCAATCAAATAAGTTAGGATTTTTAGTTGGTTACCAAAAACAAATTGAATATGCAAATGGAATTAACATATGCAATATTATGATCACTCGTTAAACTTTTAAAAATTAAAATATTAAGTTTCATAAAATAAACAAAGAATAAAAAAAATTAAATAAGGGTTTTAGTTTGATTACCTGGATACAAATGTATCATTCGATTGGAATAACACATATACAATATTATGCTCCAATTATACAAACATATATGCAATTATAATAAATTTACTAATAAAATTAGTTTGCAATATGAACAGACTTCTTGAATAACTTGATAAATGAACAAGTGAACCTTACACAATTTTCAAACCTTAGGGGGGGCTTGGCCCCCACCAGTCTTAAGCTAGCGTCGTCCCTGGATATACTGTATATTTCTTTTGTCTGTCAAAAGATGTTAAAAAAAAGTTTGTCCAACAAAATAAATGGCAAAAGTATAAAATTCAAATATAAAAAAAATACTCTCTCCATTCTGAATTATAAGATCAATACTAACTTTTTAAAAGTCAACTCGAGACATTTTTAAATTTAAAAGTAACATAATTCATTGAGCACGTGAGAGGTGAGGACTACCTCACGTTCTTATATGAGATACCCCTTTATAATAACAATATTTTAAAAAATTACACAAAATATTCTTTTATACATAACACAAGAATGAGTATATTCAAGTATTTAAAACAATGTCATTTTGAAGACTACCTAGCGCGAGGTAGCCCTCACTATGACGCCCCCAAAATTAGGTATACATCACCCATCTTTAGTCGCCAGATACATGGTACAGAATTCAAATACAACTTAATAATACAACTGTCGTGTACAATACGACAAAACATAAACTGTGAGTTTGAATACAATTATTGTCTACTAGAGATTATACAAACTCAAAAGGAGTCCTCATTACAATTATTATCACACTATTTCACAGAATAGTGAGGCCTACTAATGCACCATCTAGGACCATCACTCTATTCCCTAACTAGTCCCAGCTACGTTCTCATTTCCTGAAGAGAACAGTGAAAGAATGGGTGAGCTCAACTAGCCCAGTAAGAAATATTATGACTAAGATAATGCAGAATAATTTATCGTTAGCCTTCAACAGTGTTAAACTGATAAAATATAATAACTATCAAGTTTAACTGCAGCGGAACAAGCAATCCATTAGAAGAGTCAAGTAGAGAATAAAATCTACTATCTTCTATGATTTAAAAGGTTTTTCATCACTTTATCGCTGAGACTCAGCAAAAAAAATAATCCACATCATTGAATCACCCCTGCACTACGGCCAAGAATATTCTTTAGTATTACGACCATAAATTATCCATACACTACGACTTAAGATAATCATGTTTTCATCAACTATCCCCGATCATGCCATAAAACTATTCATCTTTACTACTACCAAAGAGAATCCATAGCCATAATCATACCAAAAACGCCCATCAATGCACTACTACCAATGAGGACTTTTTCCACATCATTTGTAACATTACGCTTATGATTATACCGAATAATCCTCGGTCATAATCATACCAAGTCCATCTATGCACTACAGCCACGTATGACTTTCAACATAATATAAACATGAGGATGATGACAATGATATAAAGAATTCAATAAAATAAGTTCAAGAATTAATTTATCCAGAACTTATAACGCTTAAATTGTCAACATGATACCGCTTTGTAGAGTAAAATTCAAGAATGCTCAGAAGAATATTTCCATGAAAAGATACTGGATGAAGCGCAAATATCAAGGATATTTCACTAATTTCATGGAGTATAGAAGTCAAAGTTTTAACCAACTGAGTATAATAAAGAATGGAATAACAAAAGAAATCACCATGCATGCGATTGTATTCGCATAAAAGGTTATTCCAATGTAATACTAAATAACGGAACACAGTCAGCGTAAAATGTACGTATGTGATATTCCAATGTAAATAATAAAGAATGGAACAAGGTCCCACAGAAACTCACGCATGTGATATTCCGATGAATAATAAATAATGGAACTGAGTCCAAATAGAAACGCATGCATGTGATATATTAGATAGAATAATAAAAATGAAATAACATAAGAATTTCACCAAGTATAGGGTAGCTTGCACGTATACAAAGTTATTCCAACAGAATAATAAATAATGGAATAACAGAAGTTCTCTTCATGAATACAAAAGAAATAATACCCCTTACCGTAAAAGAAACCGAATATAAGAGTAGGGAAGTATCAGAATACTTTTCTATAGGTTCTTTTATAATTCTCTCTCTAGAGTTTCAGTGAATTCGTAAGAAATAATGAAGGAATGAGCTTCTATTTATAGGAAAATGGAATGAATATCAACTAATTCATGAACGGTCCAGATTGATTTACTATTAAACGGATGGTCCATATTGGTTTACTATTAAAACTTAAAACAACGGTCCATACTGATTTACTATTTAAACTTTAAACCAGCGATCCATATTGATTTACTATTATAACTCCACCAGCGGTCCATATTGACTTACTATTATATCTTCAACCAACGGTCTGAAAAATTAGCACATCTCCTCATGGAATAATATTGTACCCAAATACCCAAATGCATAATACTAGAGTGAATAGTAATCGGGTGAATAGTAACTCATGAATAGTAACTCATGAATAGTAATTCGTGAATAGTAACTCGTGAATAGTAACTCATAAATAGTAACTCGTGAATAGTACTCTGACACAAAAAGTGTCCCGAATACCCGATTGAACAATATATCATATTATGTAGATGATACTGTATCAATAATTGAATCAATAATATGAGAGATATGATGCAACAATTACTATAGCAATAATTGAGTATAACTGAGTGACTTCTCACGTAAGCATCAATAATCAATACCGTGTGCTACTGTACAACCACGCGTATTACTATACTTTTAGCACCGGGTGTTTCAACAGTTAATGGTAAAACTTTCGCCGTTATTTTCATAAAGTATTTTTGTCATTTTCTCTATCCGACAATAATTCTGTTGTGGGGTCCACCAATGATTGTATCGTCGTACGAATATTCCCCGACAAAAAGAATATTCCCCGACCAATCGAATATTATACAACCACTTACTTACTTTGCAAAATTTGTAAATATTACCCACAACTATTACATCAAATCAACACCATAATATATAAAAAAAAATTATTTCAAGAAAATTAAATCTTTATTCATAAAATCTGGGGTCTCACAATCTCCCCTCCTTATGAAATTTTGCCCTCGAAATTTACGTACGTACATGATATGCCGAAGAGGTGAGGATACCTTGACTTCATTTCAGATTCTAATTCTTGAGGTATAACCTTTAAGTGTTGAATACGATCATTCTTATCCAAGATTTTAACACGTATCTCCTCATACGTTAAATCTTCTGCTATCTCGTCCGGTTCTAAATCAATAATGTGGTTTGGGTCGTCCACATATTTACGTAACATCGATACATTAAAAACGTTATGAACACGAGACATACTTGGTGGTAAAATGAGTCTATAAGCCACAGTTCCTACTCGATCAAGTATTTCAAATGGGCCAATAAAATTGAGGGTTGAGATTTCCTTTCTTCATCGATTCTTACTTCTAGAATAACGCCCTCTTGAACCTTCTTCTTCACATTCATCAGATCTGAGTATGTAGCTTGAGCAGCTTTAACTTTATCGATTCAAGTCTATTCTAATCGTATATTCGTTATCTTCACGTGGGTCCCTAGAGTCTTTAACTCTATCTCCATCATTTGTAAGTTATACGAAATGGGTCTTTATGTTACCAACATCACACTCGTAAATGTATACGATCTTCTACTCAACGCGTCAGCTACCACGTTCATTTTTCCCACGATGATATTAAATGATACGATCGTAATCTTCAACAGCTCGAGCCAACGTCTTTGGCACATTACACGTTCGGTTTAGGTGAAGAAAATATTTGAGGGTTTTAGAAATGGGTTTTGTACTAGGGTCAATACAAAATTCTATTTTACGCTCTAGGGGTAGGCTAAGAAGTCTTCAAGAATACGTCAGGAAATTTATTAACAATAAAAATATCATTCAAAACTGTGACTTTCATCCAAGACTTGGATAACCCGTCACATTGATACCTATCAACTTGTCACCGTCATTCACGACGTTGCCTACAGAAAGTCTGGCTTCGATGCATTCCATACAAGAAAGTCAACAACGAAAGGATCGGGGCTCTTTATTTATGGCTTGATATAACAATGATTGACTTTAGTGGTTTGGTTACTTTGAATTCGCATAACAGGTTGGTTAGGAGTATGAAAGCTAACAACCTTACAAAAAGCATGATGAGTAGTTAACCAATCGTTTCTAAAAATCACATCAAAGGCAAGTATTTTCAAAGAGATAAGATCGACAGGTAACGTGAAAGTGTTGATTTGAACAAGATTTATAAATAGTGGAGGTAACGAAGGTTTCTCCCAACTGAGTTTAAATAGATATATCAAAGTCTAACTTCTCCGGAGTTAACTTCAAACATTGAACACAACTAGGTGCAATAAAAGAGTGAGTAGAACCCAGATTCAACACGGTATAGACTTCGCAAGAGTTTATGACTAACATACCCGTGATAATTTTATTCAGTTCCTCGTCACGAAAAAAAATGCTCTCTTAAACTCATCGGCTTTTGGCTTGTCTCGGGACATCCTTTGGTGCCTCCATCCTAGTTTAACTTGTCTTCTGTGAACGACAAAAAATCGGGCTAAGTGAACTTCTCTTCCACAATTATAGCATTCTTTGACTAAGATCGCTGCTTTTGACCGATGTGTCCCTCCCTCCGCATTTGAAGCATATGATAGGTGGTCGTTCTCCTTCCTTAACAACGGGTGTTGGTGCTGACGTCTTTCCATCATTGTTGAATCTCCTCTTCTTGAAATGTCCATTCGTATTGTTTTGACCATGATTACCACCAAAGTGGTTACCATTTCTAGCATGTTGATTCCCTCCATGCTTATTATCATCTTTTTGATGACTGTTATCACCGGTATTATCATTTTTCCGACTGCTCTCTTTTGGTTGCTTTGACTCATTATCGCGCTCCACTAACTGAGCCCTATTTACAACATCTGAATACAAACACAGTTTATGAGAAATAAGATATTGACGTATCTCCGGCTTCAAACCTCTTAAAAACATCCGCGTCATTCTCTCTTCATTATCAACCAAGTGGAACGCAAATCGGGACAACTTGGCAAACTTAGCTTCATACTGTGACACGGTCATGTTATTTTGCTCCAACTTGATAAATTCCACCTCCTTCATGTGATGAATGCTTTCGGGAAAGTACTTGTCATTGAACAGCTCTTGAAACTTCTTCCAAGACATCTTGAAAAGTTAGTCGGGTACATTTTACAGATTCCCACCAGTGATCTGCCTCTTCACGCAACATAAAGGTTGCAAAGGAAACTTTTTGCTCCTTGGAGCATCCCAAGACATCAAATATCTTGGTGATCTACTTTAACCGCGTCTTCGCCTTAAGTGGTTCTGGCTTTCCCAAAAACTCCGGTGGTCCTAGCTCCTTGAATTGCTTAGCGGTGACCAACCGTGGGTTGCCATTGTTTCCTCCTGCATTATGAACAAGAGCCGCCTTCGCCTGATGTTGCATGAATTCTAAAAATCTCCTAAACGTACCGTCATTCGTCAATTGATCAGTGTTGTTGTTTACAGGAGGATTATCGTCATCCTGTTGCATATTGTCTTGATTATTGATCTGTGGAGAATCAACGGTCTCCTGTGCTCTATTGCTATTCTCAACATTCTCGGATGTCATTTTTAGATACAGCCACAAAACAAAGGTTAATTTACATATCACATATTATCTCTATACTCTGACCGACCAATTAAATACCAAAAAAAACTTAGGTAGGTCATACTAGCGAAGGAATTCCCCGTCTCTCCCCTCCTAGTTCTATTCTCACATCCTAGCCAGGGATCATATCCCTAAGCTTTGATACCAACTGTGACGCCCCCAAAATTAGGTATACATCACCCATCTTGAGTCGCTAGATACATGGTACAGAATTCAAATATAACTTAAAAATACAACTGTCGTGTACAATACGACAAAACATAAACTGTGAGTTTGAATACAATTATTGTCTACTAGAGATTATACAAACTCAAAAGGAGTCCTCATTACAATTATTATCACACTATTTTACAGAATAGTGAGGACTACTAATGCACCATCTAGGACCATCACTCTGTTCCCCGACTAGTCCCAGCTACATTCTCATTTCCTGAAGAGAACAATGAAAGAAAGGGTGAGCTCAACTAGCCCAAGAAAAATATTATAACTAAGATAATGCGTATAATTTATCGTTAGCCTTCAACAAAGTTAAACTTAAACCGATAAAATATAATAACTATCAAGTTTAATCTGCAATGAACAAGCAATCCATTAGAAGAGTCAAGTAGAGAATAAAATCTACTATCTTCTATGATTTAAAAGGTTTTTCATCACTTTTATCTCTCGACTCAAAGAAAAAAATAATCCACATCATCAATCACCCCCAAGACTACTTCTGAAGGATATTCTTTAAGTATCACGACCACGAATTATCCATGCACTACTACTTAAGATAATCATGTTTTCATCAACGGTCCCGATCATGCCATAAAACAATTCATCTTTGCACTATGGCCAAAGAGAATCCATAGCCATAATCATACCAAAAAATCGTCCATCAATGCACTACGGCCAATGAGGACTTTTTTTCACATCATTTGTAACATTACGATTATGATTATACCGAATAATCCCTCGTCATAATAATCATACCAAGTCCATCTATGCACTACAGTGCCACGTAGATGACTTTCAACATAATATAATCATGAGGATGATGACAATGATATAAGAATTCAATAAAATAAGTTCAAGAATTAATTTATCCAGGAACTGATAACGTTCAAATTGTCAACATGATACTGCTTTGTAGAGTAAATTCAAGAATGCTCAGAAGAATATTTTCATGAAAAGATACTGGATGAAGCGCAAATATCAAGGATATTTCACTAATTTCATGGAGTATAGATGTCAAAGTTTTAACCAACTGAGTATAATAAAGAATGGAATAACAAAAGAAATCACCATGCATGCGATAGATCGCATAAAAAGGTTATTCCAATGTAATAATAAATAACGGAACCAGTTCGATTGTAAAATGCATGAGCATGGATATTCCAATGTAATAATAAAGAATGGAACCGGTGTCCGGCGTAACGCATGTAGCATGATATTCCACGAATGTAATAATAAATAATGGAACCAGTCCCACAGAAAAGCGCACAAATGTGATATTCCGACGTAATAATAAAGAATGAAATAATGTAAGAATTTCACCAAGTATAGGGTAGCCCACATATACAGGTTATTCTAACAGAATAATAAATAATGGAATAACAGAAGTTCTCTTCATGAATACAAAAGAAATAATACCCCTTATCGTAAAAGAAACTGAATATAAGAGTAGGGAAGTATCATAATACTTTTCTATAGGTTCTCTTATAATTCTCTCTAGAGTTTCAAAGAATTAAGTAAGAAATAATGAAGGAATGAGCTTCTATTTATAGGAAAATGGAATGAATATTAACTAATTCATGAACGGTCCAGATTGATTTACTATTAAACGGACGATCCATATTGGTTTACTATTAAAACTTAAAACAACGGTCCATACTGATTTACTATTAAAACTTTAAACCAAATGATCCATATTGATTTACTATTATAACTCCACCAAATGTCCATATTGACTTACTATTATATCTTCAACCAACAGTCTGAAAATTAGCACATCTCCTCATGGAATAATATTATACCCAAATACCCGAATGCACAATACTAGAGTGAATAGTAACTCGTGAATAGTAACTCGTGAATAGTAACTCATGAATAGTAACTCATGAATAGTAACTCGTGAATAGTACTCTGACACGAAAAGTGTCCCGAATACCCGATTGAACAATATATCATATTATGCAGATTATACTGTAATAATAATTGAATCAATAATATGAGAGATATGATGCAGCAATTACTATAGCAATAATTGAGTATAACTGAGTGACTTCTCACGTAAGCATCAATAATCAATACCGTAGCTATCACAAGTGCGACCACGCCAGACATCGTATTTTTTTACAACCGTGTTTCAACAGTTAACGGTAAAACTTCCGCCGTTATTTTTATAAAGTATTTTTGTCGTTTTCTCTATCCGACAATAATTCTGTTGTGGGGTCCACCAATGATTGTGTACGAATATTCCCCAACAAAAAGAATATTCCCCAACCAATCGAATATTATACAACCATTTGCTTACTTTGTAAAATTTATAAATATTACCCACAACTATTACATCAAATCAACACCATAATATATATAAAAAAATTATTTCTAGAAAATTAAATCTTTATTCATAAAATCTGGGGTCTCACACTCACCTCCCATTTTGCCTAACTCATTTAATTTTTGAAAATTTTAAATCTCATTAGTAATAGTTGTTTTTAAATAATTTATGATATTCATATTTGTATGGACATAAACTAAATAAATTAATTAATCTAAATTTTGATTTTGAAATTAATTTAAAAAGTCAGTATTAATTTTATAATTTAAAGTCAATATGAAATTTTAAGAAATCACTACTTAGGAGGGGTGTATTCAATTAAGACTTTAAAAGTTTAGTTGTATTCAATCAAGACATTTAAAGAGTTTAGAAAAGTTTACTGGTATTCAATTACAACTTTTGTAATGTCTTTAAAAGTTAGGTGGTATTGAATTGAGACTTTTATAATGTCTATAAAAGTATTTTGGTATTCAAATTAGATTTCTGTCAAATGATAGAGTTTGACAGACTTTAGAAGAAGAGATACCCATATACAAAGTCTGAACTCATCTCTAAAGACTTTCAAATATTTGAAAAAGGGAAAAGATGAACAAAGGAGAAAGAGATAGAGGAGATCAAACAAAGAAGAAGAAACAATATATATATATATATATATATATATATATATATATATATATATGTTACTTTCTCTCTCTATCTCATTCCTCTCAAAATACAAACTCCAAAAAGGATAAGAGCTATTATAGTAGGTGAGGGGAGATAAAAAGGAGGATGGATTAAAAAAATGGAGTAACGTTAAGGGTTCCAAATAGAACCAATGGTATAAATGATGATAACAAATATATTTTAATATCATTTTATATTTCTTCTCTCCTATAAAAAAATCTCATTTAATATATTTGTTATAATGATTAAGAAGGTATTTTATTTTATTTTTATTTTTAAAAGTAATAAATTTGTTAATTTTCCCATTTATTGAAAATTATAAATGGTTATTTTAGTAATAATGACTTGATAGGAAAACAATAATGAACAATTTTAAAATTAAAATTGTTATTTTAATTCTTGTTAGTAGAAAATGACTTTTTTTATGAAATATTAAAATTATGTAATAAGACATTTTCTTGTAATAGATCGCATGATGATTTAACAATTCAACTTCAACAATGCCTTTTATTTCAAATTAACTTGTGACATGGTCAAAATATTTTAATATTAATATTTAATACCATAATCATTTCATCTAAAATATAAGATCTTTGTTGACTTTTTAACAATTAATATAAACTTCAAGATATATTAAAATTATACAAATATCTATCAAAGTCTTGGTAAAAAATCTATAAAAGTTTATCACTTATTTCATGCACAGTCTTTAAAAGTAATTTTAAAATTTTTTATAATCCACAAACTCTACAAAAGTCTGCCACTTGAAAAAATATATTTAAAAGTCATTATTAAATACATCCTCCTTAAATTTAATATTATCAAGTTACTCTTTCAGTAATTGTTAGGAATATATTCTTTGAAGAAAAAAAAAATCTTCTTTTGAAATCATGTTTTAAAGACGTATCACTAGTTTTGAATGAATGTGATATTTGTGGTATTGGAAACATATGCAGAAAATGATGGAAAAATAGTTTACCGTATGTAGTTAATACCTAAATGCATCTCCATATATTGCATTATTTGGACTTGTTTTTTAAAACGACAATTAAAAAAATAATGGGGGAGTATAATTCACCCTATAAAATTTACATTTCAACTCTCAACTAAGAACATGTGAGTCACTTGCATCAATTTACAAGTTCATACTATTTTTGCTTGAATTGATGTACACGTAGTGTCCACATGTATATAGGTCCACTTTGACAGAAAAAGAAGATAAGAAAGCTGAATATAGAGCGATACGACATTATGCAAAGAGTCCTTCTAGGGGACCCGTCTTTTTCGACCGGGTAGTGACCCGCCGAAAATTATTTTTTTTATTTTTTATTTTTGTTTTTGATTACAAAATAATTAATGTGATATATTGGAATTGAAATTTTTATAAAATGCAGTGATTTAAGTGTCTTTTTAGATACACGTAACAAACAGGGTTATACAGTCTGTACAACCCTATTTTTTTTGTAGTTGACAGATTTTACTGATTACACCATGAACTTTTAATTTTTTAAATTATCTCACTAAACTAATTATTATTTTGAAATTGGGTCATTCCGTTAAAAAAAATTAAAAGGACGTTAATTTTTTATCGATAAAACTAATGAATTACTTATCTGTAGTTGGCACATTTTACTGATTACACCACTGTACTAATCCAACTAACTCAAAATTCAAAACTGTAAACAATAACCTCATTGCCGAGGTTTTTTTTTTTCTGAAAATAAAATAAATTTCATTTCATTAAAACAAAATTCTTACAAAACCTGGCAATCCAAAAAGGTATAGGTTAGGCCATGAATACACAAATAAATACAGAGTGAACTAATCCAACTAACTCAAAATTCCAATCAAAGATATTACATCAATAACACATCTTAGTCTAAGCTATTTTTAATGTTTATTGCAGGCTGTTCAAATAAACCATATTTTTCTGGTAGGAACTTCAAATAAGCCCTGTTTGCAAATTACTTTTCTTTTCCTTTTTCTTTTAGTTTTTGATACTTCACTAAAAATGTTGTTGATAGAACAAATAACATTTAGTTAGCAATACTTATATAATTGTTATAACAAAACGTTGAACACTTCAAGCTACACTTATCCGCGGCACCCTCATTTTTCACATCAGCAATATCAACTGTTTCTTTTTCTTCTTCCTTTTGCCAATTTGATTCAAATGACTACTGACATTTACTTCAACTCAATTGAGATGTTTGCGATGAAAGGACTCGATTTAATTAAATTGGCCACTTTAAGTACTCAATTGATATTTTTACCACGTAAAGGGCAAAATTAAAATTGGGTGACAACTTGAAGGTACACTTTTTTAATCTGGCTTTATTTTTAAAGGTGAATATGAAATAAAAATATATTTTTTAATATTATAAATTTTAAAAATGAGACTCTGTTTGTGATATGAAATGGATATGATATAAGAAAATACTTTATCGGTTTAACTAGGCGATTATTTTTCTTCACTAAACACTTATCCAGGAACAACGATTGGTTCAACCAAAAATTGTCCTTTAGGTCATGTTGCAGGGAATTTAGTGCTCAACACTTTCTTGTGTCCAATTTTGTTCTTCAACAAGAGGCATGAAATATTGGGTGAACTTATGATCTTGGAGATAGAGCTAACTGTATACGCCACCTTACCCGTCTTTTCTATTACTTGGAAAGGCCCAAAATATTTGGAAGAGAGCTTTAAATTTCTCCGTAAGGCAATTGAGTATTTGAGAAATAATATAATATTGTTATTTCTCTAACAATATTATGTTATTTCTCTAATATTGAGGATTGTCTATAAGGCTACAAGCATATAACTTAAACTCACATTTTAACAAGACTGATAAACGTTGGTATTTTATTATATTTCAAATAAGAGTACATCATCCTAATATATATACATGAATTTGGAGAGTTCTCAAATAATACAAATACTTGAATAATTATCTCATAATTCAAAATCTAATCTATCCTAATCCTAATGTAACAATAAGATAAAATTATAATTATCTAGAATTAATTGATTGTAGTTATATTCTCTAATACGCCCCCTCAAGCGAAACGGAGGTAAACGGAGCTTGAGCTTGAACTTGGAAAAATAGTCATGCGACGGTAAGACTAGTGAAATAATAACGCCTCGTAGCAGAGAGAACACGAACAATTTCTATGAGAGATTAAATAAAAACATAAGATGCATGATACGTACTGCATATAACCAATAAGACTGGAACATGCTTGGTTGTTTGCACACTTGAAACAAATAGAGACTTTCTTGTACTTGTTGTATTAGACTTCTAGGAACACACTTCGAAAATTCCATTAATCCACCAAGATATGAAATGTGGGATGTATCAAGAGAAAATATTCACTCATTTGTTAAATGAGGTGAAGATGATGAACAAACTAAAAATGAATCCTTGAAGATATTTGAGTGAGAATGAGAATAGCCATTAGTTGTAGAGAAAAATGAGGATAATAACTCAGACTTGGGACTAGTACAAATTGTGGGAACTGCTAATATAAAATTATCAATCAACAATGAAGAAGAACCAATCGGACTTATCGTATCCTCGGGATGTGCAACCACGGAAAAATGAATATCATTAGGCTCAACAATAATAGGCTCAATTTTTGAAGTATCAATAGAAGTGAATTGTTGTAACAGTTTTTCATGTCCAAATAGAAGAGTGGACAAATCATTAAAGGAAGGATTCATCAAATAATAATAAACATGAACTCTTTTGAAAAGAGTATCATCAAGGCCTTCAACTAAAAAATCGGTAAAACTCGACTCACTAAGAGAACCGCCTTACTTTCAATGCATAAAGAAGCGATGTCGCTTCGGTAAGATAACTTTTGACAGATTGAGTAGGTAACTTTTGTAAACAAAATATTTGATCGAGGAGATCATTCATATACCATGATGGTGAATCATCTAGGAATTTGCAGTCATCTAGGAATTCACAATCATCATTTTCACGGACCAAAGAGTCGTCAAAATTTTGAAATGGACTGTATATTTTATCGGCTATGGAGGCGGGCCAATGTTGGGATTGACAGTATATGATCGGAGATAGGATTCCTGAAATGATTTTGGGTTAAGCCACCTTTCCAAATCATAGGAAGAAGAATGAAAATTAGAAGCCAAGGGAAGCCATTGATAGAAGAAGAATAATTTGAGAATTAGAAGAAAATAGACTGTGTCTCGATCAGACTTGCGCTAGGATGATTTTTAAAGAAAGTTCTTGGAATGTAGACAGTTTATTAGGGTGTCTGGATTGTAGTGCAGACTATTTGGATAGGGAGAAAAACTGTCTAGATTGGTAGGCAGAAGATGCGCAGCAGAAGATAAAAAAATGAATCATAAACCGTTAGGCATAGTGGCTCTGATACCATAACAAGACTGATAAACGTTGGTATTTTATTATATTTCAAATAAGAGTACACCATCCTAATATATATACATGAGTTTGGAGAGTTCTCAAATAATACAAATACTTGAATAATTATCTCATAATTCAAAATATACTATATCATAATCCTAATGTAACAATAAGATAAAATTACAATTATCAAGAATTAACTAATTGTAGTTATATTCTCTAATACTTTCGATCGGCCATTTGAAGGTCAGCATCTTTCTCATCTCCGCTAGGGTTGGTGCAAGGATTCTTTGAGTAGATTATTCAGCAAGTCCCTCCCTTGAAGAAAAGGTCTCTATTGCAACTACCTTGGAATTACCGGTGTTGGGTACTGTCATTGTTCTCGGTTTAGCTCCATATAATAGAGTGCCTCATAAGGGGCCATCTTGATAGAACTATGTAATGAAGTACTGTACCACCATCCAGCTACAGGTAACCATTTGATCCATTGTTGTGGTCAATGGCTGGTCATGGCTCTAAGGTAGTTTTGTTTATATTTTTTTTTGCTACATTAACACACAGTACACACACCCTTCTGCCATCAAGGATTGAACCTTCGACCCCATTAAAATCATGAGACGAGTCATATTACTGAGCCAAATACTATGTGGTATCTAAGGTAGTTTTCAAGACATCTATTAACTTTCTCTATCTGTCCATCACTCTCGGGATGATAAGACGAACTATATCAGAGTTGAGTACCAAGTAAACTAAAAACTTCATGCCAAAATGTACCGATGAAAGGCTTGTTTAACTTTAAATTACTTGTCAATTTCTTTTTAAGTTTGCTTGGGTTATGTACCTTGAAATGGTACATCTTTTATTTATTGTTTTATTAACCTATATAAAGGCAGTATCCAATGCACGAGTCTCATGCAAACACACTATTTCTAAGACATGAGTGACATGATAAAAAGGAAGAAGGAAGCATTAAAGAAAGAAAAAATCAAGGCTAGAGCCATTAATCACGTGGTCATTTTCCCACCTTCGAATTTCAATTATAGCCAAAGATGGTAAAGTTGTGGTCATGGTGCTTGATAGCTACTAGACAATTAATTATTTAATATCCCTATACCAACTATGTTCTTGAACACCTGGCCAAAATTAATAGGATCTTATTTGATATACTCAGACACGAAGCCAGATTTAATCTTTGGGGGGCCAATATATTTTTTAACAACATATATAATATATATTCAAGAAAAGACTACTCGGAAGAATGCATTGATATGGACCTTAATTGATATAAGTTTGTCGAACTTTATCACACAACGGCATTTCTATATTTCGATACGTTTTTCAGGATCACGTTCCAAATAATTAATATCTTATTTTTTACCTTCAATTCTTGGTGATTTTAGAAAACGTTGTTCTTGTTTAAGGGTAGGCAGATCTAGATATTTGAACATTAAGCTTAGGAGTAAGCGTAGATGTGTCAGCACGATTTGATTCTTTTCTTGAAAAAATGAATCAATAGTATGTGATTTTCCCAATATTCTAAAACAAAAATAAAAAATTCAATTAACTACACTATAAGAATGAGTTGATTAATCAATATTATTTATTGAACTTTTAATAATAAAATTTTCATAAATTTGCAATCAAATAAGTTAGGGTTTTATTTGGTTCTTAGAAAAACAAATTGAATATGCAAATGGAATTAACATATGCAATATTATGATCACTCATTAAACTTTTAAAATTAAAATATAAAGTTTCATAAAATAAACAAAGAATAAAAATAATTAAATAAGGGTTTTAGTTAGTTACCGGATACAAATGTATCATTCAATTGGAATAACACATATACAATATTATGCTCCAATTATACAAACATATATACAATTATAATGAATTTACTAATAAAATTAGTTTACAATCAGAAGAGACTTTTTGAATAACTTGATAAATGAACAAGTGAACCTTACACAATTTTCAAACCTTGGGGGGGTTGTCCCCCTCCAGGTCTTAAGCTAGCGTCGTCCTCGGATATATCAGTATATTTCTTTTTGTGCATCAAAAGATGTTAAAAAAAAGTTTCTCCAACAAAATAAATGGCAAAAGTATAAAATTCAAATATAAAAAATACGCTCTTCATTCCGAATTATAAGATCAATACTAATTTTTTAAAAGTCAAATCGAGACATTTTTAAATTTAAAAGTAATATAATTCATTGAGGACGTGAGAGGTGAGGACTACCTCACGTTCCTACATGAGATACCCCTTTATAATAACAATATTTTAAAAAATTACACAAAATATTTTTTTATACATAACACAAGAATGAGTATATTCAAGTATTTAAAACGTCATTTTGAAGACTACCTAGCGCGAGGTAGCCCTCACCTCCCATTTTGCCAAACTCATTTAATTTTTGAAAATTTTAAATCTCATTAGTAATAGTTGTTTTTAAATAATTTATGATATTCACATATTTGTATGGACATAAACTAAATAAATTAATTAATCTAAATTTTGATTTTGAAATTAATTTAAAAAGTCAATATTAATTTTATAATTTAAATTCAATATGAAATTTTAAGAAATCACTACTTAGGAGTGGTGTATTCAATTAAGACTTTAAAAGTTTAGTTGTATTCAATCAAGACATTTAAAGAGTATAAAAGTTTACTGGTATTCAATTACAACTTTTGTAATGTCTTTAAAAGTTAGGTGGTATTGAATTGAGACTTTTATAAAGTCTATAAAAGTATTTTGGTATTCAAATTAGATTTCTGTCAAATAGTAGAGTTTGACAGACTTTAGAAGAAGAGATACCCATATACAAAGTCTGAACTCATCTCTAAAGACTTCCAAATATTTGAGAAAGGGAAAAGATGAACAAAAGAGAAAGAGATAGAGGAGATCAAACAAAGAAGAGAATATATATATATATATATATATATATATATATATATATGTATATATGTCTCACTTTCTCTCTCTACCTTATTCATCTCAAAATACAAACTCCAAAAAGGATGAGAGCTATTATAGTAGGTGAGGGGAGATAAAAAGGAGGATGGGTTAAAAAGAGGTAGTAACGTTAAGGGTTCCAAATAGAACCAATGGTATAAATGGAGATAACAAATATTTTAATATCATTTTATATTTCTTCTCTCCCATAAAAAATCTCATTTAATATATTTGTAGTATTAAGAAGGTATTTTTGTTTTATTTTTATTTTTAAAAGTAATAAATTTGTTAATTTTTTATTTGTTGAAAATTATAAATTGTTATTTTAGTAATAATGACTTGATAGGAAAACAATAATGAACAATTTTAAAATTGAAATTGTTATTTTAATTATCATTAGCTAGTAGAAAATGACTTTTTTTATGAAATATTAAAATTATGTAATAAGACATTTTCTTGTAATAGATGGGGTATGATTTAATAAAATAATGCCTTTTATTTCAAATTAGCTTGTGACATGGTCAAAATATTTTAATATTAATATTTAATACCATAATCATTTCATCTAAAATATAAGATCTTTGTTGACTTTTTAATAATTAATATAAGCTTCAAGATATATTAGAAGTATACAAATGTCTATCAAAGTCTTGGTAAAAAGTCTATAAAAGTTTGTCACTTATTTCATGCGCAGCCTTTAAAAGTAACTTTAAAATTTTTTATAATCCACAAACTCTATAAAAGTCTGCCACTTAAAAAAATATATTTAAAAGTCATTATTAAATACATCCTCCTTAAATTTAATATTATCAAGTTATTGTATTCCGTAATATATAGTATTATTTAATATATATAAATATAATAAAACAGAACATAATTATATATATATATATGTATATCACAGGAAAATATAAACATATAAATTCGAGTCATTTAAATTCACAAAGTCTCCTTAAAGCAAATTTATTTCCCTCACTGGTGTTAAGGATTAAATGAATAATTGCTTCCCAAGATAAAACGGATTTTCAGTTCTTAATTAGAAGCACTTCAAAATTAAGAACACATCGAACACAACATTATGTTATGTACTGAACTGTATGAACTATAATGATGCATGCAAGCTGAAAACTTGGAAAAACTCACTCACAAAGGTTATTTTTTCGCACGAGGGAATATCAAGAATGGGAATGAGCGAATCGGGCGGAAACCTCTGCACCTACTGCAACGGAAAGAAGTAGAACGGAAACGGAAAACCTACTGCAACAGGAAGAAGCAGAACGGAAACGGTAATACACAGAAACGGGAAAGGGAAAAATATGTGCAGAACAGAGAAAAAAAAATTGATTTCTCGTAGGCAAAACTGTATGTAGTATTACGATAACAAAATCTGATAAAACATTAAATAAATTTTGTCCAAAAAATAAATATCATGACTGGCCCACGACCCACGACCCGGCCTGATCGAACGGCGGCGTGTGGCTCTGGAAAAGAAATTCAAAAATAAAAAATATTACTTATGTGGCAAAAAATAATTAAAAACTTGAAAATGAAAGCAAAATAAATCAAAATATTTTGGGTATTTTAATCTCAGATGTTTATCAATAGAAAAAACTTTCTCGCGAATGAAAAATAATGTATCAGCAGTAGAAATGAAAACGCAGTAATTGGCAACAACAACATTTTGCATCTGCCTGAATTTTCTCCACATTCATCCGTAAAAACTCAGGCTCCTATTAAATCATAAATGCAATCCCAACTAAAATTAATTTAACTAAATATTACTACCACATGTATGTATGTGTGTGTGTGTGTGTGTATATATATATGTTCTGGTTCCTATCCGGACTCCCGCATTTTCTTAAGTTACAGATTTTTTTTTGTTTTTTAAAAACAATTAAAAAATAAGTTTAATATTTTATGGAACTGGAGTTTTTACATAATATAGTATTTTTGGTGTGATTTGGATACATATAACAAAATAGGTCTGTACAGACTGTACATACATATTTTGTTATATGTATCCAAATCACACCCAAAACACTGTATTATGTAAAAATTTCAGTTCCATAAAATATTAAACTTTTTTTAAGTTATTTTTTAAAAAAACAAAATAATAAAAAAAGGTCCGAATTTTACTCCCGTGCACGGAGTCCGCACTATATCGGGCTATATATATATATATATATATATATATATATATATAT
Organism: Panax quinquefolius; assembly: GCA_020205615.1. Taxonomy (NCBI): domain Eukaryota; kingdom Viridiplantae; phylum Streptophyta; class Magnoliopsida; order Apiales; family Araliaceae; genus Panax; species Panax quinquefolius. The sequence goes on from CM035165.1 coordinate 74,882,966, forward strand.
ATATATAGAGAGAGAGAGAGAGAGAGAGAGAGAGAGAGAGAGAGATTGGGGAAGGAGTGGATCTTGTGGAGGCGATCGAGAGTGAATGAGAGGAGTTCGTAGACATAAGTCTGCTGATAGTCGGAGGTGAAAGGGAGGAAACCTACTGAAACACCATTTACTTCATCTGTTATTATTGTTGGGGATTCAGACTCCATTGTTATATCTAATGTTGAACTTTAAAGCTCAATTCAATGTTTTGGGTTTCAAATCTAAGAATTTTCATAAAATTTAGAGAGAAAAAATATGTAGATTTGTTTAATTTGGAAGAAGGGGGAGAAAAGAGAGATTAAAGCAAGGAAGAGAGAATAAATTAAATTTTTTTATTTTCTTTTTTCTTTTTCACGTCCACGTAGAATAAAAACTGAAACGATTTAACACTCGTGAGGTCTGTAACAGAATGACCCAATATCAAAATATTAATTAGTTTAATGGGGTCATTTAAAAAATTAAAAGTTCAATGGCGTTATCAGTAAAACGTGCCAACTACAGTGGGTAGTTCATTAGTTTTATCGATAAAAAATTAGCGCTTGTTTATTTTTTTAAAAGAATGACTCAATTTCAAAATAATAATTAGTTTAGTGGGGTAATTTAAAAAATTAAAAGTTTAATGGTGTAATCAGTAAAATGTGCCAATTACAGTGATATTTCATTAGTTTTGCCAAATTTATTTCAATTTAAATTCGTTATTTTTATAATTATCTATCAATTTAATGATCACTCAAATTAATTTAATTGTAGGTTCTTCTTTTAGATATTAGTTTTATGTGTGTGATAGATAGATAGATAGATAGATATACAAATTTTATTGATATAATTGTAGTGTATATACATGAATATGAAAAGGTAGTATGATTGATACATTGTTCAAGAGAACTAAATATAAATATATTTATTATATTTGAACATATATTTCTACAATGTACTTTGCATTTAAAAATTATAAGTTGATGACCAAATTATCTTGACCAACCAAATTAATTTATCTCATCTTGACATGTTATGTATTGGTATTAATTATTTGAATGTCCTTACCCAGTGCATGTGACTCTTGGCATCCTTTCATAGTCTTAATATGCTTATCTTTATTAATTATTAATATTGTTAATGTTGTAAATCGAACCACATGGTTCATATTAGCTCGATTCGGGCACGTCTTGAAAAAATGCAAACGAAACTCAGATGTTCTAATAATATGATCCAAATCTAAACACAAAAAATAAGTCGAACAAAAATACGAGTAGAATTTGAGCAAGGTTATACTGGATTCGTTTATGATTCAAATTATTTGAATTCTCAATTATGATTCAAAACATACTCGATTGATGCATATTCATTACGAAAAACTAGTCATAGCTAATCTGATAAATTGCATCGAGAATGACCCCATGTCCGTCGACATTGAGGTCATTCTCGATGGACAAGTCCGTCACCTATGAGTCCCTTGACATTGAGGTCATTCTCAAATCTTAGCAATAATGCAAGAAATGATGTGTAACAACTCAGATTTTTCAGAAATTTGATGAGTATGAAATATTTATATTTTTATTCCTTAATGCTTAATCTTTTGTATTTATTTTGTGCTTAAATATACTCATTGTTTTTCTATTTTTATTTTAGGTACACTTGAAGGGGTTCCATGATTTTGGAAATAAATTGGAAGAAAAATTGAGCATTATTTGACTAACGGAATTAAACAAGATATTCAGCTCATGTGGGCCTGCTAACAAATTCCTACATCAATGAAAGCATGTGGCAACTAAAGTAGATCATATTCATCAAACATGCATGGATTATATTTGGTTATTCACGTTAAAAGGAGGTGGGCTTTATAAATTGACATATTCATAAGGGACAATTACATTTTCTATTACATTTTAAAAAATAATTACATAAAAAGTCTACAAATAAAATAATTACAAAAAAGTGCATATGCAATATTTAATTATAAAAAAGAGTGCAATCTTATCCCTTTTATTTAGTTGAGTGATTTAATGAGTTATTGATAATGGCCATGTTTGTAGGGATTTAAATTTTATATCTCTCTCATCAACCTCCATTTTATCTCCACACCCTCTCCTTCCCCTTCCTCTGCCTCCCTTCTCCTCCCCTCACCACGCCCACCACCTCCATCCGCCTCCCACCGCCATCCCCCTCCTCCTTCTCTTTCTCCACCCCACCCGCCTCGCCTCGCCTCGCCTCCGCCTCCTTCTCCTCCCACGCCCCCACCACCTCCATCAGCTCTCCCACACACCCCTCTCCTCCTCCATTTCTCCACTCACCCCACCACCTCGCCTTGCCTATCATAATTGTTGAAGTTGAGGTTAAAAGGAAACCTTTTTTCTTTTTTTCGTAATGTAACTACTTTCGCTATTGCAGGCCTAAGGTTGTTGAATTGGTTATTATCAAGAGAGATATCGATTTGATATAGGTCCTTTACATAAGTATACAACAAATAGAAAGTAATTACAAGAAAAGTGCATCAACTAAATAATTACAAAAGAATGTAATTATTACAAAAATAGTACAATTCACATTAATAAGGAAACCTAAAATCAAGGATAACTAATAATTCAAATTCAAATTCAAATCTTGTCTCTAACAACAATTTCAAATCCATGTTTCAAAATTCAAATCAAAATGAGAAAATTAAAATAAAAATTATGAAGGAGCTAATGTTCATCATCCTCCTCTCTCTCGCCATCATTGTGTATACATTATCGCATTGGCCGTACCACCGCATATCACCATGGGAGTTGCTATTCAATTTCTTTTGACGATTTGGTTACCCATAAAAATTGAAATGGTTACCTTTATACTAATTTTGACTAAGAATCGCATCACATTTAAAATAAAATTGGTAATCAAATAAAAGCTGAATTGGTTACCTTATTAAATGGTTTGGTAACCAACTATATGAAATTTGGTTACCAATCGCATCACATCCAAAATAAATTAGTAACCTAATAAAATAAATTGGTTACCTTATCGGAAGGTTTAGTAACCAATCGCATAAATTTTGGTTACCAATCGCATCACATTCAAAATATATTAGTAAACTAATAAAACTGAATTGGTTACCTTATCAAATGATTTGGTAACCAACTACATGAAGTTTGATTACCAACCCGCATCACATCCAAAATAAATTAGTAACCTAATAAAACTAAATTGGTTACCTTATCGGAAGATTTCGTTACAGTGAAAAATAAATAATGGACAACAAGGGCGGGGGAGGCGGAGGGATCGAGGAGAGGGAGGGGGGAGGAGGGAGGTGGAGGAGAAAGGGGGCTGGAAGAGGGGGGAGAAAGGGAGGCGTGAGGAGGGGATCGCGGGGAAGGGAGGCAGAGGGAGGAGGTGGTGAAGCGGGCGGAGGGAGGGAGCGAGGAGGAGGAGAAAGGGGCGGGAGGAGAGGGAGGGGTGGGGAGGAGTGGCGGGAGGAGGTGGAGGCGGGAGGAGGGGAGGAGGGATGCGGGGAGGCGGGAGGAGGAAGGAGGGGAGAGGGAGGCGGAGGAGGTGGAGGCGGGAGGAAGGAGGAGGGAGGAGGAGGGAGGTGGTGAGGCGGGGCGGGAGGAGGGGGGCGGTAGTAGAAGGAGAAAAGGGCGGGAGGAGAGGGAGGGGGTGGGGAGGGAGTGGCGGGAGGAGGTGGAGGCGGGAGGAGGGGAGGAGGGATCTGGGGGCAGGAGGCGGGAGGTGGGGAGGAGGGGAGGCGAGGAGGTGGAGGCGGGAGGAAGGAGGAGGGGAGGAGGGGCGGGAGGAGAGGGAGGGGAGGGGAGGGAGGGCGGAGTAGGGGAGGAGGGAGGCGGGAGGAGGAAGGAGGGGAGGAGGGGAGGCGGGAGGAGGGGGAGGGGTAGGACAGGAGGAGGAGGAGGAGGGAGGAGAAGAAGAAGGGAAACAAAAATGGAATGGGAGAAAATCGTGGGAGAGATGGGGAGAAAATTGTGGGAGAGATGGGGGAGAAAATCGTGTGCATAATTAAAGGGATAAGATTACACTCTTTTTGTAATTAAGTATTGCACTAGTATTGTAAATAAATATGGAAGTGTATTAGTTGTGTAAAATTTTTATGAGGACACTATTGTTGAAAATTATTTTTAAAAATGTAATAGAATATGTAATTGTCCCTTTGATATACACATCCTTTATCCATCAATTCTTCTTAATGAAGCCCATTAATTCTTGATATAATTATGATCTACACGTGTAGGCTTTACTGCTGGTAATAATCCTGGGCCTCGTATATGATAAACACTACAGAAAATGATGATGATATTGACTATAGAATCATTTTTTTGTTTCTTTCTTTTTTTCAAGTGTTAAACAAATTCTAAAGCTCCAGTTACCACCCTTTGCTTCCCCTCCACCACCGATCCGTTCTCCAACTCTACCGGTAATCAAACCTTAATATGTTGGTAACCAAATAGGCATACTAAGGTAACCAAACCTTTGCTCCTTCCGATAAGGTAACCAAATTTTATGCAGTTGGTTACTAAACCTTCCGATAAGGTAACCAATTTAGTTTATTAGGTTACTAATTTATTTTGGATGTGATGCAGTTGGTAACCAAATTTCATATAGTTGGTTACCAAACCATTTGATAAGGTAACCAATTCATTTATTTGATTACCAATTTTATTTTAAATGTGATGCGATTCTTAGTCAAAATTAGTATAAAGGTAACCATTTCAATTTTGTGGGTAACCAAATCGTCAAAAGAAATTCGAATAGCAACTTAAGGCCACGGCGGCGATGTGTGCTGGCCAAGTGATGGCAATGCGAGAGAGAGGATGATGAACATTAGCTCCTTCATAATTTTTATTTTAATTTTCTCTTTTTGATTTGAATTTTGAAACATGGATTTGAAATTGTTGTTAGAGACAAGATTTGAATTTGAATTTGAATTATTAGTTATCCTTGATTTTAGGTTTCCTTATTAATGTGAATTGTACTATTTTGTAATAATTACATTCTTTTGTAATTATTTAGTTGATGCACTTTTCTTGTAATTACTTTCTATTTGTTGTATACTTATGTAAAGGACCCTATTCATAAAGTGACGAACAGGACTTTTGTATTTAATTTTTAAATATTTATTGAATTAAATAAATATTTTGTTAATTTATTTATGGAGCTAAATAAATATTTGATGGAATTGTGGTAGATTAATTTAATTAAATGTGTTACATTGATTAAATTAATGTGAGAAATAATGTTTTAATTCAAAGTGTGAATTTAATTGAGATAACTAAATTAAATGAGTTGTTAAATAATTTTAATGTTATTCTAATTAATTAGAGATTTATTGATTTGTCATAATTAATAAATGAGAATTTTAATTATGTGATGATTTGATTTAATAAGTAACATTGTCTTTTATTTAATTGAGTTTAAATAATATTATTTGATTAATTAAAGTATGACAAATAAACTATATAATAAATAAGTTAATTAAAATAATGGGAAATGAATTAATTTGAAACAAACCAAACATGGCCTTCAGGACATTGAAGTAGTAATATATTATGCTTAACCGCTACCCATGTATGCATTCCATTAATTTATACACCTTTATTCATTTATTCTTTTAGTCCGAGAGCGCTAACTCGTAAAGAAAAGAGAGGGAATTGAGAGAAAATTTTTACCGAGGAAGAAGTTTTGTAGAATCAAGAAGGAAGTTCCTATCATGTTTGTGTATCTAAGCAAAGAAATCAAGGATAATCCCTTAATCTCAAATTTTAATTTACGTTCTTAAAGTTCTTCATGAAAATCAATTTTAACTCTCTATAATTGAATTTTATGGTCAATTGTTGAATATATGATGTTGTATATGTTTATAACATGTTATATAAATATGATTTATATGTGTTTTAAAGTAATCAAATCCATGTAACAGTGTTTAATTGGAGTTTTGTAGTTTACAGAGAAGTATGTATGAATGTGGCTTAAAAGTCTAAAAATTTATGTTTAAATTTCATATTAATCGGTAAATTGATGAATGATTAGGTTTATACATGTAAAAACAAAAAGAACGAAACTTGTATGGACTGATGTAACACCCCCTTTCCGAAATAGAAAGAGAGGTTACTCAAAACATAACAAAACTGATGAATTTAATAGTAAGGCTCTAATCCACAAAAGAATAGTCTTAAAATAATTAAATGTCTTAAGACAAACCATAATAAATGCCACACTGGCTCAAACCACAATCTGAAATAACTATTACAACTCCAAGTAAACTGACACATCAATTCTAAACATAATATTTCTAAATCATTGGAATGAATGGAGCTCTCATCACACTTGCCCTTGATTCCCCTGATTACCTGCCGGAAGAAAAATACAGCATGAGCCAAATGCCCAGTACGGATATATAATACAAATAATGAACCGAAATAACTAACTCAATTAAATGAAAAGAGGCGAAACGAACTGAAACGAAACGAACAAATCTAACACAACGAAATAATAGTCTGAAACAAATGGCTGGGTGTTATTTCATACCGAGCTCAGAATAAAACAGAAATATACCTTGCCACACAGACAAGTCAAATAATGCCACATAGGCAAGTCAAATAATGCCATACATGCAAGTCACACACACTGGACCGTGAATCCAATGCATGTAAAATCGGAAGGTGTGTTTGGCACAAACATCACCAATCCATGAAACGTAATGAGAAAAAAAAAACTAGGGTTAGAGCCATACGCCTCCCACAACAAAACACTAAATGACCAACTCCCACCGAGCACAAAATGTAGAAGCCGTGGATCGATCACATCACACCGCCACGTATGTGTCATGCCTCGGTGCCGAAGAGACATGCTGTGGTACCCCACGGTGGTTATAGCTCAGGTATACCCTACGGTATTCTAACAAAAATATAATATCACAACACATGCGACAAAATATCAACACAAAGGGGTTCTAACGTATACATGTTAAATCGAACGAATCATCAACACAAGTCTCTAAAATAATAACATGTACATCACTATAAATATCAAAATAAAATTTAGACATGATGCCCTAGTCTAAAGAATACAAATATGAGTTCTAATACAACGCCAAAATAAATTTATCACAATAAATTGACAAGGAACAATTATGAGAGACAAAACTAAATTTCGAAACGAATAACGAAACGAACAAATCAAAAACAAAAGAGTCTCGCTGAAAGAGTACAGAATCCGTACCTGGATTAAGCAATGTAATACCCAAAATTATATTCCAAAAACTCGTTTAGACTCCCTCCGTTCAATCTAAATTAATTTAATAAGATTTTATTACAATCCAATCATTAATAACATAATACTATTAAATTTATTATTAAAAATTTTATAACTATGTCGACAAAATTAATTAATTCAAATTAATATACATAACTTTCAATTTAATTTATCAATTCCGATTTATAAGTTTCATGACCAAATACTTATTAAAATATAATATATATATATATATATATATATATATATATATATATATATATATATATATAAAAAAAAAAAAAACTGCTCTCCATGATTTATGCCTATAAAAACCACTTGATATATAAATAATCCTTATATATATATATTTTTTTATTAATTAATAAAATATTGTTAATAGATAACCTAATATATATATATATATATATATATATATATATATATATATATATATATCTCTCTAAATTTTAATAGGATTTTAAAATTACACAATTATAAATTAGACCCATTTAGTTTAAAGCCCAATTTTACCAATTAATTTATCCACACTTATTAATATTTATTAGCCCATATAAATTTAATACTAGTTTGACCCCAATAAATGACAAAGTCCAACTAATATGTTTGTAAAACAAAATAATCTTTTATTATTTAATATTTATTTATTAATTTTTACCGTATTACATCCAGTTTGAAAAACGAGTTAAGTAGTAATTGATTTCGTTAAGAATGTCAAAATGGAGTTTTTCATAAAATATCAAAATTATGACTTCAAATCTTGTTTTTATGTGACTTAAGTTGTTAAAAGCATGCTAAGAAATGTAATAAAATATTTACATTAAGTTTATAGTATATGGGTAATATTAAATTCTGTCAGGAATAAACATGTGAATGATATTCCTATTTACATATGATTTGATTATGGTATATATATATATATATGAATGAATGAATATGCAAGTATGCCTGCATTAAGAAAAGATGTAAAGTCCTTTGATAGATAATAGAAACAGGTGTACAAGAACTTAAAATGAATTTATCAAGTATGTTAGGTTGATTATACATAAGCAAAATAGCTTTGTAAAGTCCTTAAAAAGAAATGATGTACAAGGACTATAAATATAGAAAGATCAAGCATGTTAGGTTGATTGTAAGACCCCAACTTATTATAAATAAAATCGAATTTCCTCTAATTATATTTGTGTATAATAAGGTATTAATTTGATATAATTCTCTGGTTATGGGTGAAATGTGCAAATTTTGCAAAATATGCAAGTGGTTATAAAATAATCATTATTATTAGGGAATATTAGTTTGGTCGTGGAATATTCTTGTTGTGGGGAATATTCGCATGACGACGCGCAGCGATAATTTAGGGCCCCATAACGAATAAGCGTGGGATTGATAAAGAAAAGCGAAAAGTTTGAGTTTTTATAAATAACAGCGTAGTTATTACTGCTTAACACTTTGTTGGAATACCCGGTGGTTAAAATACGATGTCTGTGGATGCACTGCGGTATTGATGAATTATTGATCCTTACGTAAGAAGGCACTACTCAATAATTGTTACACTAGTTACTGTTCAATATTTTATTTTATTGATTCAATAATTGCTGCGTTGATATTTAATATTATTGTTGTTTCAATAATTGTCACTGCACAGTATTTCCCATTATCAGATCAATAATTCATATTATTAGATAGCATTATTGGAAAGCCCCCTCTTTCCTGGGAACGGCCTGGTTGTCATAAATGTGATTCTGTAATATTATTTGTGAATAATTAATTATTGATTCATATTGTAAGAAAATATTTATTTTATGTGGATATAAATGTTGGATATATTTATTGTGGTTAAAAATGAATGAGTTAATGTTGAAGTATTTTATCAGTATTTTTGTCGGAATGAAGGTATTAAAAATTAAACCAGTGTTTTTGAGATATATTGTGTGAGTTATAATTTCTAATCCGACCGTTGGATCGTTGTAATTTTTGGATATGTTATACATATATAAGTTGAGTATATGTCCATAAATTTTGAACCGTTAAAAATGAACGTATGATTTGTTATTAATTTTAAGAGGTGATTGATTCAAAAATTAGGTTTATAAATGATTTTGGTGGACAATTCTAGAATTGAGTGGGCCCCACTAGTGGTTGGTGAAGAAACGTGCTAAATTTATTTCAAATGTGGTGGGTGGGAATAGTAGCAGGTAAAGCCATCAGGTTGCAGGTCAAGTCTGCTAACATTTTCTTATAAATAGAGGGCTAAGTTAGAATTGAAAATCACACCAAGAACAAGTTTTCTCTCTTTCTCTCTCTAGATTATTGAGTGTATTTTGTGAGTATTTAGATACTTTGTGAGTTTCTATTCATCAGTGCAAGTTTCCTCCAAATTTTATACTGATATTCCGATCGGAAATCTTGATATTTTTGAGGTAAGGGATGTTATTTCTTCATATATGATATTATTTCTTAAATATCATTATGCCGAAGTATTGATCTAAATTTTTATTAAATTTGCAACTTTTTGTGTCGGGGTTACTATTCACGTATACGGCACTATTCACGAATACGGCATTATTCATCGAAAAATGAAATTTTTTTCTTTTTATCCAAGATGTCAATTATGGTTACTATCTTTGATTGTATCCATGTTTTGATCTTTATTTTTGAATTTTGCTTCAAAATTGGTATCTATGAAGTATTATTGATCTTGGATAAACAGTTATACGAATCCCTACTATTTGTCCTTCCGTTTCACTGGATTCGTTTTTTTTTAAATATTTTTCATCATCCTCAGTCCTAAATGATGATATTACTAAATATCTTCGGCCTTTAGTGCAAAGATAAATGATTAACTGATGAATATCTTTGGCCCGAAGTGCAAAGATGAACAAGTGTTGAGATGAACATGACCAACTGGTGATACAAATGAATATCTTTGGCCTGTAGTGCAAAGATGAATATTTGATTAAAGATGTATATTGATTGTTGTTACATGGATAAAATATTGATGATGGACTTTTAAATCTTAGAAGATAGTAGAACTCATTCTCTACTTGACTCTTCTAATGGATTGCTTTTTCCACTGCAGTTGTTGATCTAAAACTTGTTGGCTATTATATTTTATCAGATTTTTCCCTGTTGAAGACTAACGATAATTTGTTGTATATTATCTTAGTCATAATATTCTTTATTGGGCTAGTTGAGCTCACCCTTTTCCTTTTTGTTCCATTTTTCTCAGGATGTGAGAACATAGCAGGAACTAGTCGGGGTACGGAGTGATGGTTCTAGAAAGATGTTTTAGTAGTCCTCGCCATTTCTGTAAAATAGTGTTTGAATAATTGTAACGAGGACTTATTTGAGTGTGGATATTGTCTAGAAGACAATATTTGTATTTAAACTCACAGTATGTGTTGTCGTATTTTGCACGACAATTGTATTATTGAAGTTGTAGTTTGCTTTACATACCATGTATTTGGCGACTTCGAATGGGTGTTGTATACCTATTTTGGGGGCGTCCACAGATTGGTATCAAAGTTTAGGGATATGGTCTCTGGCGGAGATCGGGGAATAGAACTAGGAGGAGAGAGATGAGTAAATCCTTCAGCTAGTGTGTCTTATCTAAGCTTATTTGTTGGTCGATCCATAATATAGGGATATTATGTGATATGTTAATTTGTTTAATTAACCCTTGTTTTATATGGCGATGTTAAGAATGGCCATTGAGAACGTTAACAATGGAGTGTATGAGGCGTGGAACAACCTTTGAATTACAAACCAGAGAACGTGCAACAGAAGGAAATATTCCTCCTATAAACAACACTTCTGAAAGCAAACGATGAATGATGGAATGTTTAGGAGCCTTTTGCGGTTTATGCAAAACCGAACGAGGAGACTCATGCACAAAATATGGGTGAAAATGATAGCAATGCGTGGCTTATCACGACCAAGCGATTCAAGAGTTAGGACCACGAATTTTAAGGGAAAGCGGGATCCGATCATGGCGGAAATGTGGGTCAAAACAAATTACCAAGATATTCGATGTCTTGGGATGCACGGAGGAATGTAAGGTTCCATTCGCCACCTTTATGTTCCACGGTGAAAGCGGAGACTCTTGGTGGGAGTGCGTGAAGCGTACCACCACGACCGCACTTTCAGCATGTCTTGGGAAACATTTTAGAAACTATTCAATGACAAGTACTTTCTTGAAAGTATTCGTCATATGAAGGAGGTGGAGTTTATCAGACTGGAACAAAACAACATGACGGTGTCCCAGTACGAGGCAAAGTTTGCAGAGTTATCTAGGTTTGCACCTCATTTGGTGAAAATGAGGAGCGAATGACGAGGATGTTTACGAGAGGTCTAAAGCTTAGAGATTCAAAGAATATCTTATATCTCATAAATTTTCTTTATATTCGGATGTTGTAAATAGGGCGCAATTATTAGAGCGAGATAATGAGTATGTTCAACCGAGGGACCACAACCCGGTCATCTGAGGTGACGGCGAATCATCGAGCGATGATAACCAACGAGGAGGAAAAATCTCGAACAAAGCGGTAACCACTCGGGTGGTCATCGTGGGCCATGATAATAGGAGAGGTGAGTCAGTGGAAATTTGAAAAGAGGAGATTCAACAATGACGGGAAGACATCAACAAAGCACACCACCACACAACAACAAATTCTAGGGAGGAGAACGAATCGCCAGTTAGATGTTACAAATGCGAAAGAGGACATCATCATTGGCCGTCCAAACAATCCAAGGTATGTTATAACTGTGGAAAGGAAGGCCACATAGCTTCGGGATTGTTACATAGCAAAACCAAGTTCAATGGGGATGGTGACTCAAGAAATTTGTCCGGATAAGTCGAAATCGGCCGGTTCTGGAAGAGCATTTGTCGTGATTGGCTAAAACGCAAGGAACCCAAAAGAGGTGATTACGGGTAAGCTAATCTTGAACTCTTGTGAAGTTTATACCTTACTAGATACCGGTTCTACCCATTCTTTTATCTCTCCTGCTTGTGCTCAACGTTTAAACTTGACTCGGAGAAATTGGACTTTGACTTATCTGTTGAAACTCAGTTGGGTGAAACCTTCGTTACATCTACGGTTTATAAATCTTGCATGATCCAAGTTGGCACTATCACATTACTGTTGATCTTATATCTTTAAAGATACTTGCTTTTGATGTGATTTTAGGAATTGATTGGTTAACCACTCATCATGCCAAAATTGATTGTTTTCGTAAGGTTGTTAGTTTTCATATTCCTAACCAACTGTCATAATGGAATTCAAAAAACTAAACCACTAAAATCGATCACTATCATATCAAGCCATAAAGCTATTCGTTTATTGAAAATGGATGTCAAACTTTCTTAGCCCATGTTATGGATTTGAACAAAGACAAGTCGATTTGAATAATATTTACATTGTTAGAGAATTTTTCGACGTATTTCTGAAGAACTTCCTGGTCTACCCCGTAAGCGTGATGTTAAATTCTTTATTGACCTTGGTAGGGTACAAAACCCATTTCTAAAACCCCATATAGAATGGCTCCTATTAAACTTCGGGAGTTAAAAGTCCAACTACTGAGAATTGTTAGACATAGGTTTCATTCGTCCCTAGTACATCTTCTTGGGGTGCTCCTATTTTTTTTAGTAAAGAAGAAAGAAAGGCGGGAGTATGCGACTTTGTATTGACTACTGAGAATTAAACCATGTCACCATCAAGAATAGGTATCCGCTACCTCGCATTGATGACACTGTTCGACCGATTCTGAGAAGCACAATTCTTTTCAAAGATCGATCTTAGTTACGGATATCATCAATTGAAGATTAAAAGCGAGGATATTCAAAGATCGCCTTGAGAACCCGCTACAGGCATTATGAATTCTTAGTCATGTCTTTTGGATTAACAAATGCTCTCTTTGCTTTCATGGATATGATGAACAGGTGTATTCAAGGAATATTTGGATCGGTTTGTTGTTGTCTTTATTGATGACATCCTCATCTATTCTAAAAGCCGTGAAGATCATGAGCACCATTTGAAGCTGATACTTGAAAGGCTTCATGAAAACAAACTTTATTCCAAGCTGAAGAAATGCGAGTTCTGGCTTGACGAAGTAGCATTCCTTGGGCACGTGGTGTCAAAACATGGAGTATCTGTCGACCCAAAGATTGAAGCGATCAAAGTTAGAAGCAACCAAAGTCGGTGGCCAAAGTGCGTAGCTTTACGGGCTTAAATGGTTATTATCGGAGATTCGTGAAGGATTTTCTCGAATCGCTACTCTGATAACTCAGATTGACTCGAAAGATACAAAATTTGTATGGAGCGAGGAATGCGAGAAGAGTTTCCAAGAGCTCAAGAGGAGACTCATTTCGCACTGTTCAGCAATACCATCTGTATGCGGATGGATTTGTTATATCTGATGATGCTTGAGGCAAAGGTTAGGATGCGTTCTCATGCAACATGGAAAAGTCATAGCCTATGCCTCATGACAACTCAAAGAATATGAGAGGAATTATCCTATTCATGATCTCTAGAGTTAGCGGCGATCGTCATCGCGTTGAAAATTTGGAGACACTACTTGTATGGGGAGAAAGTGGAGATTTATACGGACCATAAAAGCCTCAAATATTTATTCACCCAAAATGAACTCAACATGCGGCAACGATGTTGGCTTGAACTATTGAAAGATTACGACCACACTATTCAATATCATCACGGAAAAGCGAGCGTAGTGGTGGCGCATTGAGTAGAAGATCATATCTTGAGTACGAGTGCGATATTGTTAATGCAAAGGCCCATTCTATATGACTTGCAAAGGATGGAGGTAGAATTAAAGACTCAAGGGACCCACATGATGATGACGAATATACGAGTAGAACCGACTTTAATCGATAAAGTTAAAGTTGCTTTCAAGCTACGGACACACAGTGATATTATGAAGAAGAAAGTGCAAGAAGGAGCTATTCGAGCGAGAATCGATGAAGAAGGAATACTTAGATTCAACTCCAGACTTTGTGTTCCTAACGATTCTAACTTGAAGCATAGAATCATGATGGAGGCACACAACACCCCATTTGCAATCCATCCTGGGAGTACCAAAATGTATCATGATATTCGATATACATTTTGGTGGAACAATATGAAGAGAGAGATCGCGGAGTTTATCTCGAGGTGTTTAACTTGTCAACGTGTAAAGGCGGAGCATCAAGTGCCAAAGGGTCCATTACAACCACTTGAGATTCCGAAATGGAAGTGGGAACACATTACTATGGATTTCATTACAGGTCTTCCCAAAGTTTCTCAAGGCATAGATGCGATTTGGGTTATTGTTGATAGATTAACCAAGTCTGCCCATTTCTTACCGATACGTGAGACTTATTCCCTTGAACGTCTTGCTCGCATGTACGTGAGTGAGATTTTGAGATTGCATGGCATGCCAGTATCCATAGTTTCGGATTGTGACCCAAGATTCACTTCACGATTTTGGGTTAGCTTGCAGAAAGCTATGGGCACGGATTTACGATTCAGTTCGGCATACCATCCTCAAACGGATGGACAATCAGAGAGGACTATTCAAACCCTTGAAGATCTATTAAGACTTTGTGTCCTAGATTTTAAAGGAAGTTGGGATAAGTACTTGCCACTGGTGAAATTCTCCTACAACAACAGTTATCAAGCAAGTATAGGCATAGCTCCATTTGAGGCGTTGTATGGACGAAAGTGTCGTTCTCCAGTATGCTGGGACGAGGTGGGAGAAACAAAGTTGTTGGGACCAGAATTAGTACGCATGACTACAGAAAAGATCCAAATGATTCGACAACGTATACAAACGGCACAAGATCGACAAAAGAGTTATGCGGATCTTCATCGAAAAGACGTGGAATTTAATATTGGGGATCATGTATTGTTACGTGTTGCACCATGGAAGGGAGTTACAAGATTTGGGAAGAGAGGAAAGCTCAATCCACGATTTGTTGGTCCATTTGAGATTCTTGACCGAATAGGAAATGTGGCCTATAGACTCGCATTACCTCCAAGTATGTCTCGTGTTCATAATGTTTTCACATATCCATGCTTCGTAAATATGTGAAAGACCCGAACCATATTATTATTGCGTTAGAACCGACGAGATAGCCGAAGATTTAACGTACGAAGAAGTACCTGTTAAGATCTTGGATAGGAAAGAGCATGAAGGTTATACCACAAGTTAAGGTTTTATGGAGAAACCATGCTATTGAAGAAATGACCTAGGAGTTGGAATCAGAAATAAAAGCGAGGTATCCTCACCTTTTCGAAACACCAGGTACGTATGTCAATTTCGAGGACGAAATTTCATAAGGAGGGGAGGTTGTAAGACCCCAACTTATTATAAATAAAATCGAATTTCCTCTAATTATATTTGTGAATAATAAGGTATTAATTTGATATAATTCTCTGGTTATGGGTGAAATGTGCAAATTTTTCAAAATATGTAAGTGGTTATAAAATAATCATTGTGTCGGGGAATATTCATTTGGTCGTGGAATATTCTTGTTATCGGGGAATATTCGTACGACGACGCAGTAATTTGTGGGCCCCATAACAGAATAACTGTCGGATAAAGAAAACGAAAAGTTTGAGTTTTTATAAATAACGGCGTAGTTATTCTGGATTAACATTTGTTGGAATACCCGTGGGTTAAAATACGATAATACTGCGTGGATGCACGATATTGATGAATTATTGATCCTTACGTGAAAGGCACTACTCAATAATTGTTACACTAGTTCTTCGCTCAATATTTTATTTTATTGATTCAATAATTGCTGCGTTGATATTTTATATTATTGTTGTTTCAATAATTGTCAACTGCCTGATATTTCCCATTATCGGATCAATAATTCATATTATTATTAGATAGCATTATTGGCAATGTCTAGAAAGTTACATCGAGGAGAGGTTTGGTCACCTAATTGCGCGCCAATAAGGAGAAATTCTTATTGAAAGCCCCTCTTTCTGGAAATGGCTTTGGTTGTCATAAATGTGATTACGTAATATTATATGTGAATAATTAATTATTGATTCATATGATAAGAAAATATTTATTTTATGTGGATATAAATGTTGGATATATTTATTGTGGTTAAAAATGAAGGAGTTAATGTTGAGGTGTTTTATCAGTATTTTTGTCGGAATGAAGGTATTAAAAATTAAACCAGTGTTTTTGAGATATATTGTGTGAGTTATAATTTTTAATCCGACCGTTGGATCGTTGTAATTTTTGGATATGTTATACATATATAAGTTGAGTATATGTCCACAAATTTTGAACCGTTAAAAATGAACGTATGATTTGTTATGAATTTTAAGAGGTGACTGATCCAGAAATTAGGTTTATAAATGATGTTGGTGGAAAATTCTAGAATTGAGTGGGACCCACTTGTGGTTGGTGAAGAAATGTGCTGAATTTATTTCAAATGTGGTGGGTGGGAATAGTAGTAGGTAAAGCCATCAGGTTGCAGGTCAAGTCTGCTAACATTTTCCTATAAATAGAGGGCTAAGTTAGAATTGAAAATCACACCAAAA
Source organism: Panax quinquefolius (assembly GCA_020205615.1). Classification (NCBI taxonomy): domain Eukaryota; kingdom Viridiplantae; phylum Streptophyta; class Magnoliopsida; order Apiales; family Araliaceae; genus Panax; species Panax quinquefolius. The sequence goes on from CM035165.1 coordinate 74,899,792, forward strand.
ACAAGTTTTCTCTCTTTCTCTCTCTAGATTATTGAGTGTATTTTGTGAGTATTTAGATACTTTGTGAGTTTCTATTCATCAGTGCAAGTTTCCTTCAGCCTTATACCGATATTCCGATCAGAAGTACTGATATTTTGAGGTAAGGGATGTTATTTTCTTCATATATGATATTATTTCTTCAATATCATTATGCCTAAGTATTGATCTAAATTTTTATTAAATTTGCAACTTTTTGTGTCGGGGTTACTATTCACGTATACGGCACTATTCACGAATACGGCACTATTCACCGAAAAATGAAATTTTTTTCTTTTTGTCCAAGATGTCTATTATGGTTACTATCTTTGATTGTATCCATGTTTTGATCTTTATTTTTTAATTCTGCTTCAAAATTGGTATTTATGAAGTATTATTGATCTTGGATAAACTGTTATCTGAATCCTACTATTTGTCTTTCGTTTCCTTTGGATTCATTTTCTTTAAAATATTTTTCATCATCCTCAGTCCTAAATGATGATATTACTAAATATCTTTGGCCTGTAGTGCAAAGATAAATGATTAACTGATGAATATCTTTGGCTCGTAGTGCAAAGAAGAACAGGTGTTGAGATGAACACGACCAACTGGTGATACAAATGAATATCTTTGGCCTGTAGTGCAAAGATGAATATTTGATTAAAGATGTATATTGATTGTTGTTCTGAGGATAAAATATTGATGATGGACTTTTAAATCTTAGAAGATAGTAGAACTCATTCTCTACTTGACTCTTCTAATGGATTCTTTATTTCCATTGCGAGTTGTTGATCTAAAACTTGTTGGCTATTATATTTTATCAGATTTTTCCCTGTTGAAGACTAACGATAATTTGTTGTATATTATCTTAGTCATAATATTCTTTACCGGGCTAGTTGAGCTCACCCTTTTCCTTTTTGTTCCATTTTTCTCAGGAGGTGAGAACACAGCAGGAACTAGTTGGGGTACAGAGTAATGGTTCTAGAAAGATGTTTTAGCAGTCCTCACCATTTCTATAAAATAGTGTTTGAATAATTGTAACGAGGACTTATTTGAGTGTGGATATTGTCTAGAAGACAATATTTGTATTTAAACTTACAGTATATGTTGTCGTATTTTGCACGACAATTATATTATTGAAGTTTTAGTTTGCTTTCTGTACCATGTATTTGGCAACTCAGAATGGGTGTTGTATACCTATTTTGGGGGCATCACATTGATCTTATGATGTAATAGATAGGCTTGTCTATTCGTCGAACACTGCACTAGAAATCGTAGTCTGCCAGGAGAGTCAAGGAAAACTTGAGAGTTATCAAGGCAGAATCGTAGTCTGCAAGATAGTAGTCTTGGAGTTCGTAGACTGTCAGGAGAGACAAGGAGAGGATCATAGTGTGTCGAGGAGAACTTCCTCAGGGCCGTAGTCTGCTGAGGAAGTCATGTTCGAAATCGTGAGGCGATCACTTTCTGCCGACCGAGTATCTGCCAAAGCCAAGTCAAGAATCGTAGACTACAGTTAGAGTCGTATAGTCTATGGATCATTCCAGAGGCAGAGATCGTAGTCGAGCAAGATCAGATGAAGACAACAAGCATAACGACAGAAGTCATAGAGTGTCAAGATTCGATATCGGAATTCGTGAAGTATCGCATGTACCCAAAGTGAATCGTAGAGTGCAGAACTAAGACCTCAACAGATGTGCTCACAATGCCAAGGCAGAATCGTGGAGCAAATACGATTCTCAACAAATGAGCACTCCTAGAGTATCCAAAGGAATGAAGCCTCTGGTTAGCATTGTATAGATACATCCCACCTGAAGGAAACTAGAAAGCTCTCAACGAATGTCATTTAAGCTAACTGAAGATCTAAGCACCAACCCAATCAGTATCAAGATTGAGTTGTGAAGCCATTCGAGATGAAGTATTCCACAAGGAGATCAAAAGAAGACTTGAAAGAATCGACTAAGGAAAGTCGCTAAGTACGATGAGTCATGTTGTAAGACCCCAACTTTTTTTTAAAATAAAGAATAATTTTTCTTGAAATATATTTTTGAATATTATGTTATAGTTGTGGGTAATATTTGGAAAATTTTGCAAAGTAAGCAAGTTGAAATAAAATATTCGATTGGTCGGGGAATATTCATTTTTATAGGGAATATTCGTGTGAAGGTACAATCATTGGTGGACCCCACAACGAAAGTATTGTCGTAGTTAGAAAACGACAGAAATATCTTTTTATAAAAATAACGGTGAAAGTTTTACTGTTAATTGTTGAACTACCCGGTGGTAAAAGTACAGTAATACTCGTGGTTGCATAGTAGCACACGGTATTGATTATTGATGCTTACGTAAGAAGCCACTCAGTTTACTCAATTATTGCTACAGTAATTGTTGCATAGTATCTCACGTTATTTGATTCAATTATTGTCACAGTATCATCTGTGTAACCCCCCCAAAATAGGTCCAATTCAACAAACCTATTTTGAGCCATGAAAAATATGGTACAAAAAACAACTACAACTTTATTACTACAATTGTCGTACAAAATACAACAACACATATGTTGTGAGTTTTGATACAAATATATACCAACTGTGACTCATGTCCCAACCTTGGATAGTAAATCACAATAGCACCTTACATAAAGGTATAGTTAATAACTGTTTTAGAAATTAAAATCTTTGGAAAGTGCTCAAGGAAACCTTCGTACATGGGAGGCCATGCGTATAGGTTATGATAGATATCATATGCCCACAGAATTATCCTTGGTTGACCCAATAAACCCCAAAGAAAAATGAGAAGATTACTATCATATTCATTTCAATGGTGAGTCTTCTCTTGACATATCATTATCCCCACCGTCTCTAATTGAGAATTATACTTCAACCAAACTCCAAGATCATATAGGTAGTGCTTGTAGATATACTCAGCAAGTGGATGTGCACAACCTTGTCTTATGATAACACGAAGTCGCATGTCATTAGACATCTTGTATGATAGTGGCAAAACACCCTTCCAAACGTTGGTTTCGCTTCACCCTATTTGGTTGACCAAATATAACTACTAAATGATGTATAAAATATAACCCACTTTTCTATCTTTGTTTAGGAGAACCTCCATGACTAGAGACCACCGCTTATTCCTGTTACCCTCGCTTTCGCTTAGCTACACTCTTATTACACCGAAAGGAATTGTGAAGCAAAAGGGTGAGCACAACTAGTTCAGTAAAGAATATTATGACTAAAGATAATTAAATTTTCAATAGCCTTCATCAATAATAAATCAGAGATTTAGAACATATGGTAGATGATAAAACTTTTCAACCATAGTTGCAACGGAACGAGCAATCCATTAGAAGAGTCAAATAGACCATAAAGTCTATTATCTTCTCCATATTAAAAGTCCACCAACAATATTTTAACCATGTAACATCAATCAACAGTTCCTGTCCATAATCATGTGAATAACTCATAATCATAATTGTAGTTCTAAATTCGCATTCAGGACGAAGATAATTTTCATCACCTGTCTTTACCTGAAACATCAAAGATCATGGTTATACCAAATCACAGTTCCTGTTCATAATCATACTAATAAATTCATCTTTGCACTATGGGCCAAAGATATTCATCAACAGTTCATCTTTGCACTACAGGCCAAAGATATTCAACAACAGGTCATCTTTGCACTACAGGCCAAAGACATTAATATCTCAAAGAAATACATAATCATTTCAGAATTTATATAAACCATAATTATAACCATGTTGATCAATTCACCTTGCACTTAAGCTAAAAATATTCCATTGTAAATTCAATGGTCATGATCATACTATTCAACAATTCAACTTTGCACTTCATCGCCAAAGAGAACCCATAGTCAATGATCATACCAATACTTTACCCATCTTTACACTCAAGTCAAAGAGAAATTCCATCACTGTGGTTATAAAATGTTATATATGATAATAAAAACAATAGGATCAACAACTACATTTAATTTCAAGAGCAAGATTCATAAATCAATGATTTCATAACACCTTAATCCAAATGTTATAAATCACTTAATAATCTCATAATCTAATATTATTAATATCACCATAATATCTTAATCATTTCTTAAACTTATAAACAATTTATTTTAATTGTTTATATTTTACTAATTAATGCATTTAATCATTCTAAAATCTCAAACTCATAAGATTTCATCACCAATAACCAAAACCCTCATAAAAAATCTCCATATACCTTATATAGGATTCTTAAACCATAAAATCCTATTTTCTAAATTTTTTACTTCACATAACATATTTAATTTATTTACTCATAACTAGATCATTTTCATGAAAAATACCAAATCAGTTCCAAAAATATTTCTTCTCTGGGATTTAGCATAATATAGTCCCATATTGAACATATATTTTTCTCAGAAGTTTTAAAATTCATTTACTATTTTTTATATGGCCAAAACCGTCGAATATTTAGGCATTTATCATAAATTATATTTTTGTCCAAATATTCTGAAATTTACACGTTATACTTCTGTTATATACATGTACTCCCAATAAAATTTCATCAATTTTGGAATTAACCACAAGGAGTTATAAGCGTTTACTTTTAAAATAGTCTTTTCTCATAAAATCCATAACTCTTAATCTATATATCCAAAAATCACCATTTTTGGATACAATCAATAAAACTCATCAAATTATCATTTCAAATATTTCCAGAATTTTTGAAGGTTCGTAAAAATTTTGAAACTGAAAAACATAATAACCCTTAAAATCCCTTACTATCCCTTATCTCAAAAGAGCAGTACTGGAATGTCGGATATAACGCTGAACGAACTTGCACCGTATAACAACACTCAAGATATCTAAATACTTACAAAATACGCTCGATAATATATAGAGAGAGAAAACTTCAGTTTCTGGTGTGATTTTCAATTCTAACCTAAGCACCCTATTTATAGAAAAATGCTTAGAACACCAAAGTAGAAAATTTAATATAATATTAATATATTTATATTATTTTCCTTAGCCCACCTTGACCATCTGAATTCAGTCACCAAATAATGACAAAAACAAAAAAAAAACGTTTTTGTAATTAAAAATAATTAAAACTTTCAAAAACCAATTATTTCGGAACTACGGAACTTCAATAATTCATAATAAATAGCCCTTTTATCAAAAAAATTTGAACCACGTGTCTTTTCCATAGTAAATTTCATTCTCTACAACTTTGTAAGTTTAAGTTTTTCCAAATTCCAAACAAAAATTGACCAAAATCCACAAACGGGCGATTTTACAAGCTATAATCAAATTTCAATCAAGAAATGGGGTCCACAAACATGTTTAACATGTTTTAAATATTTTTAGTAACAAAAATACTCTTCCTCCGCATATACTCATATATCCCATATTTATTGTAAAAATATCATCATTATTATATTATAATAATATAATAAAATATTATTTTATCAGAAAAGATAAAATATTGATTTTCAACAATTGTCACTTTAAAAATTTTCTCCATCTATATCCACATAAAATGAATATTTTTCTTATCATATAAATCAATAATTAATTATTCACAAATAATATTACAAAATTACAATACTGACAACCAGACAGTTCCCAGGAAAGAGAGGCTTTCCAATAAGGATTTCTCCTTACTAGCGCACAATTAGGTGACCAAACCTCTCCTTAGACAAAACTTTCTAGACATTGCCAATAATTTTATCTAATAATATTATTCAGATAATATGAATTATTGCTCTGATAATGAAAAATACTGTGTAGTGACAATTATTAAAATAACAGTAATATAAAATATTAACGTAGCAATTATTGAATAAAATAAAATATTGAACAATAATTACTGTAACAATTATTGAGTAGTGACTTCTTACGTAAAAAATATCATGCTTCATGAATAGTACTCGTGAATAGTAACTCGTGAATAGTAACTCATGAATAGTAATTATAAGAAAAATTTAATATTTTTATTTCATAAAATTCGGGATCTTACAATCTTCCCTCCTTATGAAATTTCGTCCCCAAAATTTACGTACCTGGTATTTCAAAGAGTTGAGAATACCTTGCTTTCATTTCATATTCCATCTTCCCTGTCATCATGATTTCTCCATTTCTCATCTTCAGTATTTCAGATATCATTCTAGAATACTGCTTCAAAACAAGGGTTAATTAAACAAATCAACATATCATATAATATCCCGATATTATGACTGACCAACAAATAAGCTTAGGTATGACACACTAGCGAAGGATTTACTCATCTCTCCCCTCCTAGTTCTATTCCCAATCTCCGCCAGAGATCATATCCCTAAGCTCTGATACCAAATGTAACGCCCCCAAAATAGGTCTAATCCAACAAACCTATTTTGAGTCGTCAAAAATATGGTACAGAAAATAACTACAACTTTATTACTACAATTGTCGTGCAAAATACAACAACACATATGTTGTGAGTTTTGATACAAATATATACCAACTGTGACTCATGTCCCAACCTTGGATAGTATGTCACAATGACACCTTACATAAAGGTACAGTTAATAACTGTTTTAGAAATTAAAATCTTTGGGAAGTGCTCAAGGAAACCTTCGTACATGGAATGCCATGTGTATAAGTTATGATAGATATCATATGCCCACAGAATTATCCTTGGTTGACCCAATAAACCCCAAAGAAAAACGAGAAGATTACTATTATATTCTTTCCAATGGTGAGTCTTCTCTTGACATATCATTATCTCCACCGTCTCTAATTGATAATTATACTTCAACCAAACTCCAAGATCATATAGGTAGTGCTTGTAGATATACTCAGCAAATGGATGTGCACAACCTTGTCTTATGATAACACGAAGTCGTATGTCATTAGACATCTTATATGATAGTGGCAAAACACCCTTCTAAACGTTGGGTTCGCCTCACCCTATTTGGTTAACCAAATATAACTACTAAATGATGTATAAAATATAACCCACTTTTGTATACTGTTTAGGGAGAACCTCCATAGCTAGAGACCACCGTTCTATTCCCCTGTTACCCCCGCTCGACCCAGCTACACTCTTATTACCTAAAAGTAATTTTGAAGCAAAAGGGTGAGCACAACTAGCTCAGTAAAGAATATTATGACTAATGATAATTAAATTTTCAATAGCCTTCATCAATAATAAATCAGAGATTTAGAACATATGGTAGATGATAAAACTTTTCAACCATAGTTGCAGTGGAACGAGCAATCCATTAGAAAAGTCAAATAGACCATAAATTATATTATCTTCTCAATGTTAAAAGTCCACCAACAATGTTTTAACCCTATAACATCAATCAATAGTTCCTGTCCACAATCATGTGAATAACTCATAATCATAATTGTAGTTCTAAATTCGCATTCAGGACGAAGATAGTTTTCATCATCTGTCTTTACCTGAAACATCAAAGATCATGGTTATACCAAATCACAGTTCCTGTTCATAATCATACTAATAAATTCATCTTTGTACTATGGGCCAAAGATATTCATCAACAGTTCATCTTTGCACTACAGGCCAAAGATATTCAACAACAGGTCATCTTTGTATTACAGGCCAAAGACATTCATATCTCAAAGAAATACATAATCATTTCAAAATTTATATAAACCATAATTATAACCATGTTGATCAATTCACCTTGCACTTAAGCTAAAAATATTCTATTGTAAATTCAATGGTCATGATCATACTAGTCAACAATTCAACTTTGCACTACTGGCCAAAGAGAACCATAGTCACGATCATACCAATACTTTACCCATCTTTACACTCTAGTCAAAGAGAAATTCCATCACCAGGGTTATAAAAATGTTATATATGATAATAAAAACAATAGGATCAACAACTACATTTAATTTCAAGAGTAAGATTCATAAATCAATGATTTCATAACACCTTAATCCAAATGTTATAAATCACTTAATAATCTCATAATCTAATATTATTAATATTACCACAATATGTTAATCATTTCTTAAACTTATAAAAATTTATTTTAATTCTTTATACTTTACTAATTAATGCATTTAATCATTCTAAAATATCAAACTCATAAGATTTCATCACCAATAACCAAAACCCTCATAAAAAATCTGCATATACCTTATATAGGATTCTTAAGCCATAAAATCCTATTTTCCAAATTTTCTTACTTCACATAACATATTTAATTTATTTACTCATAACTAGACCATTTTCATGAAAAATACCAAATCAGTTCCAAAAATATTTCTTTTCTGGGATTTAGCATAATATAGTCCCATATTGAATATATATTTTTCTCAGAATTTTTAAAATTCATTTACTATTTTTCATATGGCCAAAACCGTCGAATATTTAGGCATTTATCAAAAATTGTAATTTTTTCCAAAAATTCTGAAATTTACACGGTATACTTCTGTTATATACATGTACTCCCAATAAAAATTTCATCAATTTTGAAATTAACCACAAGGAGTTATAAACGTTTACTTTTAAAATAGTCTTTTCTCATAAAATCCATAAATCTTAATCTATATATCCAAAAATCGCCATGTTTGGACACAATCAACAAAACTCATCACATTATCATTTCAAATTTTTCCAGAATTTTTGAAGGTTCGCAAAAATTTCGAAACTGAAAAACATAATAACCCTTAAAATTCCTTACTATCCTTTACCTCAAAAGAGCAGTACTGGAATGTTGGATATAACGCTGAACGAACTTGCACTGTATAGCAACACTCAAGATATCTAAATACTCATAAAATACACTCGATAATATAGAGAGAGAGAAAACTTCAGTTTCTGGTGTGATTTTCAATTCTAACCTAAGCACCCTATTTATAGGAAAATGCTTAGAACACCAAAGTAGAAAATTTAATATAATATTAATATATTTATATTATTTTCCTTAGCCCACCTTGACCATCTGAATTCAGCCACCAAATAATGACAAAACCAAAAAAACCTTTTTGTAATTAAAAATAATTAAAACTTTCAAAAACCAATTATTTCGGAACTACGGAACTTCAATAATTCATAATAAATAGCTCTTTTATCGTAAAAATTCAACCACGTGTCTTCTTCTTCATAGGAAATTTCATTCTCTACAACTTTGTAGACGTTTAAGTTTTTCCAAATTCCAAATGTAAATTGATCAAAATCCACAAACAGACGATTTTACAAAGTATAAATCAAATTTCAAATAAAGAATGGGGTCCACAAACATGTTTAACATGTTTTAAATATTTTTAGTAACAAAAATACTCTTCCTCCTCATATACTCATATATCCCATATTCATTGTAAAATATCATCATTATTATATTATAATAATATAATAAAATATTATTTTATCGTAAAAGATAAAATATCAATTTTCAACAATTGCCACTTTAAAAATTTGCTCCATCTATATCCACATAAAATGAATATTTTTCTTATCATATAAATCAATAATTAATTATTCACAAATAATATTACAAAATCACAATCTCGACAAACTAGGCTTTCAGAGAGAGGAGGATTTCGAATAAGGATTTCTCTCTTCTCGGCATGAATTAGGTGACCAAACCTCTCCTTGATGTAAACTTTCTAGACATTGCCAATAATTTTATCTAATAATATTATTCAGATAATATGAATTATTGCTCCGATAATGAAAAATACTGTGTAGTGACAATTATTAAAACAACAGTAATATAAAATATTAACGTAGCAATTATTGAATAAAATAAAATATTGAACAATAATTACTGTAACATTTATTGAGTAGTGACTTCTTACGTAAAAAATATCATGGTTCGTGAATAGTACTCGTGAATAGTAACTCATGAATATTAATTATAAGAAAAATTGAATATTTTATTTCATAAAATTTGGGGTCTTATAATCTACATAATATTTTATATTATTAAATCAATAATTGAGACAACAAAGTTATTCATATTATTATTTGCAATATTGACAATGTCTAGAAGTTCTGTCAAGGAGAGGTTTGGTCACCTAATTGCGCCCAATAAGGAGAAATCCTTATCGGAAAGCCCCTCTTTCCGGGAGCGACACAGTTGTTAAATATTGTGAGTTATAATATTAGTGATGAGTAATTGTTGAAGTATTAAGAATGTGTTTATTGAAGTTAAGTGAATTACAAAAGTTTGAGGGGAATAATGCAAACTAGGAAAGCTTTAGGGGTACTAAAGTGTAATAAGTTAAATCAATCTGGACCATTGGTGGTGGTTTTAATAGTAAACCAATCTGGACCATTGATGGTGGTTTTAATAGTTAATCAATCTGGACCATTGATGGTGGTTTTAATAGTTAATCAATCTGGACCGTTAGTGGTGGTGTTTTAATAGTAATCAATCTGGACCATTGGTGGTGGTTTTAAAAGTAATCAATCTGGACCGTCGGTGGTGGTTTTAAAAGTAAATCAATCTAGACCGTTGGTTGTGGTTTTAATAGTAATCAATCTGGACCATCCGTTCTAATAGTAAATCAATCTGGACCGTTCATGAATTAATTACTATTTAGTCCATTCTCCTATATATAGAAGCTTAATTCTTCTTTCATTCTCACCAATTCACTAAGATTCATAAGAGACACTATAGAGAGAGAAACTATAGAGAGCAAGAAGAAGAGTATTTTGCTACTTCACTTTTGTAGTATCCAGCTTTCTACTAAGGTAAGTGGTATTATTTCTTTCGTATTCACAAGGAATACTACTTTTTGTATTCATCCTTTAATATGTCAGAATAACCTGTTTATGCGAATTACGTACCGTATGACGGGTGAAAATCCATTTGCAGTTTCGTATGTTATTTCTTTTCATCTAAACTTACTATGGTAAGTATTGCTTCTATAATCCCTGAAATTAGTGGGATATCCTTGAAGTTTTGTGCTTCATCCAGTATCGTTTCATTGGAATATTGATATGAACTTTCTTATTAAATATCAATATTTTCACCCGGAGTACTATTCACGGGTTACTATTCACCCAGTTACTATTCACTATAATATTATTCACTCGGGTATTCGAGACACTTTTCATGCCGGGATACTATTCACGGGTTACTATTCACCCGGTTACTATTCACTATAATATTATTCAGTCGGGTATTTGGGGTATTTTTCATGTCGAGTTACTATTCACAAAGTACTATTCACGGGGTACTATTCACCCGACAAATTGATTTCTTTTCTGTCCAAAATATTTTTGATACATGGATATTATTCTTGAATTTTACTCCACAAAGCAGTATTATGTTGACAATTTGGACATTATTGAATACTGGATAAATTAAATTATGAATCTTTAAAATTTATCCTGTGCTTTCATTTAATTAAATGCTTATATCATTGTCATCATCCTTATGCTTATATTGTGATGAAAGTCATCTTTGACTTACGTGCATAGATGGACTGTTGATTGATATGATTATGACCAGAGATTATTCGGTATAATCATGACCATTGATGATTACATGAATATCCTTGGCCCGTAGTGCAGGGATGATTCGATGATGTGGTTTATTTATTAAGCTGAGTCTCAACGATAAAGTTGATGAAAACCTTTTTAAATTATAGAAGATAGTAGATATCATGCTCTACTTGATTCTTCTAATGGATTGCTTATTCCACTGCCGTTAAACTTGTTGTCGATTATATTCTATCAGTTTAACATTGTTGAAGGCTAATGATAATTTATTCTGCATTATCTTAGTCATAATATTTCTTACTAGGCTAGTTGAGCTCACCCTTTTACTTCCATTGTTCTTCTTGAGAAATGAGAACGAAATTTTAACTAGTCGGAAACGGAGTGATGGTCCGAGATGGTTGATTTAGTAATCCTCACTATTTAGTGTGATAATAATTGTAATGAGGATTGAATTTGAGTTTAGATATCGCATACATGAGACAATATTCGTGTAAAACTCTCTCTCACGGTTGTATAATTAAGTTTGTATTTGTATTCTGTACCATGTATTTGGCAACCCAAGATAGGTGATGTGTACCTATTTTGGGGGCGTCACAACTGTCAAGTAGACAGAAGACGACGATCTTGGAAGTAACCAGGATCGTAGTGTTTGCCAAACAAAGAAAGAACTGATGGAGTACACACAGAGATACTGGACAGCTTCTGAAGAACAAGGCTAAAGTAATTAAACATTGGGTCAGTCCATTGATGATAAGTGAATGGGAGATCACAAGGAGAAAGCGAGCTGGACACGCCACAACTCGATGTGTCTCTTGCTTTATTCGTAAGGGCCGTAACAAAGGAGCCAAGCCATCAAGATGTCTCGAGAGCGGTTGAGGCAAACAAAAGTGTTGAAGCACTGCATAAAAGAAGGAAGAGGTGTTCTATATTGAAGATCCAATCAACACTCTTCAAGATCGTAGTGTTGTCTCTACCAGTCAACAAGACACTACGATCAGGTCCATGAAGACATGCATCAGAATCGTAGAGTTCGAACAACTGAAGACTGAGGAATTGGCAACGGTTCAATCTGAAGGTTGATATTTGGAGAAGAGCTTACTGAAAGCATCGATGCAAAAGGACAACCTCTGATCGAGAAATCAAAAGGAGGAAATAAAGTCTTCGACCTGCCCGAGGCATAAAAGTGACATCTCTGATGGGGTAGGTGAAACAATGAGAGATGCGATTAATCGTAAAAGTATGACATGTCACATCTGCAATCTACCTCAGTCAACTCAAGATCTGTGAAGATATTTGAATAGCTTTCAACGGCTACTTTCCAACGGAAGGATTGGGAAGGAGTATAAATCAGCAAGAGCTTCAAAGATCAAGAGGGGCAAGAGTTGCCGAGTTTGGAAAGATGGTGGACTGATCTAACCAACGTAAAATATTGAGTAACCAATGAAGGTCCAAAGGCTCACTCTACGATCTACCAAGAACACTCAGAGACATACAAAAAAAAATAGAAGTGAGAGTTCTACAATGTAGAAGTGAGAGTTCTACTACTTGAAGAGTGTTCTGAACTGCCGAGAGAAAGAAGAGCATAAATGACATCTTGATGTCCATCATTGGAAGACTCTAAGTACCATAGAGAAGAGCTCACAGTCATCTTAGCAAGTCCATCATGAGAAGGCATCAAGTATCAAGAAAGGAGATCACAAACGCCATCATGGTGGCAAGCATGGGAAAGTTTCTAATTAGTACCTAGTAGAAGAGCTTACAGTCATCTTAGAAACCCATCAGGTTCATCCATCACGTATCAAGAGAAATGATCTTCAAGGTAGTTCATCAAGGGATCATCAGAAGTGGTTGAGTAACTGAAGAAGCTGAGCATCATGCAACACACAACTACACTTCAACGATGATCACGCCAAGCTGCTAAGTACAGAAGATGTTCAGAGCATAAATACATCTTAGCAGCTCAGCTCCAACAAACAAACAACTCTATAACAAGAAGCCAGGGCCTGAGGGGTCCTTGTCCGGAGGGACTAAATGAAGTTCCAAGTATCTTTGGGCTTGAAGAGTTCTGAGGAACTAGAGAAGTTCCAAGGCTACATCGGCCTTGAAGAGTTCTTAGTGAATCAAGTCCCAAGCTGCATTGGCCTCGAAAGAATCTTAGTGATTCGGTGCTTTCCTTCCTTAGTGGAAATCCTCCTTTAGTTGAAAGCGAGAAGAGTGGATTAGAGCTTTAGTATCCCGAACCACATAAAACCCCTTGTGTCTTTTACTTTATGTCATTTACATTATGTATATTAACTTCTATAACTGCTATGTATGTTTTAACTGCTTACCATTGAACTAACTCTACGAACAATGTATGTATGATTAATGAATATATCAATGAATGGGATCTTTTACTTATTCCGCTATGCTTGAAAAGATTCTTATGTTTGTCATAGGCTAAATTATTAGCAATACAAAATAAACCAAAAAAGTATTTGAAACTAAAAATGATCTATTTAACCCTCTCTTCTAGATCTATTGTGTCTACTAAGAACTAACAATTGGTATCATAGCAGTTTCTCATGCTATATTCAAAAGCTAATCGCTTTGAGTCTGATCCTAGGCACAAAAACATTGTTCTAAACTTAGTTCAGTAGTAAGTCACTTATTATATATGCATATGAGCTCACACATTGGAAATACTGTGAACAGGTTAAACATGTATATACACCTGAAGCTGCTCAGATTGGTCCATGTTCTCGATTTTTACATCAACAAGACCAATCCTTTCTTTTAGTCAATCTTTAGTCTGAAGACCAGATGAGAAAGCTCAAGAGACATCAATGACAAAGAGTCAATCATCCACCACCCTGAAAGATGAAAAGGCCACACATGCTAAGAAACGCTTATCCAGAGAAGAAAGAAGATCTTCTTAAACATGTGTTTGGCCAACCAGTAGCCAGGTGCAAACTTTTCAAACTGAAGGATGCCAAAGAATTAAAAATGCTGAGATTCTCTTAGCTTACATCTTCAAGACCATGATTGGTTGATTGAAAGTCGACTAGAGCAACAAGTTGTTAGGAGAAAATGAGAAACTATGCACATCAATGCCTAGCCTCAGTATGTCTAAGATAAATGACAGTTAAGAAGCTGACAGTAGAAAGGTATGATTCCTCACCAATATAATTAGATACATCATGTTACACCTCCTTATGCACTATAACAGTATCCTGTTAAGAAATCATAATCTACCTAAAAAGGTGAAGAGAGAAGTACACTGAGGTTGGAAACTCAAATGCTTATAAACTCTCTCTCCATCCAAGTTTTAGGTTGACGATGATATCTTGAAGGAAATCTGAAATGGGTCATAAGATCATCACAAGTTAAATTAATTTTATGAGAAGTAATCTTTGCTGATGGGTTAGTATGTATGTACAAACCTATGTTCTACATGTTTGATAACTCATAGAGTATGATTAGCTCTACAAGATTATCTTGATGATTTGTAGACACTGATCACCTCCATCAACCAGATACAAATAAATTGTAGAGTTGATTCTCACTCTGAACATTTAAACCCCGTGAACATAACCATGCAAATGATGAAACCATCAAAGAAAAAGAGTGTTTTATTAAAATGACAAATCTTACACACACTCACCATCCTGCATCTCAAAATGTAATATCCAAATTAGCTGCATGCATAAATTTGATTGTTGGTGATCAATATGATGTTAATTCTAATGTATGAGGAATAGGGTTTTTGCAACTAACCTGGCAGGACCCATTTAATAGTGGGTACCAAAAATAGAGATGTATCTAACCTACAGGTACCTGGTCTATCTGGCCACACTAAGGAATGCTGAAGCAGAAGATATCACTCAAGAAGACTCAACCAGCAGAAGGCTAAGGACTGTTCAGAAATGATTATGATAAAATTCCTATATGTCCAAGCCTGTCCTTGAAGACCCGCTGAGCTAACCTGAATGAAGCTCACATGGCCACTAATATGTATATGGAAGCAGGCAGTTCAACCAAAGATGAAAAGGGCCTTATATGCTCAAATTAGGCAAGGCATGCTATATGAGAAGAATCCTCAAGGAAGCTCACAACAGAGGATAATCGAGCATCAGTCAAGAGGAACTCATTACGGGAGCATAAATTCACAAACACAAGACGGCCAAAGAAGACTACGTTCGTAGTGCTGTCTAATAATCGTAGAGTGATCAGTCCTGAAGATATTCATGCCTACGATATAAGGAAATCTAATTGATAATGGTGATTCCAGTTAGAAGGAGATATGCAAGGCTGCCTTCTAATACACATAAAGAAAAGAGAATCACATCTATCTGAGAAGACATCATCAACCATGGGGAGCAGTGATCTGTTAAGGAACAACAATACTGACATATACTATGAAGCAATGTACCAGCTACAGAGTCCCAAAACTTTATGGCTGATGAACCAAATGAAGATCCATAGTCAGTAGGAACGTCTCAAAAAAAATGTACTACTGATAACCTTTCAGCCACCCAACTCAAAATTGTGGAGAGCCTACGATCAAACATCTGATCGCAATGCAGAAGCAGGAGGACACCACGATTATCGCAAATACAATTATCTAAAGTTAGTAGAGGATCTCTCCAGCAGAAAAGGTCAAATGAGATATTAGTACAAATCACTTCCTAGGAACTTCATCTGGAAAGCGCCTCAAGGACAAACCTGACCCTTAGCTCACTCTAAGAGGTTGGCCCTTCCCGAGCTACCTTGACCCAGAAGGAATGCTAAGTAAAGTTCATCTCAAGGACCAAGTCCGTCAATGATCATAGAGTCGAGGTTGAAGAGAACTCCACGATTGTAGTACATCCTCAGCGATCGTAGAAGCAGACTCGATGATCGTAGTCCTACCAAAGGATAATCTAGCTCATGAGGAGCTCGGAAGAATTGGATTATTGCCCAACCATTCAGAGTAAGAGGAGATAAATTCAAAAATAGTTTGGGAAGATATTATGCAAACACATCTCAGAACTCAAGTACCCAAACTGGCTTAGAGTACATCAGTGATCAAGCTATGCAACATCAAGATGAGGATAAATATAAAAACCACCCACTGCAACGTCTCTTAAAAGATGATCGTTGAGTCTACAAAGGAAAACGTAGAGCCCGTAGCTGCCTTATCATGCTACTCTACGAACCAAAATGGTCAACGGTCAACCCATGACATTAACACCTATTCGAGTCATTAAGCTGAAGAGTTAATGGGGGAGTTACAGCTCATTACTGGCATCGTGCAACAATTGGTTGGTTGACACATCACTGATTATGCAGAGTTAGAAGGAACTACCATAAAGGAAAATTCAAATTAGCAAATAGTTATCAGAAGCTATTGAACCTCTCTCCCTCCCATTTTTGAACCCTAGAATACTCTTAAAAGCCAAAATTAATTAACCCTCCAGAGCCTTGCCCAAATCACAATCAGTCATCTCTCAAAAACTCCTCTGAAACACATACCCATATACTTTGAACTCTTCAAATGGCAGAATGACGAGTTATAATAGGAATAAAACTCAGCTTCAAAAAGTTTGAAGAATTAGAAACGAAGTTCAAGGATATATTTGAGCTCGTAAAGAAGGCTGGGTTCTCTGAGTGCTTGGAGGCAGACACTACAGTATACACAGAGCTAGTGAAATAGTTTTACTCAAATGCTTTGATAAATTCTGGGCTTCTGACCACGAAGGTGAAAGGATCAAGTCTGAAGATAAGAGCTTCATACATCAATCAATGCCTAGGGTTTCCAAACCAAGGTTTGACAAACTTGGATGAAGTAGACATTGAAGAAGGCAAGAGGCTAATGCGATACCAGAGGAATCCTAATATAAAGGACATGAAGAAAAAGGAGTTTCCGGAGGAATTCGAGTTCCTTGCTGAGATAGTGGGCAAGTGTATACTATGCAAGGACACTGCACATGTGACGCCCCCAAAATAAGTATACAACACCCATTCTGAGTCGTCAAAATACATGGTACAGAAATAACTACAACTTTATTAATACAACATAAAAACTGTGAGTTTAAATACAAATATTGCCATCTAGACAATATTCATACCCAAATAAGTCCTCATTACAATTATTGATACAATATTTTACAAAAATGGTGAGGACTACAAAAACAACCTCCTAGAACCTTCATTCCATACCCCGACTAGTACTCGCTACATTCTCGTCTCCTGAGAAGAAAAATGGAACAAAAAGGAAAAGGGTGAGCTCAACTAGCCCAATAAAGAATATTATGACTAAAATAACATAGAACAAATTATCGTTAGTCCTCAACAGGGAAAAATCTAATAGAATACAATAGACAACCAGTTTTAAATCAATCTTCGCAGCAGAAATAATAATTCATTAGAAGAGTTAAGTAGAGAATGCAATCTACTATCTTCTATATATGAATTTAAAAGTTCATCGTCAATATTTTATCCCTGTAACATCAATCAATATATATCCTGAATTAATCATTCATCTTTTTGCACTCTGAGCCAAAGATATTCATCATTAGTCATGTTCATCTAAACACTGTTCATCTTTGCACTACGGGCTAAAGATATTCATCAAAATTCATTAATCTTTGTACTACAGGCCAAAGATATTCAATTATA
Organism: Panax quinquefolius; assembly: GCA_020205615.1. NCBI lineage: Eukaryota > Viridiplantae > Streptophyta > Magnoliopsida > Apiales > Araliaceae > Panax > Panax quinquefolius. The sequence continues at coordinate 74,917,920 of CM035165.1, forward strand.
TCATCATTTAGGACTGAGGATGATGAAAAATATTTTAAAGAAAACGAATCCAGTGAAATAAAAGAATAAATATTAAGGATTCGTATTTCAGCTATTCCATGTCCAAAAATACCTCATAAATAATTATAGTGGAGTAAAATTAAAGAATGATCAAAACACGGATACAATCAAAGCTAGTATCCATAATAGATTTTTTTGACGAAAAATGAGAAATTTAATTTTTCGTGAATAAATCTTAGTATCGTGAATAATCACTGATATCGTAAATAATAACTTCCACTACACAAAAAGTTCCAAATTTGATAAAAAGTTCAAATCAATATTTCAAAGATAATGATATTGAAGAAAATAATATCATTTAAGAAGAAAATAACATCCCTTACCTCGTAAAAGACAATACTTAATTTGAATATATCTTGGATATAAGGTTTGAAGGAACTTCAGACCGTATAGCAACACTCAAAGTATTAAAATATTCACAAGAATACGCTCAATAATATAGAGAGAGAAAGAGAGAGAAAACTTTAGTTTCTGGTGTGATTTTCAATTCTAACCTAAGCATCCTATTTATAGGAAAATGCTTAGAACACCAAAACAGAAAATTTAATAAAATATTAATATATTTTTTTTTAAATTTCCTAAGCACCCTTATTTTGCCCAAAACATTAGCCACTAAGTAGCCACCTCACAAAACTTACAAAAAATGTTTTTCTAACAAAAAATATTTAAAACTTCCAAAAAATGATAATCAATTAATCCGGAACTTCAATAATTCATAATAAATAGCTCTTTTATCGTAAAAATTCAAAACTTATATCTTTCCATGGGAATTTCATTATCTACAACTTTGTAGAAGAAAGTTTTCCCAAATTCCAAACAAAATTGGATCAAAATCCACAAACCAAGCGATTTTACGTGCTATAATCAAATTTCAACCAAGAAATAGGGTCCAATTTACAACAAAAACATGTGTTAATCATTTAATGGAACAAAAATACTCTTCCTCCTCATATACTCATATATCCCACCTTCATTGTAAAAATATCACCATTATTATATTATAATAATATAATAAAATATTATTTTATCGTAAAAGATAAAATATCAATTTTTAACAATTGTCAATTTAAAAATTTTCTCCATCTATATCCACATAAAATCAATATTTTCCTCATCATATAAATCAATAATTAATTATTCACAAATAATATTACGTAATCATAATATCGACAACCGGTAGTTCCTCCTCAGAAGGGGGGCTTTCGAATAAGGATTTCTCCTTCTCGCCGCCGCATTAGGTGACCAAACCTCTCCTTAGAAGCATGTAACTTTCTAGACATTGCCAATAATGTTATCTAATAATATTATTCGGATAATATGAATTATTGTCTCTGATAATAGAAAATACCGTGTAGTGACAATTATTGAAACAACAATAATATAAAATATCAACGTAGCGCTTATTGAATCAATAAAATAAAATATCGAATAAGAATTATCAGTAACAATTATTGAGAAGTGCCTTCTTACGTAAGAATCAATAATTGGTGCAATACCGTAAGCTCTTGTGTTTTAACCAATTTAGTATTTCAACAAGATAATACTGTAATAACAACGCCAAGCTATTTATAAACAACTTATTTTTATCATTTTCTTCTTCCAATTGCTTTCCGTTATGGGGCCCACACAAGGCTGCGTCGTCGTACGAATATTCCCCGACAGTAAGAATATTCCACGACCAAACGAATATTCCCCAACAACAATTAATATTTTATAACCACTTGCTTATTTGAAATATTTGCGCATTTTACCCATAACTAACCACATTAATCAAATTAACCCTTACTATTTCAAAATAATAAATAAAGGAAATTCAATTTTATTTATAATAAGTTGGGGTCTTACAGCACACGACACGGTGCTTGATCAACAGTTGAAAATCATGTCTGTTATAGTTCTAAAGAAACGAATCAACTTTGGAGTTATCCTGTTTGATCAAATCTCCAAATGGGTAGAAAAGGCTGAGATAAAGAAGTCTACAGATAAACCCCTGACTAAGGTTTTTCATGGAAGACTGCTGAGTATTGTGATGAAGAAGAAGCTAGTAGAAAAAATCAAGAATGATGAAGGAGAGCCCTTTAATGTTCACAAAGTAATGTCTCCACAACTGTTTGTGAACTGGAAGAAGAATGCCAATTAAAACAGGAGGCTGACTACTGGGAGCAGCAGCAAGGCCTCTGCAAAGAAAAGGAAGGCAAAAGAGGTAGAAAGTTCTGAGTCTGGTGACTCTGAACCAGCAAAAATCACACCAGCCATAAAGAAATCCAGAGGTGTGAAGAAAACCAAGGCCCCACCAAGAAGTCTCTCCACCAAAGACAAGGATGAAGAAGAAAAAGTCCTGACTGCTGAAACCACAAAGCAAAGAAGCAATAGGTTGCTTCAAGAGCTATTAAGAAAGAAAGCTAGGGTGGAAAATAGGCCAGCCCCAACTTCCCAAGAAAGTCCATCTAACAAAGTAGAGGACGTAGAGTTAGAATAAGAGAAGGCAACTGATAGTCTCGAAATTTGAGTCCCCTGCAGAAAAATCAATGAATGAAGGTGAAGTCGGATTAATGGAAGAAAATCAAGATCTGGCGATGAAGATGAATGCACAAGCCCTGTGGCTAACCCTCAGAGTATTCACTCTGATGATAAAGACAAGATACAAGTTGACCCAACTCCATCCCCAAATGCAAATGCTCCAACCAGCCCAGATGATGGATCAAATGATGTTGATTCTAAAGAAAAAGGACCTGCCCCTGACAAGGCTGAACCTCATAGAAGTTCATCTGATCCAAAGGCCTCAGAGTCTGAAGAGGAAGAAGAGTCTGACTCTCCCATAACTGAACCTCAATGGAGAAGGAAGAGTTACAGACTACAAGCCAAATTTGCCTCCAAAAAGATAAGTGATCACTCCAATGCTGCCATTGAAGTAGGTGATGATGAGTCTGTATCACAGGATAAAAGTGCTGAAGAAAGGGCCAGTGATAAAGAAGCTGAATCAGAAGAAGATCTTGCTGAAGAGGGTTCTGGGAATGAAATGGAGCAAGAAGGATTCATTGATGGAAATGATCAAAATGGTTCAGGCTCCAAAAGAAAATAAATGGAGAATGATTCCAATTCTGCAAATCAGGAATTAGAGGAACCAGTAGACTATCCAGTCCTCTCTCCTGCAAGAATCAGTAGAAGAATTATGGTAGAAGTCCTTAATGAACCAGAAGAACTCCCAGCTAAAAGATGGGTAAAATATGGAAATGAATAGCTCAAAGTTGTAAGGATGACTGCACAAGATATATTCAAAAATTGGAACAACATGGAGCTGGGACCGCACGCGTCATCTCTACAACTCGATGAGTCGCTAATGAGATGGTTCTTCCAATGGATGCCTTGGCTAAAGGCATATACTGAAAAAGATGGAAATTACTTTAGCTGGTGCTACTCTCATTTTCCAAGCATGGAGCTGGTGGCACAAAACTTCCTAAGAGTGAAGAGTTTTGCTACAATGATGATCACAAACCAGCCTCACTACAAGGTCTACAGACATGCTGACAACCACTATATCCCCTACAATCGTAGGATGGACTCAGAAGGGAGAAGGATCATGACCAAGGAGATAATCGTAGAGTCAGTTCACTCTATTACTGATGGTATCCAAGTACAAAATAAGACGCTTCCATCCGCTCAAGCACTACTGACAGATATTCCTTCATCCTCAACCAGTGATTGGAACTCAACGATTCTTCAGATTCTCAACACCTTCGAAAATCTGTCCAAGGATGCAGATCGTAGAGTCCAATCTGATGCTCAACAAGAGGCTACCCAACCAGATGATCAAATATCTATGGAGAAGGAGCTGATGAAAAATTCTGATGAACTGATTGAGAAGATATCTATACTCACTGAAGAGTCAAAGAAGCTGACAAAAATAGAAGATAACTCAGTTCAAGAGAGACTCCAAGCAACGATGGCTGATGTATATCTCAAAATCAGAGAAAGAGATCACATCTATCTAAAGGCCATGAATGATCAGAAGGCAGATGCACTACAAGCGAAGAAGGAAAATGAAGAATAACTCCAAGTCCTCTCGGACCAGATTGACAACATTAATGAGTCTTTCTCAGTGCAACTTGAGCTAGGACAACAAGACCTCAAGTTTGAAGTTGCTAACTCCTCTTACCTGATGGAGCAGCTTATGTCCAACATGGAGCAGCTCTCCCAAATGATTAATGACAAAAAGGGGGAGAAAAAGAGGCATAGAAAGGGGAAGAATAAGAGGCACTCTAGAAAGATCAAGGAGCGCAGAACAAAAGAAAAGAAGAAGTCAACACAAGAAGTAGCTGAGTCATCATCTAAGGGGGAGCCAAAGGATGATAAGCCTAAGGCTGAGGGGGAGCCAGAGCCAGAACTAGAAGAAGAAGAAATGAAGTCCACATCCCAGGGGGAGCAGGAGCAAAGAAATTAAACTGATGAATAACTGATCAACAGACATCCTGGTAGCATACATGGAGCCAAAGAGGTACATCTCTAACTAGTTAGGTATGTTCTGGATCCAGGATGTAAAATGTTAGTGTATTAAATTACATATCATTATAAATGGCATTCATGATTATCTGTTTTAGAAATACAGCTGCTCACTGTATATAAGATTCATTTATAACATGCATATGCACTTATTGTTTTTGTCATAATCAAATAGAGGGAGATTGTCAGGAATAAGCATGTGAATGATATTCCTATTTACATATGATTTGATTATGATATATATATATATATATATATATATGAATGAATATGCAAGTATGCTTGCATTAAGAAAAGCTGTAAAGTCATTTGATAGATAATAGAAACATGTGTACAAGGACTTAGAATGAATTGATCAAGTATGTTAGGTTGATCCTACATAAGCAAAATATCTTTGTAAAGTCCTTAAAAATAAATGATGTACAAGGACTATAAATATAGAAAGATCAATCATGTTAGGTTGATCTTATGATGTAATAGATAGGCTTGTCTGATCGTCGAGCACTGCACCAGAAATCGTAGTTTGTCAGGAGAGTCAAGGAAAACTCGAGAGCTATCAAGGCAGAATCGTAGTCTGCAAGATAGTAGTCTTGGAGTTCGTAGATTGCCAGGAGAGACGAGGAGAGGATCGTAGTGTGTCGAGGAGAACTTCCTCAGGGCCGTAGTCCGCTGAAGAAGTCATGTTCAGAATTGTAGAGACAGCCTGCCTACAAGTTGACCGAGTATCTGCCAAAGCCAAGTTAAGAATCGTAGACTACACTCAGAGTCGTAGAGTCTACGGATCATACCAGAGGCAGAGATCGTAGTCGAGCAAGATCAGATGAAGACAACAAGCACAACGACATAAATTATAGAGTGTTAAGATCTGATCTCGGAGTCGTAGTGTCTGCACAGCCAATGCTGAATCGTAGAGTGAAGAACTAAGACCTCAATAGATGTGCTCAAAATGCCAAGGCAGAATCGTAGAGCAAATACGATTCTCAACAAATGAGCACTCCTAGAATATCCAAAGGAATGAAGCCTCTGGTTGGCACTTCATAGATACATCCCACCTGAAAAAAACCAGAGAGCACTCAACGAATGGCCTGTAAGCTAACATAAGATCTAAGCACCAACCCAATCAGCATCAAAATTGAGTTGTGGAGCCATTCGAGATGAAGTCTTCCACAAGGAGATTAGAAGAAGACTTCAAAAGAATCGACTAAGAAAAGTCGTTAGTCGCGATGAGTCAGCCAAGTGAGATGTAAGACGAAGATCTTGGAAATAACCAGGATCGTAGTGTTTGCCAAACAAAGAAAGAACTGATGGAGTGCATATAGAGATACTGGACAACTTCTGAAGAATAAGGCTAAAGTGATTAAGAATTGGGTCAGTCCATTGATGATAAGTGAACGGGAGATCACAAAGAGAAAGTGAGCTGGACACGCCACAAATTTGAAGTTTCTTGCTATTCAGAAGGGGCCAGAACAAAGGAGTCAAGCCATCAGTATCTAAGAGCGGTTGAGGAAAATAGAAGTGTTGAAGCACTACACAAAAGAAGGAAGAGGTGTTCTACATTGAAGATCCAATCAACACTTTTCAAGATCGTAGTGTTGTCTCTACCAGTTAACAAGACACTACGATCAGGTCCATGAAGACATGCATCAGAATCGTAGAGTTTGAACAGCTGAGGACTGAGGCATTGGCAACGGTTCAATCTGAAGGTTGATATTTGGAGAAGAACTTATTGAGAGCATCGAGGCAAAAGGACAACCTCTGATCGAGAAATCAGAAAGAGGAAATAAAGTCTTCGATCTTCCCGAGGAATAAAAGTGACATCTTTGATGGGGTAGGTGAAACAGTAGACTGCAATGTCAGAAAAGTATAACATGTCACATCTGCAGTCTACCTCAGTCAACTCGAGATCTATGAAGATATTTGAATATCTTTCAACGACTACTTTCCAACAGAAGGATTGGGAAGGAGTATAAATCAGCAAGAGCTTCAAAGATCAAGAGGGGCAAGAGTTGTTGAGTTTGGAGAGATGGTGGAATGATCTAACCAATGTAAAATAGTGAGTAACCAATGAAGGTCCAAAGGCTTACTCTACGATCTACCAAGAACACTTAGAGACATACAAAGAAAGAAGTAGAAGTGAGAGTTCTATAATGTAGAAGTGAGAGTTCTACTACTTTAAGAGTGTTCTGAACTGCCAAGAGAAAGAAGAGCATCAATGACATCTTGATGTCCATCATGGGAAGACTCAAAGTACCATAGAGAAGAGCTCACAATCATCTTAGCAAGTCCATCATGAGAAGGCATCAAGTATCAAGAAAGGAGATCACAAATGCCATCATGGTGGCAAGCATTAGAAAGTTTCTAATTACCTAGTAGAAGAGCTTACAGTCATCTTAGAAACCCATTATGTGCATCCATCACGTATCAAGGGCAATGATCTTCAAGGCAGTTCATCAAGGGATCATCAGAAGTGGTTGAGTAACTGAAGAAGCTGAGCATCATGCAACACTAAACTACACTTCAAGGATGATCACACCAAGCTTCTAAGTACCGAAGATGTTCAAAACATAAAGACATCTTAGCAGCTCAGCTCCAACAAACAAACAACTCAATAACAAGAAGCCAGGGCCTTAGGGTCCTTGTCCCGAGGGACTAAATGAAGTTCCAAGCTCATTGGCTTGAAGATTTCCTTAGGAACTAGAGAAGTTCCAAGGTCACGGCCTCAAGAGTTCTTAGTGAACTAAAAGTCCCAAGGTCACCGGCCTCGATGGAATCTTAGTGATTCGTGGTGTTGCCCTTCCTTAGTGGAAACTCGCTAGTTGAAAGCGTAAGAGTGGATTAGAGCTTGAGTCTCCGAACCACTTAAAACCCTCAAGGTTTTTACTTTATGTCATTTATATTATGTATATTAACCGCTATAACTCATGCATGTATGTTTTAACCGCTACCATTGAACTAACTCTACGAACAATGTATATATTATTAATGAATATATCAATAAGGAGATCTTTTACTTATTCCACTGTGCTTGAAAAGATTCTTATGTTTGTCATAGGCTAAATTATTAGCAATACAAAATAAACCAGAAAAGTATTTGTAACTAAAAAGGATCTATTTAACCCCCCATTCTAGATCTATTATGCCTACTGGGAACTAACAAATTCGTTGTTTGTGTACAGTTTTGGTCATGTTCTGTGTTCTTCATGAACTACAGAAACATAAATCAGATCACACAACAACAGTAGGCTACTTAGCGAATTTGTTTGCACGCCGCAAGGCTCGCTCTTAGTATTATTGGTGCACTGCAACGCCGAGACATAGATGCAATACTGCGTTGTAGAAGCTTAGTTGAAGCGTGATGATGCCTGCATCCCAATTCATTCTAGGCCGTTTAATGCCACTTTCAGCGTAATCCCGCCAAAAAGTTTTATTTAATTGTTCAAGTCCTGATAATGTGATTTAAACCCAATCTTTTAAACATAGAAATATATTAAACATATAATGTGACGTTAAAATAGATTCTTAACATATCAATGATGTTCTTACGTGTTTAATCAATATGTTGAACGCGTAGTTAACTTGTCATTCGTGAAGTCTAATAATGTGTGAAAACTAATGTTGTGATTTGATTAATATAATCATAATCAGAGTTTAGACAAAAGAGGATGTACTTATGATGCTGGTTATGCTATAATTAACTGGTATTGTGAAGGTAAATGGTATGTAGGATTAAATTGAGGAACACAAATAGTAAACGTGTAATCTATGTACGAGACAAGTTTCTGAACCCTAATCTTATGTTGAAAAAGTTCCTTACCCTATTTTTATTATGAATATGCAAATTTTCTAACCCTAAAATTTCTTTCGAGCAAGTTTCCAAACATTATTTTTCATTGAGCAAGATCTTATTCTATATTATGTTATGATTGAGCAAGTTTTTATTTCTAAACTTTCATTGAGTAAGTTCTTAAACTTTATTATTTTTGAGCAAGCTTCATATTCTTATTTCAATCGCTCGTATTAATCATTCAATTTCATGATTCTAAATGAAATGTTCTAACTCATTTGAAATATTGTTTTGTTATACAATGTTCATTCAATTGTATAGAGTTGAGATTCAAACCTTGATTTGAGTATTAATTTCAATATTGCATTGAAACCTTGAATAGATAGTGAATCCTTATTGATTCAACTAACTTTTAGTTGATGACTATCGAACTCTAAATTACCCTTGAGATCAATCCAAACCAATCTTCCTTTCAAAAGTGCATCTAATGTCAAAGCTGAGATGAGCAACCCTGTTACATGGGATTATATTATGCGATAGTGTTAAGATGTTGTGCACATACATGGTACTAAGGGCAAGGTCCATATAGTCTTACGACTGTTAAAGGTTTAAAGTAGAAATACTTGAAAGCATGGGACATAGTTTATGGTCTAGTAACCCTCAGATGTACTTTTGATTCCTGTTCTAATCTTGATTCAAAAGTCGAGCTATCTTTTGTTTAGTGCCAATTGCTTATTTTCATGTTATTATTATTACTGTTTTTAAACTTGTTGGCAAATATTGCTCACTCCTGCATAATAACATTGTAGCTAAGGTTGAAAGAGTTGACGAGTCATCTACTAGTAAGGGCAAATACAAAGCAAGCAAGTGATGAAGATTTGTTTATTGTTATTTGAGAATGTTATTATTAAAACTTATGATGTTATGTTTAAGACTTATTTGTTTATAAAGTTTTGCATTGATGTATTAAGGTTAGTCGACATGTGATTGATTTGTTAAACTATTGTAATCCTTATTTGGGAGGATTTCTATTTCATTTATGAGATTATTTATTTATGGGTAGTTAGATGTTATTTACTTTGATAAGTGAACACTAAATCTCATTGGAAATTCGAAAACCCGAATTTGGAGGTGTCACAGTTGGTATTAAAGTCAGAGGTTATAAACCTTGGGTGGGAAAAACCTTAGGTAGTAGCCTTTATAGGAGATCGAGAACATAGAGGTGATAAACTCTTATCGAAGTTCTAGAAAATGATTTCCTTAATTCATTAAAGATAATAAAAGACTTTATGTGCTTATGTGATAAACTTATGTGCTCGCGAGTATCGATTGGTAACTAAAATTTAAAACTATGTTGTCAGGATGCCTGATGTTGGAGGATCTAGTCTGGATGGGGAGGAGGAACCCCGAGTTCCTAGAGAGGAGGAGCCCCGAGACATCCATATCGTCCGGGAGCAGTTGGTACATAGAGAGCCAACTCAATTGATCATTGTTGTGGGTTAGGAGCATGAGCTTGAGACTAATCCGGAGGAGGACCCTGAGGAGGAAGAAGAGGAAGATGAGTTCCCACATATTCTCATTGCAAGCTCACATGTTCGACGAGGTGTATGACCGTAACAATGAGCTTCGTGGATAGAGTCGAGAGATTGGAGGATCTCGCGATGAATGCCAGACCACTATAGGTTAGAAAAATGAGGAAATCCAAGGTCTTGATGTATGTATTAGAAATGTGAAGTGGAAGTTAGTTCAAATAGAGGGGGATAAGGAGCAGCTGATGGCAGAGGTTGTAAAGCTAAAAGATGATCTGAAAGAAGAGTCCGCCAAGAGAGCAAGGGCTAAAGATGTTTACGAGGAGGTTTCTGAACGTGTAAATGTAGCTGAGGAAGAGGTGCAGGCAAAGAAGACCAAGATGGGGGAAATAGATTGTGCATTCCACACTGTGATGAATAGAGCACATGATCAATTTATGTAATATCCAGTCCAGTTCGAAGACCTACCTTGGTACATATTTGATCGTAGGACGATGTTTTTGTATCATCGCTAAGAAGAACACAGAGAACATGTTCGACGCCTTAATAGGCCGTGATAAGAACAATATGAGTTATGTGAATATCTATGGTAGTTAATGATGTGATGGCCCCAAAATAGGTCTACACAACCCATTTTGAGTCGCCAAATACATGGTATAGAATTCAAATACAACTTCATTTATACAATCGTGCAAAATATGACAACACAATAGCTGAGTTTTAATACAAATATTGTCTCGTAGACAATATCCAAACTCAAATAAAGTCGTCATTACAAATATTGTCACACTATTTTACAAAATAGTGAGGACTACTATAATAACCATCTTAGACCATTACTCCACTCCCCAACTAGTACCAGCTACATTCCTGTCTCCTGAGAAGAACAATGGAACCAAAAGGAAAAAAGTTGAGCTCAACTAGCCCAGTAAAGAATATTATGACTAAAATAATGTAGAAAAAATTATCCTTAGTCCTCAACAGGGAAAAATCTGATAGAATACAATAGACAACAAGTTTTAGATCAATAACTGCAGCGAAATAAGCAATCCATTAGAAGAGTCAAGTAGAGAGTAAAGTCTACTATCTTCTATGATTTAAAAGTCTATCGTCAATATTTTATCCCTGTAACAACAATCAATAAATATTTCACATCAACGAATTATCCATGCACTACGAGCCAAGGATATTCGTTAGTATCACCAGTGGTCATGATCATGCCAAACAACTGTTCACCTATGCACTACGTGTGACACCCCCAAATACGGGTACTTCAATCCCACAAGATTTGGTGTTCACTTGATAAAAACATTCATGTCTAACTATACAATCTTAATAAAATTTAATAATAAACCTTCCCATTAAAGGATTACATCAATAAATCCAATAAAATCTCCCAAGTTATCTAACCTTTAAATACAAACATCATATGCAGAACATTAAATAATTACATCACAAGATTTAAAATAAAGTCTGACAATATTTAAAAGTCGACATGTTTACAAGTCTTCAATACTTGTTCATCTTTCCTTTTTCCTTACTGGTGCTAGGTACACCAACCTTCTCAACTTTAGTTGTAATAGTTATATAAGCAAGAGTAAGAAAACAATGCTCACTTGAAATGACAATGAATAAAACTTTATAATAACTGCCAAATAATAGGCTCAATAGAACTGAACAATATGCTCTATCAATGATAATCAAAATCTGAAATATAAATCTGAGGGTCATAAGACCACGAACTATGTCCATAGTTATAAGTAACCCATGACACCCCCTAAATCCAGTACTTTGATTCCACTTCGGATCCGTGTTCATCATAAATATCATCTATCTATCTACCCATAATAAATGCAAACCATGCAATAGATAGAAATAAAATCTTCCCTTTATAGGTTACAACATCCGAATAATAATAATACAATCCTGTGTTAAACTAACTCTTAAACATCCGTATGTGAATCATAAACAAATAAGTCTTAAACAACATCATTTACTCAAGTCTTAAATATAAATACATCATCTAATAAAAATAACAAGTCTTCATCACTTGCTAACTTTGCCTTTCTTTTCTTTTACTAGTGGAAGGTTCATCGCTTTTTCGTTTAATCGCAATGTTATTATTAAGCAAGAGTGAGCACTATCGACCACAAGTATAATAATGAAATAACAAGATAATAACATGCTAATAATCAAAGACATCCGAATAAAAGCTTAACTTTTGAATCAAGAATGAATAACAAGAATAAAACGAATTCTGAGGGTCATAAGACCTTGAACTATGTCTTAGGTTATCAAGGATTATATTTGAAACCTTTAACAAATATAAGACTATGAACTTTTCTTCTCGTACTTAGGGGATCAGCCCTTAGTACCATACTGTGCACAATATCTTAACGCTAACACATAAGTAAATCCCTTAACAGGGTTGTTCATCTCAGTTTGACATTCGAATCCGCACCAAAGGAAGTTTGGTTTGATAATTCAATAAGGGTTCTAAAATTTAGAACGCTTTATCAACTAAGGACTAGTTGAATCAATAAAGTTCACTAGTCTAATAAGGTTCAACAATAATGATATTCAATTCAATAATAATCTCAAGAAGTATACAATAGAACAATTATTGTATAATTGAATCATGCTTGAAAAGATAATAAATCTTTAATATAACATTTGAACTTGAATAATAGAAATTATAATTTACTCTTGTAATTAGTAAACTTGAACAATAATGACAAGTAGGTTAGGAAACTTGCCTCGACGTAGATTACACTTGAACCAAGCACGCTCTTTGAATTTAATCCTACATACCATTCACATTCACAATACCAGCTTATTTATAACTTAACTAATCATCATAAACTCATTCTCTTTGTCTACTTTGATTATTAACTATACTTAGTTAATTTACTACTTTGTCACATAATTTCATACATCATGAATAACAAGCTAATTATGTATTCAATAATTTAATCCATGTAATTATGTTATTTACATGTTAAACATCTATTTTACATCTCATTATACTTCTAAGATGTTTACATGTTTATTACATTAAGTTAACAATACATTGCTAGACTTAACACTTTGAAAATTACATTTCGGACCATTCTTAAAGTGATACCGTATGCTATACGCTTATGGCGCTGGGACCGGACACTTGGAGTCATAAAATGGCATAATCATGGCAAGGACTTAAGGTGTCAATATGGCCAAGCGGCCATGGGCGAAAGTTAGAACTCGCCTCGCACTTTATGAAAATTGCGTAACATGCCCAAAAACTCCAATTAAATTACTACTACACGAAATTAATCATACCCACATATTATAATTCATGCATAAACAATACCCAACATTTATAGAATGGTTTTAGCCCATTAAAACACATAATCACAGAGTTAAAATCTATAATTTCAATTTGACTTTTGATGTTCTTGAAGGTTTTGAAAAAAATAGTGAAAATTGATACTACTTGGATTAGTTATAACAATCGAATCCGCTCGCTTGAGGTTTGGTCTCTTCGTATCAACATGTATAATAATATACGAGTGTAAAATTTAGGATAATATATGATCAATACATAAAATATCACGATAAGGCCATAAGGCCAAAACCCATACTCGTAATTTTGTAGAAATAATATATGATGTAATATTATGAAACTGATGATATGGAATCATGCAATATATATATAAATATAATTTGAAACATCTTAACCCATAAATAACTCATAAATATTACTCCTTTCTCAATCACGTAAGCTTTACGTAAAACCTGTGGAAAGCCATTTTTATCAAAACTCAATACGTGATATATAGAATTTGGGAGGAAGGATTACCCCGAGAATAAAGTATATATATGAAGGCTTAGATTCTTTCTTCAATCAATCGAAGTTCTCACAAAATCCTCCTGAACTCTCTTGAATTTCTCAATCTCTCTCGCTTTTTCTGACTTAGCCAATAATAATAAAAGAAAAGGGAAGGAGAGTACGTATAAAGGAAAAGAGAACTGACGCACATACTGGTCAGTTAACCCAGTCATGGGTAACTGCTAGTAACTCCCACTAAGGCCATGTTTGGCTAGGCTTAATTAGATTTCAAAAACCATTTAATTTAATAAAGTTTTATCATATAGTTTAATTAATGTCACACTCCTTTATAAAATAAATCAATATCTTATTTAATTTGCTTTAAAATAAAATCTAATAATTTCTCATAAATTATTAAATATATATTTAATTTTCTCATTAATAAATAATGTCAAATTAAATAACATTATGCTTATTAAATATTTCATTTAATACAATAAGCTCACATAATGACATACTTGAATAATAATTATTTCTACATTAATTTAATAAATGTAACATATAATTAAATTAATCTACCACAATCAGTACACCAATTAATTATTTAATCCAATATTTAAATCATCGAAAAATATTTATTTAATTCAATAAATATTAAAATTAAATTAAAAAATCTCGCTCGTCACATATTTCCCCCTTAAAAGATTCTCTCCTCGAATCACATTTACTCAATAAATTCAATTCGCTACATTCTTCCCCTTACAAAGATTCTCGTCCCCAAAATTGTTACACATAATTAAGTAAATAAATGAGGGTAATTATTCATCATATTCTCTTTGAAGTTCCCAATGTAGTTTCTTCTCAAATTGTGGTTCCTCCAAATTACCTTAATGTAAGGTATAACTTTATTTCGAGAACTTGTTCCTTTCTGTCGATAATTTGAACAAGAATTTCTTCGTAAGATAAGTCTTTTTCAAAATGCAGGGGTTCGTATTCAATTACATGCTTGTAATCGGCTTAGTAGGGTCGTAAAACAGAAACATGGAAGAAGTTATGGACATTCTCGAGTGCTGGAGGTAAGGCTACCTCGTACGTAACTTCTCCAATTCTTCTCAGTACTTCAAATTGTCCAATGAATCTTGGGCTCAATTCCCCTTTCTTTCTGAACCTGATCTTTCCCTTCCAGGGAGAGACCTTTAAGAACACATAACTACCCACCTCAAACTAAATATTTTTACGATGTGGATCGTTGTATTTCTTCCGCTTCTATCTTGAGCCGCTACCAAGCCAGGCTAGGATCACTTTCGACTATTTCTCCGGTCTGTCATTGCACTAATTATGGCCCTAGTAATTGTCTTTCACCAACTTCATCCCAAAGAAAGCTTGAAGTTCTCACTTTCTCGTCAGATAACGCTCAGAAGGCAACACGCCAATTTTAGCGTGGTAACTATTGTTGTATCCAAACTCTACTAATGGTAGGCTTATCATCCCAATTTCCTTTAAAGTCTATCACACGTGCTCTTAGCATATCTTCTAATGTCTAAATCGCTCTCTCACCGTCCACCGTAAATGCTTCGAGGGTGGTAAGTCGCACTCATTCGCAATTGCGCATCTATGCATTCTTGAAGACGCTTCCAGTAAATTTGATGTGGCGCGATCCCTATCTCGAAACAATTGATACCGGAACTCCGCGCCTCAAAACAATCTCTTTTACGATATAGCCTCGCCAACTAATCTAAGTTGAATCTTATTTTGACGGAAGGAAGTGTGCGATTTCACAACAAATGAACGATAACCCATAATGCTGTCAGAGCCTTTCCGAGTCGCTGGAAGGCCAACCACGAAGTCCATTGTAATATGTTCCCATTTCCACTGGGATCTCTAACTACTGTAGTAATCCACTTTGGCCTCCGATGTTCCGCTTTCACTTTCTCGATAGGTTAGACACTTAGCAACACATTCTCGCAACATCACGCTTCAAATTCTACCACCGTAAATGTTGTCTAAGATCTTGGTACATCTTGGTACTACCAGGTGAATCGAATATCGTGAATTATGAGCCTCGCTTCAAAATATCTTCCTTAATTTCGTGGATCGGTGGTACCCAAACTCTACTCTCAAATCTCAAGATTCCTTCCTTATCCATCTTAAATCTTGGTCTTGCCTCTCGTATATCTTCTTTGTCACCCTTTTGCATTCATCATCCTCAAGTCGAGCCTCCTTTACTTTATCTAGTAGAGTTGTATCAGATCGCATCCTCAAATAACATCTCCTCGATCTCCATAGGACACTTCCTCCAACTCCGGCTTCTCCATTTCGTAATTAGCTCCTCCCGAGTAGTCAACATCATCAATTTCTCACGCACCCTTTTACTTAAGGCGCCTAAGAACCACATTTGCTTTACCCGGATGGTATAAAATCTCACAAATGTAATCTTTAATTAATTCTAACCATCTTCTTTCGATGTAACGCTTAAGAAAATCTGGATTTTGAGAATTAAATTTTTATTTTTATTAAATGAATTTATTCAATTATTTATGGAGCAAGCTAATCGAACGTCGTTTCCTTCCTGGACTAGAAATGTCGTAACATCGTAGATTTTGGCTACGTGGTAGAATTAAAGTGTTTGAATTTCCAAGATTTAAAATAAAAGCTTTCCGAAATTTTTTGAAAACACTATTCACGATTTCGCTTTCTGAATTATTTTTGAACTTCCAGAAATACGAACGATAGAATATTGATGTGAGATGAATATCCAATAATATTTCAAATATGGAAAATATAATATTTCATTGTGGACTTAAAAAACCTAACGCTTAGGAAATGTGACTTTCGAGAAGGAATTTAAATGTATGTAATGAATTGCTGTACGATCGTGATACTACGGTATTATATGAGTAATGAATACGAGTATGATACGAGGTATTATACAAGTACGTATGAATGATGGTATGTCGTATATGTCAAATTAGTATACGAGTTAAAATACGAAATTATAATGATAATATATGTTATAAGGCTTTAAGACAAAAGAAAGGATTTGGTAGGAATGGTTAAGTATTATGTGAGCCCAAGTATTGGATGGTTAAGTCCAATGTGAGTTTATTAATGCAAGCCCAAGTGTTTGTTTAATTGCAAGCCCAATGTATAAGTTAAGTTAGTTGCTTAATGATGCTGTAAGCTCAAATGGTTAAGTAAATTAATTAAACCTAAGCCCAAGTAAGTATCCAATGGATAAGAACCATGGAGCAACCCATGGATGATCCAAGGTGATGATCAAGCAAACTTAGAGGCTAAGTAAGTGTGGTGAGCACACAAAGGATTAATGTGATAATCAAGTATACTTAATGATTAAGTAAGTGTGGTGACCAAGTGTCGTGGTGAGCAAGCAGACTTAGTGGCCAAGTTTACTTAATGTCTAAAGTTAGAATAGTAAGGAGGTGGAGTGGCCTTACGACCATTATACCCTCATCTAGGATTTCCTATAAATAACAAGTTTACCTTTCATTTTGTTGATTGCTCATTTCCTCCAACACCTTATACATAATAAGTTGAGAACTTATTTACTGAGAGAATAAACATAAAAGCTAGACTTCTATTGTTAGTTTTTCCACCAATAACTTATAAGCTTATCAAGTTGTAGAGAATAAGTGAGAATAAGCTAAAGGTGTTAACCTTTGAAATTCAAGAATCAAGAAGGAGATTAAGGATTAAGCAAGATATCATCAAAGAGTAAGTGTCTTCAACCATGTTTCTCTTCTTCTTTCCATTGTTAGAGAAGGGGTATTGGTAGAACAAGCGATGCTAAGAAGAGGTTGGAATAATGAATCAAAGGGCTTAAGTCTTAATTGTTTGGATAAGTCATAAATAAGAAATTCATTTGTAAATAAGTTATGAACTTATAATGGAAGTAAAGAAACTTGTTATAACTTGTAAATGTTTCACCTTTAATAGAACCAAGATGATAAGAAATGTAAGAATAATGATTAAAGGACTTAATTTATGATTAAGTCATAAGCAATGAAATTAAGTATGTTATACTTTAATAAGTAGTTTATAAGTTTACGAGTTTTGAACTTATTAAGAACAATTAATAACTTATCATGGACATAAGTTAGCGAAGCACGATGTCAAGATGATAGTATAATGGATTGAATCCAAGTGAAATGGTTTAAAAATCTCAAGTAATCTAAGTTTCACTTTTAATGTACACGATTAGGACGACGATCGTCAATTCTGTGGAAATTCTCTGGAACGGAAGTCTAATTTTGATATTGAGCTTGAAACATTGGTTTTCAATGGAGGCAAGTCGATTTGTCATTATAGAGTTGTGGACTCGAAAATGGCCGGATTCCAACTTAGAATCGAAGAATGAGCATCAACGCTCACTTAACGCTTACCGCTTTCGTTGAAATGGACTAATAGGTGAATTTTAGCAAACGAAGTCTAATAGATAAAATTTTACATGAACACGAGAGTACGTAATTTGTAGAACCGTAGGCTTTTGAACGAGTCAATTCAACTTATAACGTAAGAAATTACGCGTCCGAAGTTCACAAAATTTCAAACTCAGTGTTTTCACAGGTACGTAGTCATAACCACCACGCCCAACCTAGTAAATGACTCCACGTTAACTGCTACTGAACAAAGCCATCGTTAACAATCGTGAAGAGTTCACCGTAGTATGACCAGAACACAGAACTCGTGGCCAATGAGTCCGGATTTTGAGCAATAAGGGGCGACGCCACATACGACATGACATGTCAGTAATAGTCAAGGGCCAATACGCCATCCTTAAAACTTAGACAACGAAGAATCTACCGTAGTAGTATATTGCATGACTGAGATCGAGTCAGCGGATGTAGAGCCTATAGAGGACATTGATACCTACATCGAGGAGGATACTACGTTGGGTTGCCAAAGATTTCTTCCGGATTCTCCTAAGTACCAAGATTTT
The DNA here is from genome assembly GCA_020205615.1 of Panax quinquefolius. NCBI lineage: Eukaryota > Viridiplantae > Streptophyta > Magnoliopsida > Apiales > Araliaceae > Panax > Panax quinquefolius. The sequence continues at coordinate 74,936,558 of CM035165.1, forward strand.
TGTGATCCAAAGACTTAAGACAAAGATTTAGAGCAGAGTCTTCATCCGATGACCTTTGAGAGAGACCGGATTCGATCTATGATGTCACCGCTCTTGATGTGAGGGACGCCACTATTAGATAGAGGCAGGCAGGCATTAGGGCTCAGAGATGCCATTGTTGAAGCGGATGAGGCCAGTCGAGACAAAGATGCAAAGGATAGTCGAAATGAGATAGTGCTATATCTCGCCAGATGATGTACCGCCACAGATATAGTATCGCAATGTAGGTCCCTTACCACCGGTATGATCGCAGAGATGAGCGCTTACATCGATGAGCATACGGTCATCATGCGATGTACACAGATCCGTTGGGTCGGTGGATATTCTCACCAGGAGACCACAACTTTACTCTCCTTCTTCTAAGAGGGATGCCATGTTAGTCTTGCTAGCTCGCAGATGTACCTTTATTCATAGATGATCTTGCATTTACCGCATGTACTAGCTTAAAGCCATTTTGTCATGTACAGGCCTACATTGTATATATCAAAACAACATTATATATGATAGAGAATATATTTTGGATCACTTCCCTTTAGATATGCCTTATTTTGCTTGATATTTTGCCTTTCACGCTTGTGGTGCTTGTGATCCGGATGAATTTCAATTCTTCCTCGTGGATGGACATGGAGTCGCTTTTGATAGTTCGTAATGGATCATCGATCTACATGTATATCCCTACCATCTTTGTTGTCTTCGGGACTTGCTTACGAATGGAAATGTGGAGAGGAATGCGGCTTTCCTCTCTGAGATCGACCGCACTACGATGGTTGCCAAAGACTTCTATTTAGAGGAAGCCTAGTTAATTCCACCTCTTATGGTTTAGTATTGCTCTTCGAGGTATGACCATAGCTAGATGGTCGCCAATCTCCTATTCGGGAGGAGTTCGTAATTCCATCCCTTGGTCCGGGTCAAATGAAATGTAGTGGATTGAAAGAGAACTCCATTACCCAACGACAACGATTTCAGATTTTGGCAGAGGGTGAGACCGCACTACGAATGGCTACCTACGCATTCTATTGAAGAGGAGATCGTCGTTCTGTAGTTCGAACTCGTGTAATAGGTTCAATGTCAGATGCAATGTATTGATATGGTGTAGGAATGTTTTCGTTATTTTTGTTTTTGTAAGGAGAAGAGGTAGAAATACTTTTGTTGTTTTTGCTTTATTATGACTGGGCCACGTAACATGGTCAGCCACGCACTCCTAATAAGAGGAGATCGTCGACGTAGTTCACCCCTCGTATGGTAATAAAAGCATAATCCCATGTGCAGTCGAAAGTGGGGGAGGAGAAAGTTTAATCCTACGCCGAGGATAAACTGCAGTAGAGAAGTTCGATCCCATGTAAGGTAGCCAACCGGCTAACGCAGTTCAACCGCGGTGGGATGACCTAAGTCAGACGAGCGAAAAAGGAGAAAGCCATGCCATCGATCAAGAGTATGCTTCGAGGGAAAAGTGTAGCAAGTCAGGGTAAAGGGTTAAAGAACCCAACGACCGGTGACTACGGCTGATGATGCACCGTAGTGTTTATCGTTACTTTACATAATACCATTTCGACGGTCCGAAGTTGACGAGTTAGTGGAAATTCATCGCCGGCCCATTTCTTGTAATCGAGAGCGCGCTCGTCAATACTTCTTTGACAATAAACGGCCTTCCCAAAGCTAGGGGATTAATTCCTTCGGGCTCCCGATTCGATTGTCAAGAATCTTCTTCAATCCAAGTCATGTTGTTTAAATTGTCGAATCCTGGACTTTTTTGTTGTAGGATCCGCCATCCTTTCGTCGTATAGTCGACCATGGAAGATAGCCATTGTTCACCTTCGCTCATCGTAGACAATTGATGATACTCGCCTTGTACCCATCTGGTTTTCATCTAACCGAAGGCCGATCAACACTTTGAGAGATTCCATCCAATTTCTACGGGTGAACAATCGGCTTCCATCCCATAGGTTAAAGCTTAGGGGTTGCCTATTGGCATGCACGCTTTGTGGTTCAGAGGCTAACGTAGTAAGAGGCAAATAAAGTTAGCCAATCTTTGTTGTCAATCGACATCTTTGCATAATCTTCTTGATATTTTTGTTAGCCGCTTCAATAAAGACTGCTCATCTCTTGGATGATAGATGACAAAGTTAAGATGTTTGATGTGGAATTTAATTGTATAACTCCTCCATCATTTTGTTGTTGAGGTTTTTTTTGCATCGTTCGACATAATCGCCTGGTTGTCTCATATAGCACAAACTACATTGCTTCAAGCGAAAGCTATGACGACTTCTTTAGTGACCCCGGGAAGGAGGTCGCTTCTACCCACTTGGTGAAGTAGTCGATCATGGTGAAGATAAATTGATGACCACATCGGGCTTTAGGCTCACTGGTCCCAATAACGCCCATTCCCCACATCGAGAAGGGCCAAGGCTAACTCATATCAGTGGAGCTCCTGGAGGGGGCAATGTGAGCAAGATTCCCATGAATCGTATAATCGATAGCATCTTTTTGACGTGGTCATGGTAATCACCCTTGAGAGATCCCCAAAATGTCCCATCCCGAGGACTTTCGACAAGGAGGGGCCACTCATGGGGGCTGACAGACCGCCATGGATTTCATCCATAAGCCTTGGCTTGACTCTTTGCATAACTCCGAGGAGACCTAGTCCTCGCATCTCTTTTATAGAGCGATCATCCCACTCAAGTAGAAACTTCATAAGAAGTCGATGGATTCGCCTTTTCTCGGCCAGTTTCGCCTCGTAACAGTGTAGATCCATCTCGCAGATATTCTTTGATATGTCATACCAAGGAGGTTGGATGGGAGGTAGCTCATCCGATACTTCAAACGTAATTCCCAGGTCAAATTTCAGGCAATGTAAATTGTGACGCTAACAGCAAGTGTTCGTCTTCGATCTGCGTAATCAAGGAGGCTAAAGTCACTAACACAAGGTCCGCGAAAATCATTCCAATTACGAGGAATGTGTAGAAAGGAGATTTCTTCAACTCCAAAGCCATTTTCAAAACCTACCGGTGGCAAGAATGTAGTTCTTGGTTTGATAGACTCGTGGATTGTCCGATTACCAACTTTAAATCTCCAAGGATGCTTAACCGCTGATGTCCATCAACGGCAAGTTTTAGCCCTATGAGATAGCCTTCTATTCAGCCGTATTTTTGGTGCCGGCTAAACCGTAATTTGACTAAGAACGGATACCGCTTCCCTCGACGTATACTAGAATTGCTCCACCTTCCGTAACCTTCCATGTTAATACCCATCAAAATATATCTTCCATGATCATGTACTTATCAGATTAATGGTGTCGTTGCATCTGTTATCATTACTCCTTCATCGGGAAATATGTTTCCAAGGGTTGAAAATCCCCGAATGCTATGCTAGCTTTATCTCGTGATTCCTGACCTTTGATGGACTTTTGAAATACATATACGATGTCAAATTATCATAGGATCAACTGCCATCCGACAACCGATAATTCAAATACGGGTTTGTTGAACACGTATTTGAGAGGATCCACGGGATATGAGATGGTCAGGTGACCATGGGGTAATGCTATAACCTCATGGAAGCCCATGCTAAAGGGTCAAACACGCCTTTCTCGATCAGAGTGTACTGTGTTCACCGCCAACCTTTGCCGAGGTAATAGAGTAGCTCGCTCGCCTCTATCGCCTTTTCAGCCCCAAAGATAC